>CAJQUW010013304.1:0-92361 GCA_907163375.1 Prostheceraeus crozeri | reverse complement strand
TGGCGATCAGCTGATGACGTAATACCCATCATCCAAAACTTAAACACACGATGTCCGAAAAGCCATATACGAATCGAAACCTCGAAGCTCGAAAAACCTCGATAACAACCCGTATCTAAAAACACATGCAAACCCAACCATATTTAAAACTCATGCGACAAACTTTGAAACTAGAGAATTCAAGGAATTTAATTAACGGAATACTCAACGATACCAATCGACCGTGGCACACCACAAAAATCTGATTGCTACTGTAAGGCCTGTAACCAAAACCCGAAACCTTATCGATATCTTCAAACCAAACCGTATGGTACTCGACTAAAACTCACTACAAAACATCATGAGGAGTCATTACAAACGCGACAAATTAGCGCGTCCCAATGATGCTTGGTAGAACACCTTTCACTGTGTCTTTAACTAACACAACCCTCCCGCACAAAGGAATCCCCGATTTACACGAACCTCTGACGAAAACCTGGGTAAAAGACAGACTATTACGCAAAGTAACGGTCTTTCACCCCGCTCAAACACGTCCCTATAACGGCTCTTTAAAACCCAATCAAACCTAACACGCTACGAACCCGAAACCTTGACGTAACTCCAGATACGCGAATTAGCAACTTAACACCGGTAGTTAATATTAATGTGACTGATATCACCGGCTCGTGGAGGGGTGGGCTCTAAGCGCTCACCCTATCACCACCCCTATGGAACACCCCATGGGACAACCACTCCACCCTCTTCCTATCGAGGCACATATAGTAACAAAATATATACACACGTTACCCACACCCACTCGGAATTCGAACAAGGAGCGGGGGCATTCATAACAAGAATAATAAAATAAAAACATACCTAACATGGAGCCGGGGTCTTATTTGGAAGATTGTTTATAATAAAAGACCTCATCAATAAGAAAGTAATAACGTTACCGAAAAATGATATATGGATAAGTCAATTCAACAAACCCACTACCACCCCAAGACAACCACCAACAACTATTATTATATTTTTAATCTTTCCAAAGAATCCCCAACAAATCTCTTCCCATAGACATTTCCAGATGAATTGGAGATTCTCGGTAATCGTGTTCGTAATTGTAACACACTCCTGCATTATATGGACAGGACGCTTTGGAATTGTGAGTGTGTTGCTTGAGAGAGAGCCCATGGAAGATTAATTGAACGTGATTATACATTTTGTAGTTGACATTAATTCGATCTGAAGCTTGCCCCTGTCTCATAATATTTCTTACTGCAGAAATATTTCAAATATACTCGATTTCATGACATCTATTACAAAATCACTTTAACGCATTTTCGAAATATCCTGCATATCTCCTGCAGATGCATTTATCACACCCATATGTAGTTCCGGAGATTTACGACAGGTTTATTGTCTGGTTATTGTGATATCATAAAGCGAGCCGAAGTCGAATTGGATTTGGACATCAACAAAGAAAATCTTGCAGGTGGTTGATGATATCGGATACTAATATTCGCTCAATTTTTTACAGCCTTTATTATTTTCTGCATTATTAAAACATTGACTTCAAGAATATTCCAGTGGCTGACTTTTAGATGCACCATGAATGAGCATAGACTACTAAAGCATTTATGTGCTTCACCCACGGAAGCTTGATCATAAAGACAAATTTATCACACTTTCTTGAGATTTTGATTTTGGCATTGAGTGATAATCATTCTTATTAATTGATTGTTTGTGACTTAGACCTTCTGTGAGTGTACATGTATAGTTAAGAACTGCAACACTTAACCCGGAAATAAATGCATAAATACTGATCTGTCTGCACCACTGCACGCTATCTGTTTAAAAATGATTGCGTGGTGAAGATAAATTTTTGATTTTGTCAAGGACAACAAAGGTGTGATAAATTTGTCACATTTGATTTTGACTAGTACATGACTAGCTTTTAAGAGCTTTAGTTGTTTTTCTTGATCACCTGGATAAAAAGTTTGTTGGAAATATAATTAGATTGACTTTGTAATTTCTTTGATGCATTATGAAAATAAGCATAGAAGCATAAGATAAAATTGATTTACACATGATTCAAATTGAAACACGAAGAATACATTATTTGTGTTTCAATTTAAATCATGTGCGATCCAATTTTATCTTTAATTAAATATATTTAATAAAAATCCATATTAAGATATAAACATTGATGAATAGTGAAAATGAAGATATTTATGAAGACGATAAATTCATCACTGCTTCGCAGTTCTAAAATGTACCAGACCTTGGTAGTACGAGTGTTCAATACTCTAGCCCCTGCTGATTCACCATAATACATAGATCTTTACATCACATTTTCTCGAATACAACTCGCAGGTTGAGTGATTTCTCTACATTTCAATTGCGGCTCCATTTGAAGGCGGGTGGTGTGAGTAATTTTTTGAGCTTATGATTTGTCTCCTGATACTTTAACAATTAAATGCAGACATTGTGTGATGAGTCGGATTACGAAGAGGAAGAAATCGAAGAGAAAAAATAGAAACAGTGTCGTGTAACTTGAGACACAAGATTTTCAGGAAGAAGAATCAGTGTCCTTAACTGTCCTATCATTGGTGAAGATGCAGGAAAAATTAGATTTCTTAATCAAGCAGCTTTTTGAAAGGAAGATCGGGGCAATTAATAGAACATGATGAACTTGCTGTTATGTCGACTGTTTAGTACTCAAGAACTTATGGCTAAATCAACTGCTGAACATTGACAGATACTGTTAGATAATACAAAAACGACTTACAAAGAATTATATACGTACATGCAGTCACACTCGTAGCAGTGGTTTTATGAGAAAACTCGTAAAAGCATCTTAAGTGACTAACTTAGGTGTGGTATTCATAGCGTAGCTTTACAAGCATCTCAATACACGTACATGTAACTGTAGTACACCGCAACGTTGCAAGGGCGCATTGGGCATCCCCACATTTTTAGGAAATTTCAAAGAATCTCAATTGAAAGATTCTAATCGCCTATCTGCTATAATCCTTTACAAACGTTAGCTCGGGCGCGATGACAGCGCATATCTCCTAAAATCCTTAAGATGGCATTAGCTCCTATATGAATTGAGCTACAACCTGAATTTAGATGCCTATAGCATTTGTTCGGATGCGAACAGTCGCTAGTTCATATATGAAAGGGGTACCCAGCAAATCTTTTAATATCCTACATATCGTTGGCTCAGTAGAAGAAGACTTTTATTCACGATTTTAGGTATAGAAAGGACACCACCAGCAATTGCTACTGTTCTTTATATTTCGTTAGTTCAGATGTAAAGAAGCGCCCATGTCCAATGATTTTTCTTTAGTATCAACTCTGTCAAAAGGGCTGTTGCACGACTATGTCAGTTCTGAAGTGAGGAGGGCATCCTCTTCATTTGTGAGAAGCGCTGCCAGCTTCGTCAAACCCTCTGTCGGCAGGGATGACAACCACCTAGCCTACCTTTTCCTCCTCATAGGATGAATCAGCACATGATTCTTTTGAGGAATTACTGTACACAAATCAACTACAACGTAGCAGGGACTATGGATAGCGGAGTATACGCATAAGGATTGAATGAAAATCTGGGATGGTCAAAACATTTCTTCTTGAGTATATTTACATGAAATGGGGGAACAAGCCCCTGACGTCTGACATCGGCACCTTAGCCTATAATTTTTCATAGGCCCCTTTGAAAATCCTGCCTACGTCCCTCTGCCGTGGATGCTTGTGATCGCAGATTTAGATTAACGCCGATTTAGAAAACGTTATAGACGTAATTATTTTCATAGATCATAGCACATGGAGACAAATTGCTTTGCTTTCCCCACCTCGGGTATACATTTTTTCATTAAGATTGAACCACACGCGACAATGTGAAAATTAGCCTTCATTTTATGCAACTCGGTTAACTGCTGCGCCTTTTTAACGACATTTATAGAAAGCATAGGAATCTTGCATTTATGTCCAATAGAAGTGGATATTATTAGTATGCAAGTAGTATTTTGAAATAGCCTACATTTCTTTTAGAATGTTTGACCCAACTTATTCTATGGTTAACCCTAGTATATAGACACTTTGAAAATTTAATAACACGAGTTACACACGCGCGTTACACAGAAGGTGCTTTAAAAAATGAAATACCAACTCGATTGAAAAGGGTATTCAAATTTTAATTACAAACATAATTTCAAAAATAAATAAGTAATAATAATCATAAATAATATTAGTGATATATAATATAGGCTATATCAAATCCACATGGCTGTAATCGAGTGTAATTTAATTCATCGAGGATGTGAAGTGAGGAAGTCTTTAAAGGATAGGCTTATATTTCTTGATTTTTTTCAATCATAGAAAAATGTTCAGTCATCGATTGCATGAATGTTAATATATATATATATATATATATATATATATATATATATATATATATATTTTATATATATAAAGAATATATAGTCAAGGCAGCATTCATGAATGGAGGAAAGCTTCTAATACTCAGACAAAGAGCTAACCAGCGGCATGATTTTAGACGCAGAATGATCATTCGGCAATTTTTCAGAATGTAAAAATAGATGCAAAATATTATGCTTAACAGCTACCTATTTATACCTACTAAATTGCCCGACGATCCTCCAGCGTAATCTTGCAACAATGCTGCGCTTGCAAGAGTCACACTCAAGAGTGCAACGTTCGAACGGAAAATGTGATAAAGTTATTGGAAACAGTGAACAAACCAGAGAAGACACCAAACCACTTTTTCAAAAGTCCAGTGAAGCATTTGATTTTTCGGTACTTCTATTCTTCCCCCCCCCACATTGCTGTTGTTGACACCCGGAAGTGTTGCATCGTCAACGATCTTCTCTTGCTCCTACTTGTTCTCACTGACGTCGCATAGCGTTGAATGTGTAAAACTACTCTTGCCTGACTTGTAGAACATTCACAGCCTTAGAATAAAACAACTGCTCGTCATTTGTCTGCAGGCAACAATCACACGAAGTTCATGATCACAGCTGTACCTTGTATTCTAACAGAGTATCCAAGGTACCAATCCTTCATCTCAGGGTCCAAGTTCTCTCACATCCATCTCTTCCTTACGTTCTTTCAAACCTGCTTTACACAATTACTTGTATACTACTTATGTAGAATGCTAACTGTATCCTTCTATTTTTGTAATTTTTGCCTCTTACTCTTGATGTATGTACAGTGGCCTTGAAATCTTTTTATGATGTAACGCCACTATAATATTGTTCATGGAAATAAGATTTCTCAGTCTTGCTGTAGTGTCACTCAGTGACAGATCAAGTCTATTCTAAACCGTTCTATGATTTTGGAAAGCTTGAAAAATATGGGTGGGGGGAAAGAATAGAAGTACCGATTTTTCAAATAGTTGAAAATTCAAGAAACAGACAATAAGACATCCATCGCAATCATTTGAAAATAAACGCTTGACGTTTGTCTTTATCTACCATCTTCCCACAGTTATTATTCAATTTACACTCTACTTTAATTACGTACAGTGGAAGGAACATTACAACATTCACTGAGGATTATCTAAGTCGCTTGCGGAAAGATTCATAACAGAGCAAAAAATCTTTACATCAGGCAATGACTCATGTGCGACTTACTCATCAAACGAAATCCGTCCTTGGCACATTTAGGATATCATATAGTTGTCTCATATGTATCATACTTTCCATTCTTCCACGTGAGTAATTAAAATCCGTCCCACTTCCGCTTACATCTCTTGAAATCAATGCTGCTTCTAAATCGTGTAGAGAAATGATTTGAGGAGACATCTGTTGTCAATCATGACGCAAGACAATTTATTCCTATGAGCATTTGCAAAATCAATTATGATGTAATGTCAAAAGAGAACTTTAACCAGATGCTGCTAAAATTGATTTTCATTATTAGATAATTCATTGCTTACAGTGATTTTGATACTTAATTGATAAAATTAATTGCAAAATATAAATTTCTTTTTATGTTCCCTCAACGTGTATAATGTAGATAGGTAATGAATAAAAATGCATGAAAAGGAAAAAAGAGAATCAAAACTGCTTCGCATTCATTATAAAATGCACAAAAATATTACTTTAACTTTTATGGTTAATGCAATGATTTCAAGTAGAGCTTGATGTCTTTTGACATATCAGTAATCCAATTGTGAAGGTTACTAATATTATCAATCGATATGGGTCCGCCATTATAAAATTTACAAAATATTACTGTTGCAAATTAAGTTCTAGATTTTAGAATAAAAATTCGATGCGACGAATCGGTTATTAGAAATGCTAGTTGAAAGTCTGATAATGCAAATTTGATTCTCAGAAGATTTTAGGAACGTTTTCCTAACAGCTGTTGCAAATTAAAGAACTTACGAGGCAAAAAAGAGAAATAATGATCAAAATTCTTACTTTTTTTGTTAGATTAGTTTCAATTAGGTCCTGAATTAAGTACATAACAAAAGAAAAAAAACATAAAACATAAACAAAAGAAGTTCGTCTTTGATTATTGCTTGCCTTTGTAGGCTTAACGTGGCTGTTGCACAGACATGTCTGTCAATGTTGAATTGCAATTCCTGTGTGCTTGATGATCAGCACTCGATAACATGTCGATGGATTTGAGTGGAAATGTGACAGTTAAACAGGATTTTTTCTACGTGCAAAATTATCACAACGCAATTTAAGAGCGGAAATTATTGTGTTATATAAGCACTTGAAAAAGTCCTCATTGACGCAATTCTTGCGATGTCAGTGTTGATAGGATCATTTGATTTGGGAAAGCGCTGCTGACTTGAAATGCTCATTAGGTCTTAAATTGTGATTTTAAAACGCATTAATTTAAACGAAGATACATTTTCAGCGGCAGTAATTGTGCTCAAAAAGGGGACGATGCTCTTTGAGTTCAGAGCAGCTGATTATGAACTTTTCTGCCGCTCACAGTTCTGCAACGTTTTGACAGTTATTACTGAACTTTTAATCCTGAGATTCGAACTTGCCGCTATTTCTTTGGTAAATGCCGTTGATAACAGACAAATCCTGTAGACTGTCCGATATCTTCATTGAGGACAAATGAGCTGATTCCGCATGTAAGCATGTAGGCACCTAAGCATGTAGAGATAGGAAGTCAATCGTCTGTGAATTTTACACAGTCTAAGCCAGTGATTCCCAACCTTTTCATCCTGCGTATACTCCAAAATAGAAAATCATAGGAATCTTCATTATTCCGCGCACCCTCACCTATACGTATGAAAAATATCAAGAATTCAATCATGCTAAAATTTAATTTTCCGTGGAAACAAACGAATTCCATAGTTTAATAACACAAAAATTTAACTGTGTAACAACACAAGCGCAGCGAAAGTCATGTTCTAACATCAAACGAGCTCTTTGTTTGCTTTTCATCATTACAATGGTGGAGAATTAAGATTCACATAACCATGTGGTCGAGAGGGTGGTCGCTAATTAGCAACGGTTGCTTCAAGGCCAGATGATGACAATCCAATGCGGAATGCGCACGAAGTTAGCAGTTCAACTGACCCATGATCAGGAAAGTTATCAAAGTAAAAATTAATTATAGTAGATATCCCATATTATGCGAGCGCCTAAAAAGTCCTTGGCGTACCCCCGGTTGGGAACCCCTGGTCTATGCGGATAGACAAGTTAGGAATTTGGCTGCGAGGAATGGTACGGGCATGGCAAGAGAGAGGAAGTAAAAGTGCATTCTCCACGTTCTGAATTTTGTCTTAACTTCGTAAAAATGATTAAATCGTCACAAAACCTAAGATGTATGTAATTGAGGATACTATCTGTCTACATACAAAAACAATGCAAATCGGACAAGTATATTTGATTAGAGACGACAACCTGGAGTGCAATGATGTCAACAACTTAGTGCAATTACGTCATGTTCAACGCATTCTGAGCAAATATCACTTTTAAAGTCAACAATTTCATTTCGCGACATTCCGCGACCAAGGCCCTACTTATTTAAATGGCAAATGGACAGAACGGTAGGATTCGAGTCATGTAATATGAAACAGCGATTAATGAGACGAAGGCTGAATTAGAATAGTAAACACACGAGTAATAAGTCCGTCGAACAGACATTGCTATGCCCTTCAAGCTAAATCGTCTTAATTCGAAAACTAGATCCGATTTGCACAATTTTTTGTAGTTGTGTAGAAAATATCATTGACTACGTGCATCTGAAAATTTGTGACGATTAATTCATTGCTTTGGATCCTAGACGAATTTGAAAAGGTCGGTAGACAACCCATAAAAAGTAACCTTTATCCATCTCTGAATTCACTTCATAATTCCTATGGCAATGCAGGGATGCGGAGTCCTATCATTTGATAGGACTCCGACTCTGGGGGTTGATAGGACTCTGGCTTTTGATAGGACTCCGACTCCGGGTAGCAAGTATATGAAGCCTAGTTTGTGAAAAATTAACTGGTAACCTACGTCATAGATCATTATAGGCTTACTTGAACCTATATTTAGTGATCATTTCTGTATCAATTATCAATCATTTCCGATGAAAGTTGATGGCCCCCTACAGTTGAATGCATACGACTCGGCTCCTCCCATATTCTTAATGTGTGCTTCACACGGTTTTTCTCCAGTCTCTTACCAGGCAGGAAAATCTGCCATCCTTCTCTAAAAAATATGAGTACACTATCGAGTTTGATATGCATACTTTGGAGGAGCCATCACACACGATTAACGTGAGGGTAAGAGGTAGTGTTCTAAAACAAACTAGTATTTCATTTTTGTCTCTGATGTGACCTTTGGTGCGTAGGTGTGATCGAGGCTAGGAAGGCTTGTCTTTTCTACTAAATCACCGAGTAAAAAGACAATCCTTTTTTCACTATCAAGGTTCATTCCCTCAACTATTACAAGGTTTGCATGCACTACTGTCTCTGTACTTTTGCTTGACGGAGAAAGTTGATGGTGACAGCTATGCACGAAGATAAGTTGTTTGTTTGTATTATATTCCGGTCTAGTTATAGGCCGGAGTCCGGAGTCCAATCATTTGATAGGACTCCGACTCCACCAAAAATGATAGGACTCCGGGACTCCGACTCCGCATCCCTGTGTCAATGTGTTTGATTTTTGAATCAATTAAAGTGGATTCATTTTTCAATTGTTTTTCACTCAAAACCCGATCTGAAATGTATCAGTATCTCATTTCATTGTAATGTTCACAACCAGTTTCACAAAAAGAAATTGCACTTTGCCTTGCAATGTTTACAATGCCAATCACTGTGCTATAAATTGATGTTATTGAGATAAATCGAAAGCCATATAGATTAAAATATTTTAATTTCAGCGTACATGAATTATCGTTTATCGCTCGCAATTTCAGCAGCAGCTATTATTGGAATGAGACCAGTAATAAATGAACATGTGTCTATAAGTTGGTCGAATTACTTCACTATCTATTTGTGTAATATAAACTAAGATTCTTGGCAATCATTTTGAAGTTTTGGCAAGTGCTATTATTGAATTCAGTACAAGTCTAAAGGTCGATTGAAATTCATTTTATTGCGAAAGTCGATGAATTTATGCGAAAACGAACTTTGATTCCGGAAATGAATGTCATTCTTAACTCTCATGATTTGCACTGATTTGAGTGTTCTTTCATAACTTTCCAGTTTTAGCAGGAGATTCGCAGTTGTTCAAAATGTGTCTGATCTACTATCCAATCAACTATGAAAATAATTCAACCTTTTATAACCGAATTCCACAGCTGTGTAGATTATTGCGTGTCCATGGATATATGCGAATTCCATCCTCACAACACGGTCGAAACTCCAAGCGAATTGTACATCAAAGCATTTCCGCCAAAACATGATCAAAGTTGAAATATGCCGAATCGATCACGGTTTGAAGATAAATAAACAACTCAAGGATATGATGTTGTTCATGATACATTCCGCTGCGATTAAGTCCAAGTGACCAGATCTTATTCATTTTAACCGGAACACTTTAATGCAGACAAAAGACACATGGGTTCCTTTTGCAGAAATTTGTAAATAAAGCAACGGATTTTAAAATATATTGTTGGACTCCCACGAGCAACAGCGTCAAGCCAATATTGGGACAATCATTGAATTAAATTGGTTTCTATTCAGTCCAAGTAGTCACTGAACCAGCGCTCTTTTGTTATCTGTAAGCTTACCACCGGCACATTTTCATTTGAACCTGGTGTCTGAGCTTCTTCTATTTTCATCGTCTTGTCTTGTTTACTTAACTTCGCATACGTTTGTTTTTAACATCTGCCAGACAATTTACAGAATTCAGTGATAATTTCCTTCAATCTGTATTCTTTTATGTCTTCATTACTTCTGCGCTCCATTCACGTACCGCCCGGGTATATAATAACAGAGTTCTATTGCATATTCGTCCATACTTGAAAAGTTCATTTTTTCCGAAATTTGTTTAATGTTTTAATGTTAATGCAGTTGACCAGATCGTTCAAAGTCACCTTCAAAGGAGACCTGTGAACTACAAGATGAGTCGAGTGATCGATTTTCAACCTATTATAATTTACATGGGACTATGCTTTGTATTCTGCAAGCGCCAGGTATTCAGATAGAGGCGAAAAATGATAATTTGCCTATCATTTTCAAAATTGCTTACTTTTGACTGACGATTCAAATTTTCTGATCACGTCACTTTTTGTAGTTTTATGTTTACAACTTGGATGAAATATTTTCAAGTTTGGAAAAATGTTTAAGTAAATTGCATTCACTACTGTAGATGTCATAATAAATCAGATGACAATCTTGGCGGTCGAAGCTCCCATTTCCTAGAAAATTGCTGAAGCTAAAGTAAAAAGTGAGAAAATCCTTGTTTTCTTGATTTTTATGAGATAATAATGCCAGTAGGTAAATCTAAAACAGAATGTTAGGAAAAACATTTTGAGAAAAGAAAATGCTTCAATTGAGCATTCAACACGTGACCAAACACAATACGGAGCTGTGATGTTGACAACGTGTGAAGAAGAGCGGCACTCCAAAATTCTTTTTCCATTCAAATATTTCCGAGAATCAAAGCAAATTGATCAAGAATTTACATGGCAAAGTTAGAAACTTTCAGTTTGCTCGAATAATGCAAACAATTGAGGAGAAGTGAAAATCGTTGTTCATCCTCATCAACAAGAACTTGATATTATTTCTGCACCATAAAGTGAAACCTCAGATAGATTAAGTAATAATCGGTCAAAATTAGGAATCGAAAATATAGTTATTGAATTGCGACAGAATTCGCACGCAGTTTCACAGCAGTAACTTGAAAAATTGAAGTGCCACACTTCTGCCACATGTGTTTTAGTGGATTCAATTATTGAATTCTGATACCAACGGGTGATTCGACCATTGTCACATTTCTGCAGTGAATCTAAGCTGGAACCAATGCGGTTGATAGGCCTATGAGACATCTAGCTTCAGCATTCAAACTTTTCATGAACATCGTTGACTCAATAGAAGATCGCATTTATGACCAAATTTTGAAACCCGCATTATTTCATAATTTATTTAATGCTTCAAATAAGGTGTGTAGATAGCCTTGTGAATCAGAAATATATAGTAGGTCTCGCATGTGAACATCAACATCATTATTCATCATTTGGTGAAAACCCGCATTATTTCATGATTTATTTAATGCTTCAAATAAGGTGTGTAGATAGCCTTGTGAATCAGAAATATATAGTAGGCCTCGTATGTGAATATCAACATCATTATTCATCATTTGGTGAAAACCCGCATTATTTCATAATTTATTTAATGCTTCAAATAAGGTGCGTAGAATGTGCCTCAGATATTTCTCAGATGATAATTCTGTAATTTATTGCAATTAGACCTATAATGAATTCACAAAGATCGGACTTCTATCACTATTCACAGAGTGAAGGTAAGCAATGTTCCCAAACCTGATTTTCTGGATTGTGAAGAATTTTGAATTAGGTTGTAATTATGTGAAGGATTGTGAATTATTGCATTAACATCAATCAAATACCATGTGTGCATTGTCGACAAGAGCCTGAAGGAAACAAGATAGCATTCTGGATTCCACTCTTTTTTTGATGGTTTCTTTACCTTTAACTATTCCATTAAGCATTTTCTGGTTCTCGAATTCATTTGTCATCCTTCTGAACAAAGAAAGTTAATTATTGATGATTAGACAATTAAGTTTATGAAGAGTCGTGAGGCTTACATATGTCAATGTTGCTCATATTCACAAAAATAATAATTTGATGCTCAATCAATCCGGATGAGGCAATGTAAGGCCTATCTACCGGAATCCCCTTCAGGGAGAGAAGGTGCATCTTCACAGTCGGGGATGATACGAGGCAGTGAAGGGGAACTTCCCCACTTTCCTTCCCCTCAAATCCAACACTGGTTACGGGCGATCTTGCACGGCGTCTATGAGATCGCTGGGCCAAGGGGATGACCAGGAGGATGACGCAATCCCGAAAGTGCAGGAAGGTTCTGCCTCGCGAGGTTCTCGGCACTAAGACGGGCGAAATGACCGAGATGCTTCGATGGAAGATGGAAGTCAGGTTCCACATATCTAATATTTACTACAACAGAATCATTTCGCCTGTTCGGCAGTCGAAAAAAACATGAAAAATATAATAAACTAAACTTCTTCCTATTCGGAAGCATCTTAAGCGAGCGAGTGCCTTTTATGCACATGACATTCAAAATCAAAGTTGGGTGAAATTTCAATGTTTTCAAAAGTAAGTAAAATGCAAGGACTTCATATCTTGAATTGTTACTTGCAGCTCGAAGTTGAGCGAGAGCCGAGATCCCATCTGTTTTGAATCCTGAAATCCTGTGATTAAACCTTCGGGATTTCGGGATTGATTTAGTGGTAATCCAATTGCTTTCAACTTTCGCGAGTGGAAACTGGATAATTTTTCTCACACTTTTCAAGAAATTTACGTAACATATTGTGATATTGTCTTCGATTGACTTCAATTCCTTCCCACAGGTCTGAATATCATTAGGATAGAGGCCAGGATTTAGGTCTGACGTCATCGAGTCGGCTAACTGCCTATTGTAACAGGCCCACGTGGTGTTGAGTGCTGCTTAGACTCAATGATATCGTAAATAGATCAATGCTTTAATTCATGGCCAATTATGTGAATATTTTCACTCTTATATTATTATTCTGCGAAACATCATTTGTCATGTTCTTCAATCTATTTCGTGATTTATAACTGACTTTTGCTGATTATTCTCTGCAACAGATGCAGTCAAAATATACAGACGCATCTTAAATTTCATTCTAATCTGTGTAATTCAGTATTATTCAAAATCGTGCGATCACGGTATTGGAAAAAACACATAGGATTGCATCCTTAGAGAGGACTGTGACTGATTTCTGATAAATTTCAATTCATGTACGTCCACGGATTTCACAGCATTGTACAGCTGGGAAGAATTCACTCTCCTCTACAAAACAGGAGACACGATGTTTACATGGACCACCCATTGATACGCGTGAGTTGTTTGATGTTTTCTGTCTCCATCATCATTTGAGGTAAATATTCCACACGAAGATTCCAAACCATTGATCTGTGAAACATAAATCATCATTTTCGTTTCATCTATGACATTTATTTGGTCACTCGCGTTCGCCAATTATCTCTTCCTCATTTGTTCCATGGATTGTTAGACAATCAGGATGAAATACGAGATCACAAATTTTTCAGAATCAATTTTGATGATTTATTGATTGAATTTGTTTGCCACTGCATCGTCTTACAGGTCTAATTATCACCAGCCAATCTGACAACAAATTATGGAACCAAATATGGAACCGGTAGCCTGTTGATAATTATCTTGGGATATATAATAAACAATTTTCAATTCACATTTTTAATCTTTTGTTTCTTTGCTTCTTTGGATTTTTTTGAAATTGTGACATCTTAATCAGACTTACTTATGCATATTGCAAACTGACAAATATTGGATTTGATAACAAATTGCCATCTTTCATATGTGATCTCTACTGTTTATTGATAGTCGCTTAATAAGTGCAGGCCTGTTGAGCCATAGTGAAATTGTTTGACTGTCTATAAAATTACTCTGTGTATTTTTACTTCCTTGCCACGTACAATAGTGCTTCTTCATTAATTTTTATAGTAGTGGTGATGGTCATTGTTCAATCCATTTCATCTGTGCAGTATGAGTTCTTGAATATTGTCATGAGATCTATTCGATGCTATCATGTCGTTGTGTAATGCGCTTTTCATTCTCTCAGTCAATACAATGGTTTACTGGACGTGCTGATGTTCTGACGTATTGAGACGGTTAGGTCACATATATAGGCAGATTGTCGTCTCAAAAAAGTATCTGTAAAAAAAGTATACAGTGAAAATTTCCATATGAAAAGATTCATTTTTTGCGGAGATTACGTTCGTGCGGTCCAAAAATTATTGGAGCAGTTTTGAAAAAGCTAAATTTTTGTTAAATTATATGCTACCAAGATGACGCCCTTTATAAGTAGTATGAAACAAGTTGGATATCAAAGGGAATGAATATTTGCTAACAAGCATCGTAACTAAGCGGAAATCATGATGATCATCAAAGAAATTTCATGAACCGCATGATAATGGATGTCTTCATGAAAAAGTCGAGATCTTATTGTGCTTTCTTCGCATTTAAAGTTTTCAATTCTATTTTCATCGGTATGATTTTATGATTCACTACATTTATGTTTCATTTCTTGAATCTGAACAGTGATGTGGAACCATTTACATCTTTTTAAGTCAATTGAAATCATTGTCTTTGATTATGGTGTTTTGCACTACCATTGGCAGGTTGCTTATGATGAGAAGATTCTCCTGAGGTTCAGCATGAAAGAAATCAAGTCATCGAATTGCTAATTTAACAAACATTGCCTCTCGAAGGCTGTCATGACACTGAGGACATTCCTTCTGCATTGCTATCATGATCAATTCCGTTGTAATTTCTTCAAACTGCATAAATGTGCATGGAAACAATTTCAATTGTATTCCCCTCGAGTTCATTTAATAAATTCGAAAGTGTATACACATTGGGGATCTCATAAATGCCGAGTTACCCCTCTACTTAAAATACCTACTCTATGGGCCTATCGGTGCATTACATTCTAATAGATATTCACACTGCGTTTGATGGATTCCGTGCGTTGTTTGACTTTGTTTGACGGAGGAAGTTGATATCAAGACAGTGACAGCTATGCACGATGATAAATAATTTGTTTGTATTATATTTCGGGTCTAGTTATAGGCCGGAGTCGGAGTCCTATCATTTGATAGGACTCCGACTCCGACTCCGCATCCTTGTTGCACGGACAAAGCAGAAATTCAAGTAGGGGGGGGGCTCTCTGATTTTCTAAAGCCATTACAAAATCAACTCCTTGTCCTCACAAATTTGATTCTTTAAGGTTCATATTTCAATCAAATATGTCCACCCTTCTGAAGTTCCTAATATTGTGACTTCGATAATATTGTTTCTGGTAGAGTCAATAATGTTGAAGGCGCTGGTTGACCGGCGACAAGAAATCTTTACCAGACAATCATCAAATAGTGTCGGAACTTTGAACTTTGTATTTACGAAACGTGGACGCATTTTCTACCCTTTTTAGCGGCATTTTCCATATTTCAGGAGTCATCGGTGTAGATGTGGATTCCGTGCTCATTCCCCTCACAAATTAATTTAATCCTCTCTCAACCATTGCCGGCTGATGAGCATCATCCCAACCGGCCGACCGGCAGCCGGTTTTAACCCAGATATGCTGAATCTTTTGATTCTTTGAATTTAGAATGTCAGAAACATTTAGAATCAGCACCGTTTCTGAAGTCATTTTCTAACATTGAAGGAATACTTTCAAGGGTACTTCTATTCTTTCCCCCTCATATTTTTCAAGTTTTCCAAAATCATCAAATTTCGCCAAAGTTAGTCACATTGGGTTTAGAATAGACTTCATCTGTCACTGAGTGACACTACAACACCACTGAGAAGTCCCACTTGAATCCTGGGATGAAGGATTGGTCCTCTGGTTACTCAGCTAGAATACACGGTACAGCTGAGATCATGAACTTCGTGTGATTGTTGTCTACAGACAAATGACGAGCAGTTGTCTAATTCTGAGGCTGAAAATGTTCTACAAGTCAGATAAGAGGAGTTTTACACACTCAACTCTATGCCACGTTAGTGAGACTGCCTGTAGGAGCAAGAGAAGATGGTTGACGATGCAACACTCCCGGGCGTCAGAAACAACAGAAATGTGGGGGGGGAAGAATAGAAGTACCCTTTCGAGGACTTTGGTTGTGTCTCGGGAATTCCTCTGAAGGGAGAAAATCTAGGACTTCATCTGCTTGAAAATTTTGTCGTCCTTGCTCTCTAGACCTGTGCCATCGCTCACCGACTGTAAATCTCCTCTCAATTTCCTCGCCGCATAAGAATTTACTATTATTGATATACTACTGTTTAATTTCACAAATGCGAGTAGGGAGGTGGAACAAAATTTATCTGAAAAATATATGGACGGAAGGGAAATCCGAATACCTCATGCGCATTGTGCAATTCTTTTTCCTACTCAATCCTCAAATCTGCTAAGACAAAACAATAGCTGCGAAATTTCAGGAAGTGGTCAATAAGCTCATTTGATAGAGATCGGGATAATGAGAGATCAGCAATGATAGTGAATGACAGTTTTTGACACACCGAAGTGCAGACTAATGTCGTCAGCGATGATTTAACTGATTGATTAGCAGAGTTGGCGTAGGAATGGGAGCTCCTGTATGTGGGATTTCTGTGGAACATCTATGAAACGCAAGCTTAAATCCATCAATAATTGATGATGACTACAGGAAACAATCCAATCGTGAACGCAGCATCAACCATAAATATTATCTTCTCACTTTGCGATAATATTTATAATATATTATAATATATATAATAATATTATAAATATCACATTCAACAAGCAACACAATTCTTAATATCATTCACTTCTTTATAAATCTTCACACCGAGTTTGCAGACCGCCATTTGACCATCGACCGTTAAGAAGGCGCTGGACGCCGAAGGCCCGTCACGCTGTGCGACGTGTAACTTTATATCCTTTTATTTTCGACCAATAAATTAGATCCGAGTCAGAAACTCTCTTTACTTGCCTGTGAAATAAATATTATCGCTTATTGAGTCATTCATGTGACACTTGAAGAGACATTCTTATAATATTGACGGTTTAAGTGGTTGGAATTACACGGAACGAATGTGGAGCAGAAAATACCAGAAATTATACTCAAGTTAATACAGACAACCATCGTGTTCTTTTCACATGGAGAGGGCATTAGACAAACTTGCAAAAATCCGCCAAATGAAAAGCATATCAACACAGATATTAGAGTCCCTTGCAAAAGTTTAGAATCAAAATCTATTTTTCCAAAAAAAAGGCTTTTATTCAAATTATAACAAATGCGTCTCAATATTTTCCTGATTTAAAATGCCAGACTGTCTAGAAAATAGGATGTCTATGAAGGATAGTGTCAATTGTCACTCACTTTATCAATATTTGGTGTGTTGTCCCCTTGCTTCAATAATTGAAGCCAAGCGGGAAGGCATGGAATGCACGAGTCGGCGACAATATTCGGGTGTTATTTTCGTCGTCCAAGCAAGCTTGATGCATTCTTTCAAGTGATCAAGAGAACGAGGCTTCATGGCAGCAACTTCGGACTTCAATTTGTTCCATGCATTTTCTATTGGATTGCAATCAGGTGAATTGCCGGGCCATTCCAGCACCGTGATATCTTCTGAATCAAGCCACTGAGAGACTACTTTTGCTCGATGGCAAGGCGCACCATCATGCATTAGAATACCTGTGGAATGAATTGTCATGTGTGTACTCAATTTCTCTTTCAACAGATCGAGGTACGTTGACGCATTCATGGTTTTCCCTTTAGGAAGGAAGAATAGACCACCTCTTCCTTGAGAGCTGATAGAGCCCCAAATTATTTGCTTGACTGGGTGTTTCATTGTTTGGACCACATATCTGGGGTTGTATCGTTGTGAAGTCGGACGACGGACTGCTAACTGACGGGAACCAAACTGTTCGATGGAGCACTCATCGGTCCACATCACAGTGTCCCACTGTTCAGCAGTCCAGTGAGCATACTTTCTCGCAAAGGCAAGTCTCTTCTTAACCATAGACACCGTTAATCTCGGTTTGTGTGCTGGGCGATAACTTCTGAGGCCCATTTCCTTAGAAAGACGTCGACTGAGAGTACTTGTGCTTGTGGTTGTACCAGTCGCTTTCAGTCCTTGGACCAATACAGGGAGGCTAACAGAAGGATTTCGTTGCACGGCTAATTTCAGATATCTTTCATCGCGTTTCGTTGTGGCTCGTGGCCTCCCAGACCTCGGTGCATCGCAGAATCTGCCATTTGTCGACTCATGCTTCTTGATAGCGACGTGAACAGCTTTTTGACTGATCTTCAGTTGTTCAGCAATTTCTCGTTGAGTCAAACCATTCTCATAAAGTACAAATGCCTGTGCACGAATAGTAGGAGAAACCGAGTTGCGTTTACCATAACAGATGAGACGACGATAACAAATGTTTCGAAACTATGCAGACAGTGTGTGTATGGATGAATTATAGTGTCATGAAAGATATCTATGCCGTTACTTAGCAACTATGATGACTGAAAGTCTCTTCTGTTAATGGCATAGGAAGCTATCTTGATTTGCTGAGTCACTTCGATCAAACGGGAAAGCGTTGTGTCTAAAAATGGTAAAATGTGTGAACTTAATCTGATAAAATAATTAATTAATTCTGATTCTAAACTTTTGCAAGGGACTGTATCTATCGTAGCGGGCGCTTAAGATTCCACAGATGTGTTGGTAATACTGTCATCACCATCAATGACGTGTTCTGTGACTCCGGCTCAATGCTATTGAAGTTACGAAGCAAGGAAAAAATCAGAGTTTGGTGATCAGGGAATGTCCATTACTTTTGCATAAATTGGATATGAATAGGATCATGTGCATCTGCAGCTACAGACTTATTGAAAGACTGTTAGCGGTACTCTGTGCTGACTGCAGAGTTACTGAACTGAAATTTTTGATAGACAAGGCTGGGTCTAAACACAGAATTAAATAGGCCTATTTTGTTTATCTGCTTCGGTTTGCTAGAAGTGTGATTAATACGAAATGGACGGCACATCGAGGAACCTATTACGTGGGCAGGCAAAAAGGAATTCCTGATACCTTACAGAGATAGGAAAAAAGTCGTGCGTCGCTTGCGGATTAATGTGAGTTCCAGCAAAGTGCTTCGATTGTCAAAATTCCTTCAGATTCGAAGAATTCATATCACTGCGCACAAGTCTTCTCCATAATGTGGCCCTTCCGATCATTATTAAAGAAAGTAGCAGGCGTACGAAAATTAGTTCACTTGATGATTTCACCATCGTCTTCTGACCATGTCACGAAAAAGTGACGTATGGAAGACCAATTTCATGAATGCTGAAATATCGAATGTCCAATATAATTTCCAATCAAAGGTAGATT
Organism: Prostheceraeus crozeri; assembly: GCA_907163375.1. Classification (NCBI taxonomy): domain Eukaryota; kingdom Metazoa; phylum Platyhelminthes; order Polycladida; family Euryleptidae; genus Prostheceraeus; species Prostheceraeus crozeri. The sequence continues at coordinate 72,779 of CAJQUW010013304.1, read as the reverse complement.
TAGAAGTTTATTTGTTTGTTCTTCAAATTGCAGATATTAAAGTCGTGAAATTTTCAAAATTTGCTTTCATGGGTTTAATTCTATAATTGTCGATACCTATGTCTGAGTAAGTCAAAATAGTTTCATTTCTACTGTTATAGAATTTCTTCCGCGCAAAATCCTTGCGAGAGAAGCGACAAGAGGGTTTTTTTATTATTTTAACGATATACAGATGGGTGGAAACTTAGCGATTATTCTTCTGATCTACATCAAGTTCTCTACTGAACATGCGGAAGATGTGGAGAATGTACTTATAGGCCAAAAGAAATAATGAGGACTTTATCTTGAGTACAGACAACATGAGAGAGATCACACATTAATTAGATTGTTCATTGTAGACAACTGCAAATTTAGTTTTGGTTTTTAGAGCATCTTCCAAGTAGCTTCGAAATTGTTAGGCAAATACAAAAGATTACAAACAGAGACAAATGCGATTGCCGACAAATAAGGGAAGAGAGGCAAGCGAAGCTGTCTTGCAGCGTCTGTTTGAATCAAATTGAGAGGTTATCAAAACGTAAAACTACAGGTGTGTATCTGCAAACCTGCCATAGAAAGTTGATAACACTTAAGGTCAGCAGTTTGATGTAGCTGTGTATTGTATTCCAAATCGATGCATGAGTTTTATTCTATCTCTATTGCATCTTACTTCATCATTCTTGTATTCGCAGCTATTTTCTCCATTGTGTAGTTTCATTTTCCGTTTGATTATAACATTAAGGGTCTAATATCTAGTCAACTTCTACATTTGCCGTCGTTCACAAGCTCGCCTAAATATTAAATCATTCAATTTTCTGCCTGCTGTCTATTTAATTCAATGAACAGGACCACTGCCTAAAACTGCGTTTTTAAACAAGGATTTTACAAGCGTGTTTCAAACACACACAGAATGAGAGTGCTAGCTTTGACCGCCATGTACTGTTGGAAATTTTATCTCATGATCCTCTTTCTGATCATGGATAAAGTGAAGGAGAATAGATATCTGACTTTTATCTTATTGAGACTAGAATGGATAGTGAAAATCCGCTACATAGCGAAAATCAAATACGGTGATGTAAAAAATTATTTTTTTAGAAGCATCACTACCATAATGCATTACTTTGTCATATTTATAGATCCCGTTGTGCTATTTAGGATTGTTGTTTTCGTTGGACAAACCCGTCTTCGCTGCTTGACAGAGGCCGCTATGTAGGCAGTGATCGTATATTCGAGCTCCTGTAGCACAGGAGAGGAGTTTTTCAGCTCCGATACAAATGCACTGACTTCCACAAAGGAGCAAGCGTAGCAAAAAAATCCAAATCAGTTTTAATTAAATAAATATTTCAAAATGGCAAAGCCATCAATTCCAGGAGAGTTATATAAAAGGCATATACAATATAGCTTCATGTTAATATGCATTTATACTGCGATAGCTATTGACGTTTTCTTCCTAAAACTAATTTGTAGATTGACACCTAACATCAGTAAAACGACATTTCTTAAGTTGCACTTCCAGTCGTCTTAATAATAATAATAATAAAAAGCTTTATTCCGATGTGACAAGCGCATGACGGATTGCAACAGATGAAGAAAAGAATTATGTAAGTTACTTAGTAAGTCAGTCAGATTGAAAGACTGAAGACGGAAGTGTCAAATGGTAAAGTCAGCGTTAAGTATTCGGTTGAAAAAGTTCCTTCCGATGTTGTTGTTGTTCACTGTTCTCTGTAATGAATGCGGTCTTCTTCATCTTAGGGGGAAGGAACTTGTACAGTGAATGCGTTTCGTTGGTAGTGACCTTCTTGAGCAAGTGGTTTCCAATTTTTGCAATTGTGTCTTGAATGTTGATCGCCTTGCAGTACTTCAATTTAATACTTCTATTTAGTAACTCGTAAGGCGTCTTTTGTCATTTTGGTTTGCGAAATGTCTTGATGTCTTGGGAGTTACAAAGAGTTAGCGAGTGTCAAACATCGCAAAATTCCATTTGTTTGTGCAGATCCATGCACTTCCAAGTTTGGTGCACTTGATAACGCAATGATCTAACATTCATCCAATAACTCAAAATGAGATTTGTCATTTTTGTGATCATGATTTCACTTTTAGGCTGGAGCTCTATCTATCACAGCAGCTAGAAATATGATGTTTCCGGCAATGCCTCTCTTGGATAGATTTCTTCTAAATTTAAGTAAAGCGTCATGACAACGAGTTTTATTGTTGTAGTTAAACAAACATGCTTTTCTGCTCACAAAAATGACATTCAAAAGAATTATCGTTTTACTGATGTTGGCTGACAATCTACAAATCAAAAATAAGAAGAAGCTCGTGAGCGGATTTAGGAAGAAATTGTCAGTAGCGGACTATTAGCGTTGGCGTAGGCCTGCATATTAGCCTCTACCTTCGACATTCTAATGAGCAACTGCATTAGTAGACAGCCATCAGAGAAGTGCCATACATATTTAACCCTCAGAGACATTTTCACACCCACTGAGATCTGAGGGAGTCCAGTGGACCCCTTTCACAAATTCTTAGTTTACCTGCTTAAATGTATTTCAAATTATTGAGAAAGTTGATTTTAAGTAAACAATGAAGTCGATATGACTAATCCTTCGAGTGTCTTTCAGCCTTCTCAGCAAACACATGTGGTGTTTTTGTAATTCAACGACATTTAGCCTAGTATCAGTTGTACTAAGAGTCGATTTTACGATGTTTGCCATATAACCATATAACCTCAGATAGTTGATCTTTGTGACATTGATTTATTCCATGCAGCATAACCCTTGCATTTGGCCATTTTTTCAAATTCATCCATACCATTCGGAAATAAGCCTAAACTGAGCCGTAATTGCTGCATTTTTAGACCCTCAAAACAGCTGTGGAGATCTCAAACTCATCAATTACTGCTGTGAAAACTTTACCAACAGTCTGTTTTTAGTGTTGAATTATGTTTATGATGACAACTTTCATTTTGAACACCTATTTATGCTAATTTGTTCATGTAAGCCAACCAGTCATACACGATCATGTGCGAAAACAAAATATTCACATTTTCCGATCTTCTAGCATAACGCACGAGCATGATGTAAACATTGAATAAATGAATCTCACTCATTCTGTATCATCGTGGACATATCCGAAATCATTTTTCATCTGATAGTAAAAAATTTGTTATGGGAATTTCTACACCCTCTGAGACCTGAGGGGGCCCAGTCCCGGTGAAAAAGGCCGGCTTCCCGACAATTGACCGACAGATCCCGACAGTTTTTTTCACCGGGGTGGACCCCCTTGGCCTATCTACCATACTTCTACTGATTCACTTGAAATGAAACTACACATGCGGATTTACTTGCAAAAATGATGATTTTACATGGGCATTAGGGGTTGATATATCCTCTGTACAAAAAATGAAATAGAAAAATATGGCTCCCCAGGTCTCTGAGGGTTATATGGAGAAAATGTCATTGATTGATGGAGGTCAAACACTCCGGAATTTTAGTTTAAATTTCAATGTCTGCATTGTAGGAACGTGTGCAGTGTGCACCGCTATCTTGAAAATGGGATGTGCTACTCAAATAAACCTAACAGATCGACACATTTCGAGTGCGCCAACGTGACACCCATTATTTAGAAAAAAATACTACTAGTCTTGGAGAAATCGCTGGTCGACAGTTCGACATGGCGGTGATGTGAAGTTAGCACCATCACTAAAATGTCGTCATGAACTTGAAAATAATGGCCGTATGTCAGAAGACTAATCAGTCCAAATTAAAAACCCAAATTCTTCTAAATGCAGCAGTTCGCATACAAGTGATTTTATAGAGGAATAAAATCTGAGTTTTTCCTGGTCCTATAACTCGACATGATATCATATACAGTCAACGTTTCGCGGACTTGGCTGTGCCCAGTAAATGAGGCGCATCCCAATCTCCTTATCTTGCATTAACAGTAGGTCTACACCACAATTCATCACCACCAATTATACAAGGAAGTGAGAAATTGAAAGAGTGGGCTTCACATTTTTGTTGAATGAAAGAGTGATTATATTATGCTCTCAAGTGAGAAGAAATGAAATTTCAAGGTTAAAGAGTTCACTCAACGTCATCAAGGGTGGTTTATTAATGGCCGCCTGGGGCATTATAAGGGAGCATTGCCCTTCAAGTTGGTCGCGTAACATGGCAAGAGCCATTTCAGGTCAAAATACGCTTTTGTAATTTTCAGAAAAAGATCCCTTTTGCGAGGGGGTTCAATCCCGTTAAAATTTCTTCTGAACGCATTCACTGTAATGTTCTAATTTGACATCCTTATGAGGAGATATCGCAATCAAGTAAAATAGGACTTATTATAACCGCGGGTTCTCATTCACCTCCCATGTATGTTCTTGCCGAGTTGGGTTCACAGCAACCCATCTCTACATGCATGCATGGACAGTGCAAACGAAGAGAAAGCAAGATTATTCAATGCGCGTCGGTTTTACCACTGTCAGATTATCTCAAATATTTATAATTATCTCTCTGATTGAAATTCGACCTTGACCTTTATATTGATAACCTTAGAAGTGTCAATATTTTGGTAATCAAACTAATTGAATTCTACAGTTGTTTCTGATGTTTGACTTTCCTGTTTTATGGAAACACATATCAGGACGCTATCTAAGTCTACCTTCCATTCTGTGATGGAAATGGCACTGCGAATTAATCCCATCAAACACGAGATGCTTTTATGAAATGTTCCTCTGAAAATATTTCTGTCAAATTTCAAGATAAGATTGCTTAAATATAAACATTAACTCCCTAGAAGTGCTACTTTGCTTATAAAATGTTGACTTTACGATCAAAATGTATCCAAGTGTGTTTATTCATCGAAATCTCTCACTGCAATCATGTGATTTAAGAAATTGAATGTAAGATGATTGTCTCTGAAGATTAAATTGTAACTGCAGTACAATTTTAGATAACATAACATCAATACGAAATCTTCAGTTGCAATCATCTAATTTAAATGAGAGAGAGAAAAAATAGTATATTTCCAGAAAATCATAATTACAGTGATAAGTGAAATCGTGAAAGTCACGTGCTCGAATTACAACTATAAATACAATTTTAGTTACCGTTTTTACATAGGCTCAGGTATCAGCAGATATCAGCAACAGAAATCATCGCAAATTGATCATCGATGTTGTAAAAGGAATATACGAATTAGAAAATCGAGACGTCGACGATTGAAGTTGCAGAAATCTGTCTGAGATTTGAGAGCGTCGAGGAATAATACTGTGTAAAACATGTTTGTCATCATTTGCAGCAGCGATGAACAGCGTCCTTGCGGAGTTGTATCGTCTATTCCTTAGATCAGAGAAAAGACCACAGGAGCAATGATCGCATTTGCCAAAGCCGCATATCAATCTATGGCATCGTTTCTGAGATTTCTCAAGATGTTCACTAAGGCATGCCGGAATCTGCACAAAGGAAGCAGATGCATATTCTAATAGCGAGCGTATCGTCCCATAGTACACACAAGTCAATTCCTTAGGGGTGAGCAGTGGCTTGAGCAATCGCAAAGCGTAAAGACGTCGAGAGGCAGTCCGTAGCAAGTGATTGATATGCTCATTCCAGGTAAGTCGCTTACTTAGAACAACACCCAAAAACTTTATTTCTTCTACATCAGCGACACCTTCCAGCAGCAAGACTCGACACAATTCGTTGACTTTTTAAAACGAATGGATTTGCACTTCGCAGAGTTATTCTTGAGCATATTATCTTGAGACCACTTCAGGATATTCGAATGTTCTTCTTTGATATGTTCATTATCAGAATCTTTGTAGATAGGCATACTCAGTGTTATGTCATCAATATATTGAATCAGTTGAGTATCATTATGAAGCGCTTTCAGAGAACCGACAAAGACAAAACAGCATCGGCCCAAGTACAGAGCCTTGTGGGACACCGCATTTAACTTGGGCTGTCGAACTGAGAGTGCATCCAATACGGGTTGCTTGTAACCTGTTCTTCAGGTAATCCTTAATCCATTTGATGAAATCGATCGGGAAAATTGGCTTCTAAATACACAAAATATCGCCGTCATTTTGATAGAATTTTATTTTGTTGACTCCTGAGCGCTTTCGCGGCCTCTTTTCATGAGGAGCACGGCCGTAATGACAAAACATTTGCATTTTACTTGTGAATTTGAATTTAACGCGAAGCTGCCGTTTTTAGATGTTCTTGTTCATAGACGAGATGGTGCTGCATATTTTCTATTTTTCGCAAGTCATAATTGACTGACTTGCTTTTACATTATTCCAGTTTTGTACCACAAGTGTTTAAGATTAATTTGGTCAAGTGTTTATTTAACCGAGCTCGCCGCATATGCTCTCAGTCAACACTGGACTCTGAAACGGCTTTCAAGAAATGGTTATCCTGTCCCTTACATTGACAGGTATAGTGTTGAACGCCATGCTGAGTCCGTATTTGGTCCAGCTCTTAAAGAAGTGATCTTACGCATTGCTTTTCATGGTGATTATGTGAGTAAGATTGTTCGACAGCGTGTCATGTCAGCTACTCAAAACGTGTTTCCAGCTGCTGAGCATATTTTCCGCTTTGCTTGCTATTCCTGGTAGGTCTCTGAAGGACAATGTGGCACCTTTCAGTCGCTCATCACTTATCAACAAATTCGCTTGTAACTGTGGAAGCAGTTACGTGGGGCGAACTGAGAGGTGTCTCAGGGTTCGGATGAGAGAGCATTTTCCCAGGTGGCTGGAACTGGGTAACTGTCGTCCGAGATCTTTCGCAGCTCCTAGTAGTGCTATTTGTCGGCATATCATCGATTGTGACAGCTTTAGAGGCAATGTGTTCTCCTCCTACTTTTCAGTATTAAGTGTTCCTCGCCTTTCTTTTACTTGGCATATCTTAGAGTCTCTTTACATTTCTCACCTCCGTCCGTTACTTTGTGTTCAAAAGGAACTCAAACATGTTTTGTCTTTGCGTTGGTGACATTTTTTGTCATTATGATTTGCCGGCCCTTTTTATCCTATTTACACTTTACTTTTCTGCATCTTATTTTGTAATGTGCTTTCTGCCTTCAGCAACTTTTTGCTTCACTTTTTACCTGCATGACGTGATGTCAGTGGCTTATAGATCTCTGTGTCTCTATTGATTAAATATTCGTTGTGTTTGTGACATTCTGTGAATCTCTGTTCTGTCGTTGTCATTACGGACGCACTCCTCATAACGAGAGGCCGCGAAAACGCTCAGGAGTCAAGAAAATAAAATTATATCAAAATGACGGCCATATTTGTGTATTCAAATTGATTAGGCCAGCCTCATGCTGCAATCTTTTAATGCTGATACTTCGCCTTGGAGATTCATTCAAAGGATGTTCGTTATTTCGACAATTTATTCTCCAAATCAAAAAAGTAAAACATAATTAGAGTTTTCTGACAATTCGTCTGTCCTCAGGAACTACAACAAAGAGAGTGCTGTTAATTATCATTAACTGTCGTTGATGCTATTTAGTAGTTGTCGTACAAATATAGCCCGCGCTCCTCAATTTCTAGAATGCCATTAATTAAGATATAACGTGCAGGCAATTTCAATTTTTCCATTGATCACAGGCCTAAATTCAAATAGTCATTGGTTGTCGAATAATTCTGCGATTGATGAATGTAATAATTAGACAGCGACAATTTAGGTGAATCACCTAAAATGAACTTTTTACCTAAATTCCGGATATTTTGTAAAAGCACCTAAATTACCTAAATATTGTCATTACGACAAAAACTTGCTATTTGATTAATTCATCTACATGTACTCACATTGGAAAGCAATTACTTTTATAATTGGAATAATGAAGACATTGATGAGTGATTCTGGACAGTGTCACATGTTTCCGGTCAGTTTCTAATTCTTTTACATACATTTCTAGAGTCTTTATAGAGTTTATATTGCATTTGAAATACGAGTAATTTTGATCTGTTTGACACATGCACAATTGAATTGTCAATATGCATTTTGAAACATATATACTTAGTTGTTGATGCTTGATCTGTGCAGTTGTTATAGCTTGAAATGAAATCGTTTCGAATCGCGATTAAATCTAGGACTTACTTGTCATTTTATTTTCTCTAATTCTTTTTTAAACTTATACGTAGATTGTTGTCGCGGTATTTGTTTACCAATTAGTTGCCGAAAAAAGCACAATTCATGAAAATAAACAAAAAATACCATTATTGCTCTCAATGAATTTGGATTTTTTAATGGATTTTTGATTCACCTAAATAAACAACCTAAATTTGTGAAATTATTCACCTATAAAAAACCTAAAGTGACAAAAATATTCACGTAAGATGTCGGTGTCTAGTAATAATTATATGATTCTGTCAGATGATCATCTAACTTGGCATAAAACGACAATTTCAGGGAGAAAGCATTTTGTTATGTATGTATGACTTTCCTAAATCTATGGCTTCTTTCACGGTCATTGCATATCTTTACATAGCTGCACGATGAACGTTTTAGGGAAGAAGCCAATACCGTATACATGAGACGAAATCGAGCATGTTTGAATTCAAAATGGTTCAAGATGATTATCATGATTGACGCACATCTGTTAACCCTAGAACGGCCAAGGTGTGATCAATTGATCACCTTTGAAAAAAAGTTCAAATTTTATTCAGAAGTATAAGTGTCTGAGACTTTTCATTTAGTGACTTTTGCTTTATGGATATACACAATCGAATCATGAAATACTTTCTCCAATATTCTCTCTCTCTCTCACACACACACACACACACACGCCGCACGCGCGCACACGTGAGCAAAGGCTGTATATCTCAAGATTTGGCCGATTTACGTGTTTGCGACTTCTCATTTAGTGACTTACTTTTTGTATAGTACAGTATCGAAACATTATTTCCTTTCTCCAAGAAGAAAATACGATCTATGGGGATAGACGCACCACAGCAAAGCCGCCGTCGGAGCTTCCTAAATAAAGACTCTAGCGAAGGAACTCGCAATGGATTTTGCCACGCACAGATTGACTCAAGCAAAGAAAGGAGGTAAGTTCATAAATACCGGTGTATGATACATAAACATATCATGATAAATAGTATAACGTAATAATGATGTATGATATGCATGTATAGCCTAATTGTATCATGATAAATAGTATATCATAAAAGTGATGTATAATATGCAGTATAATGTAATATAATATAGAATGCATAAATTCATAATATAGAAATTCATATTGATGCCTCATTTACAGGTACACATCGATCGGTTATTTGACTCATGGGCGAGTTCGCCGATTAGGAACAACTTGGAGCATCTCCAGCCACATCTACAGATGGCTCAGTCCAGTTGTCTACTCGAGTTCGGTGCGGCCTTTGCAAGGAGTCTGGAAGGCCGACGAAAAATTGAAACCCAACTAAGATTTGTTGCAATGATTGTCGTGAACCCGTCTATGGTGCACATTCCAGCCCCCAGTGCTCGAAATGCAGTGGACAGTGAAGCATTTTTTGTTGAAATTACTTTTTTCAAATAAGAGAATCCATTTCGCATTGATTGGTTCCTTTTTACAGAGAAAAATAAATGGTGATCAATTAACTGATCACATCCTGGCCGTTTTAAGGTGTACAGAGGCTTGGCCGTTCTAGGGTTGAAGTAAGCAGCTTTGCTTATCTGTGATAGCATTATGATGATGATAAAATCAAATGATTATTCTAAAATATTGACTTCAATTTATTGCATGTTATTTTATCATTATTAAACAAATTTCTTAATTCTTGTTTATTGTTTAATTTCTTATTAAACAAATCTTTTGTTTAATGACTTTCAAGTTATTTCTGACACAATAGGTCTACAATGAGACTTAGAGTTGATGCCTGTAGTTCATGTTATCGATGCTACATCCACTTGACCTATCTTATCGCATTTTATAAAATGTATTAGGCCTAATTGTTGATATTTGATCAATTTATTAAAATTGCGCATTTTTTCTATCTTAAAACAAAAAGTGGATACATCTTAGAGTAGTTTCTGCATCTGGAGACATTTCATGGCTTCCAATAATTTGATGAATGAGGAAAGGATTTATCACTTCTTTCGCGGATTCTGAAAGGCTATTGGGTATCTCAATTAGCGTCACAATCAGAGCTGGGAATTCGTGTTGATTCAGGCGGACTCGGGATAGGCTTTTTTGGCCTGAAATATCTGGTACCCGGGCCGATATTTTTTATGTCTGAAATAAAACATGTTTTCTACATATGATCATCTAAATTCCCTGAATCAATTCATTTGACGGCTTATCAACATTATTCTATCACTTTGTATTAACCATAGAGTAATATAGTAGGTAGAGTATATCCCTAATTTGTATACAGTTTCGATTTCATTACATGAACATGAGTCGAGACCAGGTTTCACCTGTGGAATTAGCAAATTTTTGCACTTTAGAAGAAATGTACACGAATTTGACTGATCTATACAGAATAAAGAATAGTATTCCACAAATCCTTCATGTCATGACCACTTGGAGAGGTAATACAGTTTGATAAACAGGCAATTCGATGGGTTAGGCCTACCATTACTAAAAGCTCAGCAAATATTCATTCCTTTTCATATCCAACTTGTTTCATACTACTTGCAAAAAAATGAAACATAAATTTAGTGAATCATAAAATCATGGCGATGAAAATTGAATTAAAACATGAAATGTCAGCCAAGACAGCACAATAAGATCTCGACTTTTTCACGAAGACTTCCATTATAATGCCGTTCATCAAATTTATTTGATCATCAGCATAATTTCCGCTTAGTTGCGATGCTTGTTAGCAAATATTCATTCCTTTTGATATCCAACTACACTGTAAATCTCTGGATACCAAAATTACATTTTGAAACTAATCAGTTTGAAACTAACATCTGATACGAGATTCTCGCATGTTTACAGAGATCTGGTATGTTTTTCATACCACATCTCACTTACTTTCGTATGTGATTGGTATGTAGCGATACAAACTATTCTATCTGTGATTGGCTGTTTTACACTGAAATAAGAGTTGTTGGTATGTTTTATATACGAGACCCGATGCAAATTCACCCTCATTCGTATGCCTCTGGTATGTGTTTCGTATGAGCAGCTTTAAGTCACGAAGCAAAAAAAATATGTATTACATAGTACTGTCAAATAACTTTTTTCGGTAATACCAGTCGTGAATATTTTTTGTTTGACAGAGTGATATTTAACTAGATTTATTGTGAATTTTACGCTTCACGAGATTGACGTCGTTGCTACTTGTCCAGCAACATTAACAGGACGTTTAGGTAGCTCTACTTAATGAACCAAGCTGATTAACATCAATTCATTCAAACAATATCTTTCCTGAAATCATGTTGACTTATGTATCTCAAGCAAAACTATTTTTGTGTTCATGAATTATAATGTTTTCATTTCGGATTGATGATATGTTTAATTTCAAAATTGCATAATGCATAATTGTTGATGGTTGAATGCTTATTGATTATTCATGAAATGCCTTAGACTTACGTGTATTATAATCGAATTCAGTATTCAAAGTATGACTCTTGAATGTCACTGTCTCACTACTTACAGAACAGTAGTAACATCAGTGTGATCTTTATTGACAAAAGGCCTTAAATCAACATACTTTGGACATGATTTGTGCTTCTTTTAACATTGTGCTGGTATGGCTTTAGTATGTAAAGCATACCACATTTGAAATAACATACGAAAAGCATACAACTATATACCAAGAGAATACAGAAATATACCAAAAAATATTTTCGTATGCACCCTTCGTATGTGATTGGTATTGAGCGATTTACAGTGTAGTTTCATGTGACTTATAAAGGGGCGTCATGTCGGTAGCATATACTGTAAATTGGCAAAAATTTCGTTTTTTAAAAACTGCTCAAATAATTTTTTGGACTACACGAACGTGATCTCCGTAAAAATTGAATCTTTTGATAAAAAATTTTCGCTGTATACAAATCCTTTTTTGAGTCGACACTCCACCTACTATAATTACTCCATGGTATTAACCCTATCATGACTGGGTGATTTTTAGCGTCGTGATCCATGCTCCGATGGATAAAGCTTATTGAAAACAAATAAGCATATATTTCGAGTCTCCTTTTTCGAATGGTAGTGCCTATTTTGCATGACTCGAAGACTTTCATACCAAAATTTAAATTCAAAAATGGAATATTCATTTTATTTTTATTTTCATGAATCTGAATACAACTGAAGTATTTCTGCAAACTTTTACTCAAGCATATGTACATCCTTTTAAAAGCATAATATTCTACATCAATTTTAATACTAAAAATAGCAATTTGAACGTAAACAATGTCTTTATTGCATTTTTCTATCGCTACAAATGTCTCATTCTGATGACTCAATCGTTATGAAGCCAAAGTTATGATACATTCCGAATGCAATATTTCAAATGGTGATGTGTATTTTGCATTATTCTGTGGCTTTCATATCTAAAAATTCACATCATAACTTGTTGACATTTTACATTTACATGTTCTCATTATGAGAGAAGAGATGAATGTCTATTTTCACAATCTTGAATTGCAAATGCACAAATATCATGTAAATATGATGCAGAAGCATTGTATCAATAATCAATGCTACTCTTGATGAAAGCCATCAATTTTCTAAAAAGTATCTAACTTTTAGATATGACCTTTAAAACTGACCTTGCAGTAAGTCAACTATGACTGATAATTAACGTAATTGATATTTTCATTAACCATTGCAAAGTGCGCAAAACTAGCTATTTTCTTGAGAGAGGAAATATCAACTTTTCCTCCCGCAGCTATGGTGTATAGTCCGAGCGCAGCGAGGAATGGACAGATAGCTAAGGGAGGAAACGTTTATTTTCTGATCAGAATTGAAATCAGAATCTGATAATTGAAAACAAACATAGATATAAAGTTTTTCAATGTACTTTATGCTATCTGGTTAACTTTTTTATGCATGGAGACCACTTTTGCCCATGGAGGATTACTTTATGATTCATGGCATCGTTAAGAAACTGCATGATGTGGTCCTTTGTGAAGATTGAAGCTTTTTTTCCTTTTATTGTTAGCTTCAAACTTTTTCAAAAGCAAAGTCACTCGAGGAAATTTTTGTAATTTATGTCCATGTAGAGTTTGATATTTATGATTTATCATGGAGTATTTGCTCCAAAGTGAACTGCTGGCATACTTGCGCACCTCCCCCAGGTGATGAAAATAGTTGATAAAATCTTCTTCGTTCGGTTCTTCACTTATTCCGCAGAAACTGATAAAATCGTCCCATTGATTATCATATGATTTTGACGACTTTATTGGATTAACAGTTTGCATAATTTCCTCTGCTGTTGCCATCTTTAGTTCAGTACTCAATGAGAATGCAAATTTTTCAGATACAGACACTGCATTCAAAATTTAAATATTACTTAATTATTATATCATTCTATTTCATGTATACATAGAACTCTATGTATTTCTAGCATTTTCAGAAAATAAGTAATAGACATACGATATCATTCTTCAAATTCCCAAGGAATAAATAGCAATCTGCCCGAGCGTAGCGAGGGCAGATTCTTTATTCCGAGGGCTTTTGAAGAATGATATCGTATATCTGTTATATACCATGATAGTGGAATCTAATAATCTTCCCCGGGAAGTTTATTTTGCAGCATAGTGGTTGAGAGTGATCTCGTGCTTCGTCATATCTATGATGTGTACATGTACATGTCATATCTATGATGTCCACACTAAACTTATATTTTGAAATCTCAGAGAAGTTTATTTATTTAAAATTAGAAAACAGAGATCTATGGAGTAACTTCTGCAGTAATTTCAGAAATTGCATCGTCTGATTCATTCATTCACCGATTCAATATGGCAGAAATTGATTTAGACTTTGATGAACTTGCAAGTTTAATGGATGATTACAAGCAACCAACAACATCTCGATTTGAAAGAAGTATGAACGAAGAAGAACTAAAGAAAAGAATAGACAGCACAAGATCCAAGAATTCAAAGAAGAAGGCCAACTGGGCAGCAAAGATGTTCAAAGAATGGCTTGCGGAAAGGCAAAGAAATGGGATAGTCAGAGGTGATCATGTTTTCAAAGCATTTGAAGAAATGAGCAAGTCGGAACTGGATTCCCAACTGAATTATTTCATTTTTGAAGTAAGAAAGAAGAATGGGGGTAGATATCCAGCAAAGACCTTAAGAGAAATATTTCAGGGTCTAGGATATTATCTAAAGGATATTCTTGGAAAAGGATGGAGATTATTCAATGATGAAGAATTTGAATCTTCAAGGATGGCTTTGGACGCAGCCATGAAAGAAGCAAATTACCTTCAAGTTCCTTGTGAAGGACCCGGTCCCTCAAATCCGGTGTCCAAAAATCAATAAGATGGGTTATGGAACAAAGGCATTTTGGGTGACAGTGATCCGCAGACTTTGTTAAGAACCATATTCTTTTGCTGCGGAAAGTTCTTTGGATTGCGAGGAGGAAGAGAGCATCGAGAGCTCAAATTTGGGACACAAATTCAATTAACGATGACTGAAACAGGTGAAGCATTAGTGTACACCAACATGCATTCCAAAAATTACACTGGTGGCTTAAAACAGTGTCGTCTAAAGCCAAAAACCATAAAAGTCTTCACAAACCAGGATAATCCGGAGCGCTGCTTTGTCAGGATTTACAAACTCTATGCCAGCAAGCGTCCGTCGAGCGGGAAAGTTTCAGCCTTTTATCTAAAAGCTAGAACGAATTTCACTGACGATTCATGGTTTGAGGATACAGTGATAGGACACAATAAATTGGATACTTTGATGAAAGAGATCGCATAATTGAAAGGAAATTACACCAACCATTCACTCAAGAAGGCAACAGGACAATTTCTCAAGGGTATGACCGAGGTTCAGAGAAAAGCTCATACAGGGAACAGATCGCAGGCGCAATCAATTTATGAGGAAGTCGATGATGAAGACTTCCAGTTGACATCTTCAGTTTTATATGGTGCTAGACCGAATGCTTCCATCGATTCAACTGCATGTATGTCAAACAATTCAACCAACATGAATGCAACAAGAATAGTCATGAACAATGAAACATAGCAGCTACAAATGCCCGCAAGGAAGCAAATGAAGATGGATGTGAACGCTGAGACAAACCACATTTCATTCCATTTCTTTTGACTTCATATTTATATAGGCCTACTTACCGCTTTATCGTTCCTTGTAACGTACTGTATGTAGAGATGTGATGTTTTGACTCTACATGTACATGTGAATTACTAATTAACTTGAATGAATGTAATTCATGATTGTTCAATTACAGATATCGTTAAACCAAACGTAGGGATATTCTCTGAAAATAACTCCCGGGTTATTGAGGGGATGTCTATGTACATCATGGTATATAACTACATATGCCGTTTTCGTAAAGCTATTTATAGCACTCGTCAACTTTCTATGACTCTTTCGCTGGCGCTCACTCGTCATAGAAAGTTGACCTCGTGTTATAAAGTGACGCTTTACGAAAACCACATAAATAGTTATCCTCTCGAAAGAATGTAGCTTTTCATGTTGTGACTTTTAGACATAGAAATTTTACAATACCATAGAAAGTCCTAGAATGGAAATTGCATGAAAATTATGGCACACTCCGGGGGAACTTAGTTGTGGCAAAAGGCAAATTTTGCGAGATGACTCTCTTGTTTTCTGGTTGGCATTTTTAATTATCAAGTCAATTTTTGATCTGGATTGTTGCCCCTTGTCCAAAGATCTTGTACACAAAAGCAATAGTGAATTTACAAAATACTGCAGCGACAGGATGACAAAGAAGGAAATCCTTTAAAACGTTCTGTACGTTCATCATTTTGAAATATCGCTCCTATAATCAATCAAGAGTATAATCAGACTCTTATGCAACTTGTAATGTCGATTTACAGAGCATGCATTAGTCCAGCTTGAAATCAGAGGCCAAGAAATCTCAGAGTATTCATTTTACTTTGAAGGATTCCCCTGTTCATTATATTTTGTTGAGTTCGAATGCTGTTATGCGGTTTTTTCTTTCTGTGCTTCATTGTTATCCTGATGTTTGTCTTTGGTCCGATGTCTAAGTCAAGAGATCTTTAATGTATGTCGTTTTGAAGTCTATGATGTTTGTTGAAAGATGTAGAGATCACTTTATTAGTTTTGGTGTCGCATTTCTTCGTTTGCTTGTATTTCTATGGATGCGCTAGTTATGTAACTTATGTGAGATCTATGCATGATTCTTCCTGGCAAAGACTATCATATCGAACTCACTTGTGACCATCTTTGAATTTTGAACTGATAAGCTAAAATCTTCTTTGTACAGTCCATGCATCAAGTATAGTCTTTAAGTTTTGTTGGTGCTAGTTTATCGACTAATCGGTAAGTCATTGCATATTTGCGATGTCAATTGTACATAATTGTGTAAATCGTACCTTTTTTGTAGAAACCGTTTTTGTCTCTTGGTCAATGTCCTTTCTCTGAAAATTAAAGTTTCAAGTATAAAAATATCTTCACTGAAAAGGATCTTTTTCTTTATGGGGCAAATTCGCGTGCTCGAAGTCCTAAAACTTTGCCAGTAAAGTTTTAACAGTTTCGATTAATGATTAAACTACAAAGCAGTTTCGATAAGTCCTGCAAAGCAGTGTCAATTATGGTCTCAAGATAATCTGCGAACAAAGTTAAGCAAGCAAAGAAGATCTGCGACTTCATTGAATTCTTGAATGATCAACACAAATTCCAAGTCGTTTACCGCCTCCGTCTCAATCTTCTAAGTCAAGTCAAGTCAAAGTGAAGTTGATTCGAGGTTCCAAGTTCAAGTTCCATTCAAGTAATTGACGGTAATAAGTGATTTTTCCAAGAACTCAGTAAGTCAACGATTGATTCTCTATTGAAGCAGTATTTTGAGTACTTTTCATGCGAATTATACATTATAGTGCATGCATAATCGTACATTTGTTGCATAAAAAGCGCATCCTTTTATTTGAACATTTTATAAAGGTGTATGTACTCGGTAATACGTTCGTATAATCATCCTTCAATATTCGCAATTTTGTGGTAGGAATTCATTGTTATTAGTCTCTATGTTGAGTATGTCTGAGCTGAGTAGAATCAGTAGAATTCGCGGTTTCACTAGAGCTAAGATAACGAAAACATTGAGTAAAGCTGAGGAAGCGATTGATTCAAATAATTTGAATGAAATTTCTGCATTAATTGAAACGCTGACTTCATCTTTAAAAATTGTAACAAAACAGAACGAGGATATTCTTGAGTTATTAGAAGATGATAATGCTGATGAAGAAATTGAACAAGCATTAGAGTATGAGTTAAAGGTACAAACAATGATTAATACTTTGAACGAAATTGCAAAAAGGAGTGTTAGTTCTACTTGTAATAGTAATAATTCTGATAATTTGGTCGAAGTCTTGAAAGAGCAAAATGACATCGCGATTTCACTCGGGAAATTGCAGGATAAAGCAAGTCTACCGTCGAAAGAAATTCAGATTTTTGATGGTTCCGATATTACGAACTTTAAGCTGTTTCAAAATGCTTTCTCTAGAATTATTGAGACTAAGACTGATAATGATGCCGATCGTATTTATTACCTAGAGCAATATACTTTGGGGATGCCAAGAGATCTTGTAAGAAGTTGTTGTCACATGAATCCAACTGTAGGTTATAAGACCGCATGGAAGATGCTAATTGATAAGTACGGGAATGATTTTGAAGTTTCCTGTGCGTTCTTACATAAGTTGGAATTGTGGCCAGAAATTAGTCATGAAGACGGCATTGAGTTAGAAAAATTCAGTGTCTTCTTGCGAAGTTGTCTGAATTATATGGAGAACGTCAGTTCACTCAATCAGTTGGATAGTCCGAAGGAAATAAGGTCGATAATCCTCAAGTTACCTTATAAAATGCGCGAAGCTTGGCGTACAAAAGTGTTGAATATCCGAGAATTAGGATATGATGTGATATTCAAGGATCTTGTCGAATTTGTTGAACGACAATCGAAGTTGATAAACATGCCGATATACGGAGATTTGAAAAATACAGGTAAACCCAAAAGTAGTGATCATAAGCAGACAGATTCCTTTCGACAGAATAAGCATGTCTCTAAGGCTAAGCAGTTGGGTAAATCAGTCTCTTTGTCCACAAATATTCAGGAACATGAAGCTTGTAATCAAAGTGATGCACAGTCTAAGACAAGTTCACATATATCTTCGCGTGAATGTGTATTTTGCAAATGCAATGATCATGATCTAAACTCGTGTAGTTCATTTTTGAAACTAGCGTTAGATAAAAGACAAGCGTTTATTCGTACGAATTCCTTATGCTTCGGTTGTCTGATTAAAGGTCATCATTCGAAAGGTTGTAGGAAAAAGTTAACGTGTAATACATGTAATAAGAGTCACCCTACTTGCCTTCATGAAAATCGAGCGAAGCAATCCACTCATTTTGTTAGTAGTGAGAAGTCGTGTTCTTCGACTTCTACAGAGAGCAAAAGTTGTCATACTGGGGCCGGTGCAGCTAATCGTGTAGCTTTGGCACTTATATCTGTAAAAGTTAGGTCAAGCAACAGTAGACAATCTGTAGTTACGTACGCCGCTCTCGACAACTTTAGTTCTGATTGTTTTGTATCTGACAGCGTAATGAAAAGTTTAGGAATTAAAGGGAAATCAGAAGAAATAAGATTAACAACAATGGAGAAGTTCCAAAGTCCAACGATGACTACAGTTGTAAATGGGCTTGAAATAACCGATCTTGACGAAAATGAAATCGTTCATCTTCCTCCGACCTATTCCCGCCCTGAATTACCAGTTTCCACTAACGATATTGCGAAAAGAAATGAGTTCTACAAATGGTCACATCTTAGGGAAATTCCTATCATTGAAGTTGATGCCGAAGTAGGTTTACTTATAGGAATTAATGTTCCAGAAATGTTGAAAGTGGGTCTCCTAATGAACCGTTTGCCACTAGACATAAGTTGGGGTGGACAATTAGTGGGCCAATGAACTTGAATTCCGAAGATATCGTCAGAGTGTGCAGGACACAAATACAAAGACTGAGTGACATTGAAACAAAATTAAACATGATGTATTCACGAGATTTTTATGATAACGAATCCGATTTGTGTAACCCTTCGATAGAAGACAAAATGTGGGACGTAAAAGTGTCATCAGGTACATTCCAAGATGGTCATTACGTTATTCCATTACCTTTACGGCAGGAAAGCTTAACAGGTATCGATAACAAACATCAAGCTTTACAAAGACTCTTTTCTTTAAGAAAACGTCTTTCTAAAGATACCATATATCATAAAAATTATTCTGAGTTTATGGATCTTATGTTGAAAAACCGTTTTATGGAAGAGGTGCCTGTTGACGAATTATCTAGTACGAAAAATGTCTGGTATCTGGTACATCATGGAGTGTACCATAAGGAGAAGCAGAAAGTGCGTGTAGTTTTCAATTGCTCGTTGCCTTACCAAGGTAAGTCTCTGAATTCCATGCTGCTTCAAGGACCGGACTTGACAAATAGTCTGATTGGGGTACTTCTTCGATTTAGAGAAGGGTGCTTTGCATTCTCTGGTGACATTGAGAAAATGTTTTACCAGGTGAAAGTACCTAAAAGTCAATATGATTATATGCGACTGTTTTGGTATCCAAATGGGGATCTGAGTATCGAACCATCCCAGTACAGACTTACTGTTCACGTTTTCGGAGCAGTTTCGTCACCTAGCTGCGCGAATTATGCTCTTCGTCAAACTGTTTTGGATGGCAGAAATAGTTATCCAGATTCAGTAGTTAAGACTGTTCTCCGAGACTTTTATGTCGACGACGTATTGAAATCTGTTGATAATGAAGACGACTCAATTCAGTTACTTCATCAACTTAAGAGTGCATGCTCACAGGGAGGTTTTAGATTAACCAAATTTGTAAGTAACTCGGAAAAGGTCATTGTGTCTGTATCGGAAAATGACCACGCTAACAATTTACAGAATCTTTCTTTGAATTTTGATGATCATGTTGATGCAATTCAAAACGCTCTCGGTGTAAAATGGAATTTGACAACCGATAAGCTTAGTTTTAAGATCAAGTCTCAAGAAATTGTTTCTACGAGGAGAGGAGTTCTGTCTTGCATCTTTTCGATTTTTGATCCTCTTGGACTTCTGTGTCCAGTAGTTTTGATTGCAAAACGTATTTTTCAAGAGTTATGTCGTTTAAAGACAGACTGGGATGATATACTTCCTGAAAAGGAGAAGCAGATTTGGGAACGATGGATCTCAAATCTGTCGAAGTTAGCTGAATATGAAGTCCCAAGAGCTTTAAAGACAAAAAGTTCATTGATTCGAAATGCTCGATACATATATTTTCTGATGGAAGCGAAGTTGCTTATGGAGCTGTAGCGTACGCCAGGTTCGAAAACCCAAATCAGATTGTTCACTGCTCCCTAATTTACGCAAAATCACGGTAAGCTCCCATCAAGAAAATTACAATACCCAGGTTGGAGCTTACAGCAGCGAAGCTCGCAGTTACCATTAAGGGTATTCTGAACTCTGAATTAGAACTCAGAGTTGATAGTTTTACATTTTGGACTGATAGTACAACAGTCTTACGATATCTGAATAACGAAACAACCAGATATCACCGATTCGTTGCAAATCGAATAACGTATATTAATGAACGAACTGATACTAATCAATGGCGTTATGTTCCATCTGAACAGAATCCCTCTGACATTGCAAGTCGAGGAATCGAGATGGATAAGTTCCTTGTCAAAGACGATTGGAAGAACGGGCCGGATTTCCTCTGGAAATCAGAGATTGATTGGCCTAAGAATATTACGAATTTTCAAAATATTGATACCGATCCTGAAATAAAAAAGGAAAAATCCGCTCAAAGTTATTATACAAATGTTTCTGATGATACAATTGAGAAATTACTATTGTCATCTTCAGATTGGTATTAGTTGAAGAGAAGGATTGCCTGGTATTTGAAAATAAGGAATGTCTGAAAATGAATGTAAGACTTGAAAGAGATATTTCAATCAGTGATTTAGAGAAAGCAGAATTCGCTATTTTCGAATATGTACAGCGTACTTCATTTGGTAATGAAATAAAAGCGATAAAAAACAGTGAAAGTGTACCAAAAATAAGCTCCCTTCGTAAGTTGAGTCCTATTCTTGATGACCGAGGTCTACTTCGAGTAGGAGGACGAATTTCCAGAGCAACAGTCTCATACGAAACTAAACACCCCATCATTTTGCCAAAAAGTCATCATGTATGTGAGTTAATTGTAAGATATACACATTTAAGAATGGGATGTATGGGTAAGGACACAACGGTTACAGAGATCAGGCAAAAGCTGTGGATAATTGGTGTTAGGCAAATTGCTCGTAAAATCACCAAAGACTGTTTGTGTTTGTCGTAGACTGCAAGGAAGAGCAACTGTTCCGATGATGGCTGATCTTCCGTCGCATCGTATAGAAGGTGATCAACCACCTTTTACTAATGTTGGGATTGATTGTTTTGGTCCCTTTCTTACCAAAAATGGAAAAACAGTCAAGAAAAGATACGGTGTAGTGTTTTCATGTCTTGTCAGTAGAGCTGTTCATATTGAAACTTCGAGTTCATTAGAAACAGATGCGTTTATTAACGCTCTGAGACGTTTCATTGCACGAAGAGGAAATGTTAAGGTCATTAGAACAGATAATGGTAGAAATTTTGTCGGGGCTAGCAGAGAATTACGTCAGGAGATGAGTAAATGGAACGAAAAAGTAATTAGAGAACGTCTTCTAAAACAGGGAATTGAATGGATTTTCCATCCACCATTAGCTCCTCATTTCGGCGGAGTTTGGGAAAGGGAGATTAGATCCATTCGTAAAGTACTACATTCTGTCATGCGTGAACAGAATATTCGTTTGACTGATGAATCGTTAAGTACCCTTATGTGCGAAATAGAGTCCATTTTGAATTGTCGTCCATTGACAACCATTTCTGATGATCCAAATGATCTTGACACGTTGACCCCTAACCATTTGTTGCTATTGAAATCAGAACCAACCTTTCCTCCAGGTCTTTTCTCTAAGAGCGATTCCTATATTCAGCGTCGCTGGAAGCAAGTCCAGTATTTAGCTGATTTATTTTGGACGAGGTGGAAGAGAGAATATCTCAGTTCTCTTCAGCAACGACAAAAGTGGACTAAAATGCAGAGGAACTATAAAGTTGGAGATCTAGTGCTACTAATTGAAGATAATTTACCTCGAAATCGTTGGCTTAAAGGCCGTATTGTCAAGGTATCTAATGAAAGTCAGGTGCGTTCGGTAACCGTCAGAACGGTCAATCATACGGTCAAGAAAACAAAAGGATCGTACAAAAGCATACCTAAGTGTACTGAGCTCATTAGGCCTGTAACCAAGTTGATTTTCTTGCGTAGTGCTGAACTCTAATCGTGACAAATATCGTTATATTTGTGGGGCCGGAATGTTGAGTTCGAATGCTGTTATGCGGTTTTTTCTTTCTGTGCTTCATTGTTATCCTGATGTTTGTCTTTGGTCCGATGTCTAAGTCAAGAGATCTTTAATGTATGTCGTTTTGAAGTCTATGATGTTTGTTGAAAGATGTAGAGATCACTTTATTAGTTTTGGTGTCGCATTTCTTTGTTTGTTTGTATTCTATTGGATGCGCCAGTTATGTAACTTATGTGAGATCTATGCATGATTCTTCCTGGCAAAGACTATCATATCGAACTCACTTGTGACCATCTTTGAATTTTGAACTGATAAGCTAAAATCTTCTTTGTACAGTCCATGCATCAAGTATAGTCTTTAAGTTTTGTTGGTGCTAGTTTATCGACTAATCGGTAAGTCATTGCATATTTGCGATGTCAATTGTACATAATTGTGTAAATCGTACCTTTTTTGTAGAAACCGTTTTTGTCTCTTGGTCAATGTCCTTTCTCTGAAAATTAAAGTTTCAAGTATAAAAATATCTTCACTGAAAAGGATCTTTTTCTTTATGGGGCAAATTCGCGTGCTCGAAGTCCTAAAACTTTGCCAGTAAAGTTTTAACATATTTGAACAATTTTCAAAACCTTTGCATGTTTTCGAATATGAGCCTCCAAAATATCATCACACTATGTCACATAATCATTTAGTGATTAATTGAAAAGTTCCAACGACATTCATTTATCTGATAAATGACTGTCGCTAAAGAAGCTTTCGATGTGTTTATTCCAGAAGAGTGCTAGGTTTCTTGACCGTTAGAAGGAGAAATTATCCAATAATTAGAATTTTTATATTTGAATTCTTGAAATGTTCTTACAACCAGTACTCCGACTACTTTCGATTATGACTCTGTGAACCAATTTTTGATTCGCATTCCAGTGTTGAAAAATTTGAAAATAGTTGTCAATGACTGCTACAAATAGACACAGTATACTGATCCATGGAATAGTAGGCTATTTCACATAAAACAATGCCATCATCTCACTTAAAATTCTCTACATGAAAATCCTGCAATTTGCTGTCAACAACTTCCACAACCAACTTGGCAAATAGTTTGACTATGATATAAAGTTTCAGATCGAATATGATCTTCAAACCATAGATTTTTTCATGTGCCATTATTGTAAATAGGCAAGATATCAAACTTCCATTCTAGTGTACTATCATCTACTTCTATGCTTTTAGATGACTATTGTTCATTAAGAAATTGGTGGCTATACCGCGAAATCTATGTACGAATGAGCCAAGAAGGTCTATATATCTATAATTGTAGATATTACAATTGTAGATTGTACAATTACAGATATCTAGACCTCTTGAATGAGCTAATCCAGCGACTATATCGATATCTTGGTAGTTTCTGGCTAATCATAGCTTGCTTACAGACTTCTATGATTTTTTACACAGGAGCTTGCACAAGAAAAGTTTGCTTTGTGATCCCGTGGGACTGAAAAGTTGATTTTTCCTCTCGGCAGTGTGCATAGAAGAGATATCTTTTCACTCCCATACAAAATGAAAAATAATTTTTGTTACCTGGGCAATTCGATGCGGACCCTGGCCGGTCCGAAAAAAGCGGTCCTGTTCCAGCTCTGGTTGCAATGTATCCTGTTAAGAAAACCCTCAATTTCGGAGTTTGCAGATCGATTCCAGAGATCTATTGTAGGCTGCTGAAATTCTAACTGAATTTATCAATGAAATTTAGCAGATATCAGTCGCTTAGATGCTCATGAAATTAGTAGGCAAATGAAGTCAATTGATAGATTTTAACACAATATTCACGTGACTTATCAGCAGCTTCATAATCTTAATCTTATTCAGGCTTATTGAGAGAACATTGCTGATAATTGTGAGATCAAAAAGATGATAAAGAGGGGATAGGAGTCTATCATGAATGTTCTCACTTTTCTCTCCAATGAACTCGCTTCTCTTATAGAATCAACTGAATAACTTGTGTGGACGTTGTTGAAAATTGTGTTGTTTTTAGGTTAAAGTCTGATAGGATTATTAGTCCATATTATTTAGCTCATATGATCACGATGAAGAAACAGACATCGACTAACGAAGACTAAGGCTGCACATACATGCATAACAATAAGACGACTACTTGTAGTTTCCCATTATTTACAAATATAGGAGATCTTTAGGGTTTAATAATTAATAAAGTCTTCACTATCAATGAAATGAACATCACTTCGGAAGACATTCAAAGCAGCCTAGTTCGTCATTATTTTCAAGTAGGCAGCGACTCCTCTATACCCTCGCCGGAGCAGGAGAAAGGTGTCGGGTAAATCCAATTTATTCCACAACATTTCTGTCTTTTCAACTTTGGATCTCAGATTTCCGTGAAAATTTGCATACTCATTTTTTACGCTGAACACGAAAATCTTAGTGGCGACCATACCAAATAAAAACTTCCATAGAAATCTAGCATTTTTAAAAAGCCATTTTCTTCTACATCTCGGTCAGATTGATGTCCAACAGGAAACTCTTCGGCTTCTGTATTTGGGCTCATGAGACTGGGAACTGAGGGCGAATACTTGAATGCGTAGGACGAAGTGATCCAAATGCAATGTATTCATGTAATTCAAACAAAATTATTATTGTTTTCCACTCATGGTTAAAGAATATTTGACAGTTAAATAGAAAATGCTAGCAATGTAGCCTATTAGCCATTACAGTGTATTATGTACAGCGTTGACTGAGTTCATTTGTCTGACGGTATTGATCACAGCTCTTTACATCAAAAGTAGTAGTGATCAGCACGACTTCTCGAATAGGTACGTATGTGCTCGCATCAACTATTGTGTGATAATTTGCACAACTCATTGTTTTCAGCCAGGAGTTCCTTAGGTGATGCATACATGTAAATCCTCTTCAGCTAAATCATTTGTTGTTCCTTTGTTATAATCCTCAAATATGAAGTACCGCGTAAATGTGACTACATTGTATATGCACAAGATTATGCCGATCAGAGCAGCTGTATAAAGATCTTTATTCACTACCCAGATGGATGAATTTTGGGCTGCATTGAAACATTCAGTATATCACGAGGAATCTTGAAAGGAACATTTGAGACGCAAAAAGGAAATCGTCTGATGCCAAAATCTGCAAGACTATTTCATCTTTTGAAGGAAAATATTAAGGCAATTGGATTACACACAAAAGCAACAGAAATAGTTGATGATATGTAGTGATGTTCTACAAATATTCAACGGATTATTAAATCAGAAATGATTATTCTGTAACTGCTTGAGTCAAACAGGAAGGGATCGATGCATTCACAAATTAGTGGGCCTATGATATGAAGTTGTATTTCGTTGCTTTAATATCAGAGTCCAATGGCGGAATACAACGCTTGTTCTGCACAACTTTGCACATAAAAAAGAACATACATAACCTATGTCTATAAAGAGGCAATATGTGTCACTTCAATTATCTCAATCAGTCGATAAGTTTGCTAAAACAAAACGTGTTTGGCTATGTCAAAATGGGTATATCTAGGTTTATATAATTAATGCACTATTAACATGCTAGTATTGCATCATTCATGCACTTCGACATGCATATTTTTGATTACATGATTCCATGAATTTAAATTTCCCTATTTGTCAGCGATTACCGCATTGTGTGACTTGATCTTCAAATGAATGTGACAATTGATGCGGTGAACGTGTTGAGAATGAAAATATTTTACGTGTGTTGTATATATTATATTAGTATTATATTAGTATATTATATTATATATTAGTATATATTATATTCAACATATATTAATAATTTATATAATTATTTT
Organism: Prostheceraeus crozeri; assembly: GCA_907163375.1. Classification (NCBI taxonomy): domain Eukaryota; kingdom Metazoa; phylum Platyhelminthes; order Polycladida; family Euryleptidae; genus Prostheceraeus; species Prostheceraeus crozeri. Next base: position 46,412 of record CAJQUW010013304.1, on the reverse strand, counting down.
TCCTTCATGGCAAAGTCTAATTTTCATCGATAATGTTTTATACGAAGTTGTTTGTAAGTTAACGCAATTCGTTTTCCATTCGTTGCCGCAGGTCATCAAATTTTGTTCAGTAATGATTAGTGATCAACTTTAGTAGCGATAATACGCGTTGTGTCGAGTACCCAATCGAAAGGTACCTCACGATTTTATTTATTGATTGTGATCCTTACAGCGTCTTTGCTTCCTTATTTTTATTCTGTTACCGAATACTGTAAGCTTGCTATTATCTACCTCCTGCAGGAAGCCAACTAAAAGGACAAACAGCATCGGCGTTGTTTCATGAACTAATGATGGGTTTTATTCGACACGAATGTCAAACGAAAGGGACGAATACTGAATAAATGTCCATAGAACATCAGTGGAGAGTCGCTTTCTCATCGAGAACAGTACAAATGTATGAAAGAAAGTCAGAAATTTCCCCTCTTTATGGAACGAGTTTCAAGTCTCTGAATCGTTGACCCTCGGCTTCCTGGCCCGCTTTGAATGCCCCCATTATGACTGTTCGGAAACGTTGCCATCTCATGGGATGTGAAAATTCCTCCACCGACGTTTCTTTGTTTTAGGAAACACATCAGTCGGACAACGTGCTTCCGAAAACTGCTGCACATCGCTGTGTAGACCCAGAAGTTTGAGGCAGCATTGATTACTTCCAAGAAAAGTGCAAGTGTGGAGATACTTTTCTTATAGAAATGCACAGTTTTCGTAGTGTTGTTCCGATGAAGTCCAAACGGAGCACCAACGGCTGCGGGTGCCAAGCAGACAACAGTTAAAGTACAGACAATTCTCAACATGCATGTGAGGCGGGCTTGACGGTGCAGATAATGCTTCATTTGTCGAGGATCCAAATGCAAAGTAGTGGACATCTCTCTGGCTGCAAAACAGTTGAAATACAACAGAAGATACACGTTGATGATGAGAATTCCAGAAAGTGGCAATAAACGGAAGAAGAGCTCTGCCAGAGTAGCATGGATTCGATAATGAACGTCCATATCTGCGAATTCGCTGCGTTCGTATCGCCAACTGGAATTATCGCTCTCTGGTGTAACTACTCGATACCTCGCGGCTGGAATAACGTAGTACATCAAAGGCAACAAGCTAATGCCAGTACTCATGACCTCAAAACGTCTTTTGTGGCGGCACCACATCGCGCAGCGAAGCGGACGTGCTACCGCGAGGACTCTGGCCAGTGCTACGAAGAAAATCAGAAGCAGGGAGGCCCTGCCGAATGCTGGGAGGAAATATGGAAGAATTGTCGTAAAACTGTAAAAATAGAAAGGAGGATAACGATGCTTGAGATTCCGTGCCAATGAGTAGATCAGCGCTGAGAAGAGGAAACAAAGGTCTGTGACTGCGAGACATAGAAGTTGGCGGTTAATTGATTTTTGTAGCATATCTCGCCGTGTGAGGATGAAAATGATGAGTAAACTAGTGACCACACCTTGACAGCAGACAGCAGGTAAGGCATATTGATAGATACAAGTTGATAACACTTCGTATATGTGTTGTGACCTTATCCATGAAACGTTTGAACAAGTCGGTGACTGATTCATTGCCGTCTTGCGAAAGCTTGATAAATTGACGGGAAATTATCTTTTATATGGCCGCTGGAAATTCATCTTCAAATGGATTGGATGACGAATAGCAAATAAGGAGGAAATAAACAACAAACAGGGTACGTGCTACAAAGCGTTAAGATATCGTTGTCCCCGTATCGAAGGATAACTGTTCCAGTGAGAAGCTGTCATCACATTTGATTACATGATTCCATGAATTTAAATTTCCTTATTGTCTACGATTACCGCATTTTGTGACTTGATCTTCAAATGAAGGTAACCATTCATGCGGTGAACGTATTGAGAATGAAATTATTTTACGTGTGAAGCGGCACTGCGTCATGGCAATGTCTGACTTTCATCGAGAATGTTTCATACGAAGTTGTCTGTAAATTAACGCAATTCATTTTCCATTGGTTGCGGCATCTTATCAAATTTTGTTCACAACGCTAGGCCTACTGCTTTGTTACAGAAGTTACTTTTATTTTATCCGGATCCACCTTACTAACTTGATCTCGTTACTAAGTGAGAAAAAATTGATTCAATTAAATTCCTAAATTGATTGCATGGTTAATTCAGCTAACAGCATATGGTTATCCGCAATCTCTTCTCCAAGTTGCAAGTATATTCGTAATTGTTTGAACGATAGAAATTCGACAATCGATAGCAATAAAGGACGAGTAAGTATACATATTGAATGCGTTGTCATAACCAGCATTTCCAATTGCCGAGCGGCAAATTTCCACGCATGGATCTAGATTCACCTATGTGGAGATCAACTGTTAAGCATGCAGACCTAATATTGAAAAATGAAAATGCTTCAAGGAGTTTTCCACGGATGCTCCTTTTTCACAACTGCACGACGCTTAGGACTGCATTTTATTCATGTTCCAAATAAATGTTGAGTGAGAAAATTGAACATGCAGACAGGTGGCAGGTATCTATCAATTGGAAGACCCTGCTATTTAGTCCATAAGAGACACATGAAATTCATGGACTTTCGAAAGAAAATCTCATCCTTACAACAAACGCCCTCACCATAGAAACATTTTCGATTGTGAGTTGAGACTCGCGGAATTGCCCTGTATCATTCCTCAATGGCTTTCTGGAAACATCACCAACAGGCAACTGTGTTGTTGATCAAAGGAAGCCTCTTCCAAAAGCAAAACATTTTCACATGCATTCAAAAAAAAAGTTCACGACACTGAAATTCTCCATTGAAATATTTGAGGAGAGCGTGCAAATGAGAGCGGAGAATATCAGCAAGCAGATCACTCATGGACGAATATAAAATATAAATGATAGGAGTAGAACCTTGAAAAAACGCTTCGAATTGACTAAATGGTAAGATGAAATAGCTGATAAAATCCACATACAAGTGAAAGCTTCAGATTGTTGATAAACAGTCATCGTCTCATCGAGGTTGATAAAAATATTAGAAAATAGCGATTCATCGAAAAATTGAATGCTGCACAATGTTTTTGGCCAAAGCCATCGTCGCGGGTGCAATGATGCGTCAGACGCTCTCACTGATTTCAAGAATAAGAAACTTGCTCAAGAATATCAGATGTCTTCAGTACTGCTTTGCTTCACTCTCGGTTTCGACTTGGCTCGCTAATTAAGAAAGCATCCAAGAATGATTGCGAACGAACTGCGCATTTCCATGAATTTGACGTCAATTATTTCTTTGAAAGCAGTGAAACGCTTCCTTCGACGAAATCAACTTTTTGGAAGAAAAGTCGCCCGAAAGCAATTGCTACATGCAGGCAAATCAAAGAACGTCTGATTGTTGCAGATAGTAAAGTGAATGGACTTAGGAAAGAGGGGATAAGACAGTTTTTGCCAGGATTTGGTAAAAGTAGGACCGAGTCCTGGAAAAACCACCGAGTCCGAGCTCGAGTTCGCAGCACTGGATTTTACTGATGACTGTTGTTTACGTCTGCATCCAACTACGTTCCTCTACGTTCAGAGGGGTTCCGGTCATTCATAGTGAGTGGAGCAGGCGGCTTTGATGGCGTGCAGCGTCAACGTGTGCGATGCAACATAAATGTCGATTATCGGGAGGTCCAGAGGATGTCCGATGTTGCAGTTCCCCGCTTGATGATCAGTCAAAATATTTTGCAATATGATGGTTCCCCATGCCACACATCTGCTTCGATTTGACATTACACTCACTTCGCTCACTTCTCATTCTACGTCCTCCTTGTCCCATCGTCGGAGGTTGGACGGAGTTTGATGGCTCGCTTCCACTGGTTGATGTTGAGGACATCCAGGTCTTCTTGAACGCAGCTGCGCCATGTCGTCTTTGGTCTTCCAACTGGTCATGGATTCCACTCTTTCAATAACTTTCTCTTCCGCTCTCCTGACATGACCAAACCATCGAAGCCTTCTCTGTCGACTTCGGCTCTTCAGGTGTGTCAGTCCGCACATTCTCATCACCTCTTCATTGGTGACCCGGGCCCTTCTGATGGCACACTTCAAGTCGCTTTCTTTGTTGCTGAGTCATGGCCATGCTTCCGCTTCGTATAGAAGCATTGATTGGACACACGTTTCATACACTTGAGCTCTACACTTAATTGGGATATCTTGATTGCATAACAAGCTGCTAACATCTCTCCATTTCAACCATGCTGCCGAAATTTGGGGCTTACCGCCTTCTCTGCCTTTACACCGCAGCTAAGTACATCACCCAAACAGCAAAACTCATGTACATCCTTCACGGAGAGGCCGTCAAAGTTCAGGGAGTCGTCTTTTGGCATATCATTATACCCATACAAGTTGGACAGAGGAAGTTCATAATTCCTGTCTCATGAGACCACCTTGAGACCACGTAATTCAAGGTCAGCCTTCTATCTGCTGAGGAGTATCAGATCGTCTGCACTATAACTCCCACGGACCGTCACCTTTGCATTCTTTTATCGCCTCCTTCATTACAATTAAGAAGAGTAACGGGCTCAGCGCTGAACCTTGATGGACACCGACACCGACCTCAAACTTCTGATACGCCTTCTGATACACTACTTTCGAAGATGACTGCTTGTAATGGGACATAACAAGTGCTACGATTGAGGTACTCGGGTTCATTTTGGCGACGAAGTGCCCACTCAATAACTGTACGCAGCACTCGGTCGAAGGCCTTATCCAAGTCCATAAATACAGGAAAAAAACTTCTTCCGCACCTGTGTATCATTTTCCTGGACTTGGCGTACGGCAAAAACCGCATCAGTCGTCGACTTACCACTCGAGATGGTGCCTCGATATATGGGTATATATATATATGGGATATATGGGTAGAGTGTCGACTAAAAAAGTATCTGTATACAGTAAAAATTTTTATATCAAAAGATTCAGTTTTTTGCGGAGATTACGTTCCCGTGGTCCAAAGAATTATTTGAGCACTTTTGAAAAAGTCAAAATTTACCAATTTATATACTTCCGAGATGACTCTCCTAAATAAGTACTCGTAGTATGCAACAAGTTGGATATCAAAAGGAATGAATATTTGCTAATAGACATCCTAACTAAGCGGAAATCAAGCTGATTATCAAGGGAATTTAATGAACTGCATTATAATGAAAGTCTTCATGAAAAAGTCGCGATGTTATTCGTGTTTTCTTGGATGTAATTACAAGCTTTTAATTCAATTTTCACCGGCATGATTTTGTGATTCACTAAATTCATGTCTCATTTCTTGAATCTGAATAATGATGTGGACCCATTTACATCTTTCAAAGTTTATTAATTGAAATCATTGTCTTTGATTATGTGATTTTGCTCTGCAAGTGGCACCTTGCATATGAAATGATCACGCATAAAAAATATGCTCTTGAGGTTCAGCATGAAAGTAATAGGAACTCATCGAATTGCTAATTTAAAGAACATTAAATCTCTTCAAGGCTGTCATGACACTGAGAATCTGTGAAATACCATCATTCCTTCTGCATTGCAATCATGATCGCTCAATTCCGTTGTAATTTCTTCAAAACTGCATAAATGTGCATATCTCACATTTGGAAACAATTCCGATTGTATCTCCTTTGAGTTCATTTAATTAATTCGAATGTGCATACACATTGGGGATTTAATAAATGCGGAGTTACCACTCTACCTAATATATTTACTTTATGGTGCCACCCGAATTGGTGCGCATCCACTTGCACGAGCTTCTTAAGTATCTCTTCGAGAACCTTTTCAAATAGTTTGAATCCATGCTCCAAAGCCAAATACCTATTAGTGAGTACCATTTATCCTTATACAACGGGATCGTCAGGCTTTTCTTCCAAACTATAGGAATTTCCTTCGATTCCACAGCTTTCTGAAAGATGGGCACTACCTCAATAACAGCTATAGGGATTTCCTTCGATTCCACAGCTTTCTGAAAGATGGACACTACCTAAATAACAACCTCCTCCGCTTCTTTCATCAACTCCGTTGAAAGTTCTGACGGTTCTTTTCCTTTCTTCATGCTTCGAAGCGCCGTGCGTATTTCTTTGGACTTCTTGAATAGGACCTTCAGTTGCGCCATTTCTTTCCAAGGCAAACTCGTTACTCTCTTTCAGAAGCTTTGAAAATGCTCCTTCCATCGTCTGCACACATCGTCTCGCTCGTGAAAATCCGTCCATTTACATCTTTGATATTTTCCTCTGATTAACATCTGCCCGTTTTCATTTGTTTCGAAACCTTGAACATTTTCTGCTGCATTTCTGTTGCCCTCAAATTTTCCCCACGCCGTCCATGCAGCTTGTCTAGAAACTTCCTTCTTCGCCAATAGTGACTTAATTTTGTAAATTTCCCCACTTGACATTACGTAGAAATGAAAGTCAAGCGACGATTACCAGACAGGCTTGAACAGATCCCTGATCTTAACTTAAGCACCTGTGAGATGATCTGAAAATATATGTTGAACAAGTAAATTCAACGACCGTTGATGATAACCATTTAGGCAGCGGCTGAGCAGCAATATCGAACGAAAAATAGTAGGTATCTGTGACTCTGTATGGAAGCATGTACGGACGAATTCAAGCTGTGTAGCTTCTGCAAAAGATAGGAAAACCAGATACTGACATTCTTAGTTAATAAACATTACATTTAGTCCATCGTTTGAATCTGATGTTTTCAATCGGCTCATTCCTTTTAAGTAGCTATAATAAATTTTAAAAAATAACATTTAGGCCTACATGTATCTATGGATCGAGAGAAAATCTATATTCTTTGACAGAATCATAGGAATTATCGCCTCAGATATGAACATAGATGACAAGAACAAATAAGTTGCTTTAATGATTTAATGTATAAGACTAATCTAAGGTAAGTGTGATTACTTATCATACTTATCGAATTTTGGATTCACATCCAGCAACTGCTTTCCGTGGACATCATACGCATAAGCAGATACGACACCATGAGCTGATATGTTGTTGTAATAATATTACTGAGAATCATAATCACACCTCGAATCAGTTTTCAATTCGCACCACTCAAAATAAAAAATCTCCCTAGCGCGGAAGTGACTTAAATTTCTCTGCTTTAAATCATCTACTGCGCGGACGATTCCTGAATTCCGCGCAGCATTGAAAGCGCTGGTCATGACAACGGTACCAAAAGCGATGGCGACGAATCCTAGTCATTTAGGCCCCAGAAAAAATGGTCATTTAGGCCCCATGTTCTATGTTATTTTAACTACAAGATTACAGTCAAAACCAAGAAAATGTTATGATACATAGGAGCTATACATTACAGAAATATGCTTCCCTGTGGGAACGCATCTTGCTAATATCAACAGATTATCTGGCGAGGTAGCGATTTTGTTGATAATTTTTTAAAGGTTCATTTTCGTGTAAAAACTATCTCCGCATGTGAAAATGGTCATCATTTATCCAAAAACATGTGTAAAATTAGAAAACGACAGGTGGCGAAAAAGTTGCTATAATTAGTTGGTAGATATTTGTTTACTAATGCGAGCTGATTTTTCGCCAACAGGCGAAATCATGGATATTGTAGCAACTAATTAGTGGTAAGTAGTAATGTTCGTATATTACCTTCACATGAAAATGTATTGTATTCTCAGTCTGATCTGATAAAAAGGGATCTTTTTAATTCACGAAGGCTTAAACTAAAAAAAAGTATTTATCTTCCATAAATGTCGCAGTAAATACTATGATATTATTCAAATATTTGTCATTGTTGTAAATTATTGAATGTCAAGAGATGTTATGAAAAGTGATATATGAGGATTCTCTATATTCTTATCATTATCAAAGAATGATAGTCTGCACTTATTTCTTAGATAGAGTAGCCATATGTGGGGATAGTGAGGTGAGGGAGAGAATAGAGCCTCGGCTGTAGAGGCGGATTACTAAAGAAAATATGAGAGAAAGTCAAAAGTAAAAGGTGACATATAGAGCGCGAATTGTCGCCGGCGAACTTCGCCAGCGAATATCCCGCAAATATGACTGAACTTTAGCATGATATTCTGCAGCTGACATTCGCCAGTTTTTCGCAAGATTCGTTCCCACAGGGTTGGTTTCATCGGAGATGCCGCAGAATTGTCTAGGGAGTGGTATATGTTGATTGTTCGAGAATGTCAAAAACACCGGTTCATGTTATTTTAACCACGACGAGATGCAGCGTGTATGAGGTATCAAAAGACTGCAAATTTTCTGAAACCACCAGAAATGTCAATACTTTTACAAGAAATTGTAATAGTTGTATTTAATTAATTAAATAGCAATAATTCAAAATTGGACCTCATCACGCTGCAACTCGTCGTTGGAGTTGGTGATACCCTTGGTCTCGACATCTGATAGAAATTAATGTCCCCGCATAAAGATTGCCTCCTCTCCAGTCCCACGTAGACCTATACTATTGATATGATCAGTTATGATGGAGAATGCAGTTTATGGCTATGCACTGTCTTCTTTAACCTTTTCACTACGGTAAGCTTTTAGCAGTCATTCCCTCAAAATACGGCAGGCATACCAGGTATGCCATGACAAATCATCCCTCTAAAATACGGTAAGGAAATCTGGCATACCTGGTATGCTTGATTCATGTTTTTAGATGAGAATCAGTGTTTTATCGTCATTTGTGCACATATCTCTAGATATTGACTTAGGGAAACACATCCACCGTCATAGAAATAAACTGTTTATCTGAAGTTCGCTAGAATGGAAATTGACTCAAGGTCGCGGCACATCCGAGGGAACTAAGTTGGGGCATGAAGAACCAATTAAAAGCTTCGATTTACTCATGTGACTGATTCTAGCCCAATGATACAGACGTTGGCAGGTGCATCTAAGTGAAAATGCGTGCGATTTATGTGCCGTTATTGTGCATTGCATGAAGCTTAATTTCCATTCTAGAGGTTTTATTGTTGTCAATTTCTATGTCCACCGTAGAATGCGCTGTCGAACAATAACAAGTTCGTCAGAATCGGCCGTGAATAAGTCGCTTTTGATTGGATAATTTGCACTCACAGCGTTGCAGGTCAATTAGGTGGGAGAACACGCATTCATTTCTGCATTTAGTACAACCAAGGATCATGTCGCGATCTTCAAGAGCTGCCAAGTCTAGCGCAATTAACAATTTATTCCATCACCCGGCGCACAGTCCCATCAATTCAGATGAAGAGCCGACATATTCTGATGAAGAAGGTGACGAAGACAGTTCTAGTGAGGATGAGGCTGAAATCCAAAATCCTGGTGATTGGCATTTTGTTGAGCCAGATAGAGACTAGCATTTGACTGATATGCCTGAATTCTTAGGCACACCTGGCATAAACCCTTTACTTGATGTTCTTGAAAATGTTGAAGATATTTCATTTTTCGTTCATTTGTTCCTGTCATCTAAATTGTTTTCCACAATAGCGAAATGGACAAATGAGAGGCATGAGCAGTGGCGGACGCAGAAATTTCTGGTAGGGGGGGATGATTGGTGTTGTACTCAAGCAGTCAAACAGGTGCCTCAATGCTCTAGTTGAATAAATCCGTAGATTCAAATTCAGGCACGGCAATATGCTTTACAATTCAACAGTCACAAGTTACATCTTCTTTTCAAATAAGCTTATTAGTTGACAACAGTTTGTTATAGCATTGATAGTCTTTTGTTATCAGCAATGATTTCAGCCTATTTTCCTAGAATCATTGAGAAATCTCATTAAGGCAAGAAATTTGACTGTAATATTCATGGGGCCTAAGGCTAAATTAGTAATTGTGTAGTCTTTATAAATCCATTCCTTTAAAATGCAATATAAGTTAGTGATAACGCAATAATGTTTTCATATGACGATTACTTGTGGCTTATTAAAGCAGCTATAGCTTACATGTATATACATACTATGTAATTTAATTTTAACTGATTTTTCTTAGGAATTTTATAAATCTGATGTGAAGAGCAAATTACTCGTCATTTTTTGTGTATTCTTGTGGAAAATCAACGCTGAACAAAATAGTTGAGAAAATTGGCTGTGAGACTTGCTGCTGTACGTGTAACCTCAGTGACTTCTCAAAAGTAACTGGAAATACAAGTTCAAATTTTACCCCTAACTTAACTACTTCCGAGATGAGACGCGCTACTGACTCATGACCGGAGCTGCTGGCGAATCGATCGCAACTTTAAACTTCCGTCTCCACTCTCAGGTCGGTCCTTCTCAGATGGCATCCGATCAGGGTACCTGCTAGCTTCTCAGACTGTCTAGAAGTTGTTGCTCTCGACACTGCACCCATACCTGGACGAAGTAGGGGAAGAGTTCTAAACTTGCTATTAAAACATACAGTAAGTGGTGGCCAGCCGTCATTGGGGTCATCCTACTTCTCATGGCCAAGTCGGTGGCACACTAAGCCCTTGAGTTATTCTTCCTCCGGCGAAGCTTCGATAGCGGAGCTCTTCCGCTTTGCCACCAAAGAGGAACACCCAAGCAGTTACCCGGGGCCGAGGTCCCTCACGCCGGAGTTAGTCGAATCTGCTGTCAGAAACGACGCAGCGACAGGGCTTCTGGTGCCGCTGAGGGGGTTACCCCATACTGTATTGTACCACCGACCTTGAATGTGAATGCATCATTTCATCATTTTCATCTTCAAAATTTGAATGCTTACTTCTTTACATCAAAATAACCAATGATGAAGGACAGATAGGGATGAAAGTTTGCACGAAAAGTAGCAGCAGTAATTCAATTTGGCTCTCCTCTCAGTTGACATCGTTTATAAAGCTATCAAGAACGAATAGTGCGAGAATGTGCAAATCATGCGTTCTCATTGGAAATTCAGGAACAAGTGGATAGCTCGTACTCGCCGCTCGCGTAATTCGGTTGGTCGTCAGGTCCAGAATCACTTATTCAACCTTAACGAAATCTTGCCGGAGTTGATAGGAATAACATCTGCAAATTACATAATTCAAGTGGAACTTCTAAAATCGGCATTAAACAGGTCACCTGCGCCTTGTGCGTCAGAGATGCTACAGTTTAATGTAAGCAAACTTCTGCAGAGACCTCTTCATTCCTTGGTTAGAGGTTCTCGCCTTTCCTTAATTCATGTCTCCATGCTGATAAGAAATCCAAATGTTTATTATATAATCACAAGAGAAACTGGGCCAAATATGTTCCAGACTACGATCATTACTTATACTTTTAATGAACTAATTGCCAAAATGTATTGCTTACATTTACAATCCACAATCAAGTTTGAGCTGGTGGGGGGATGCATCCCGGCATCCCCCCCTTGGGTCCGCCACTGGGCATGAGATATATCGCAGCGATAATGAACTCGCAAAGGAATGGGACAGCGTGACGGAAGATGAAATGCGGAAATATTTCGGATTATCTCTACTCATGGGACTTAACAAGAAGCCAGAACTTCACCTTTACTGGAGCAAAGACGAAAAATACTTCAGTCCTTTCTTTGAACGAATGGAGTGCTTGCCACGAGACCGATTTTTCTCAATAACTAAATTTGTTCGCTTTGAATCCTACAACTCGCTTTCTACTGATTCAAAGAGTGAAGATAAAATTCTGCCTTTTTGTGATATGGTTCGTGATATTTGTATGAATAACTACTATTCTGAACGTGAAATTTCTGTTGATGAGACTGTGTTTTTATTCAAAGGTAGATTGCACTTTCGGCAATATGTGCCAAATAAGCGCGCCCGCTACGGTTTGAAAACTTTTGTCTTGTCTGAGGCGAGTACTGGATACGCTTGGAATTTTCTTCTGTATCTGGAAAAAACACTTGGGATGATGAAATAAACTGCTCATTGAAGAAGTCCGAACAAGTTGTTGGTCAACTTTCTCGTCCGCTCTTTAACTTGGGATATCACATTTTCCTCGACAATTGGTTTTCTTCATGTGCTCTCGCCGAATATCTCTTGGAATATGATACGTTACTTACTGGAACCATCCGCAGCAACAGAGGCCCACCGCCTCAATTACGCAATCGCAATTTTCAAGCGCAGCAATGTCTTTTTATGCGCGCAAGGGTGACGTACTAATCAGTCGATATGATGACAAAAAAGCAAGCGGAAAAAACTGATCTACATGATAGATTCTTTTTCCCACGCTAGTACCACGGAAGTTGTGTCCCGCTCAAAGGATAGAGTTTCAACTGCTGTCAGCAAACCCAACTCAGTTTTGCTCTACAATAAAAACATGGGCGGGGTAGATCTCGCAGACAGATGCCTGGAACCATATTCCCCCACACGAAAAACATACAAGTGGTTTACCAAATACGCTATTTACCTAATTCATATATTGGTCAGAAATTCTTTTGTGCTTTATCAAAGATACGGTGGCTCACTCACTTTTCTACGCTACACAGACAAAGTCATCGAATATCTCGTACTTGAAACTGGCTCTGCTCGTAAACGAAAACCTAACCGTCGTCGACTGATTGAAACTAGCGGAGAATCTCAACAAGCAAACAACTCTGGAGCGCGAATGTCGCTTGCAATAGCCAGGAGCATTGTTTGGAAAAGATTCCAGCTACTGATTTGATCTCAAAGCCCCAGAAGAGATGCAGAATCTGTTTTAAAAATGGTCTTCGAAAGATGTCACGGTTCCAATGCACTGCCTATGCGGGAAAACCTGGACTGTGCTCAACTGGAAGTGCTTCCAACTTTTTCACTCGATTAGCTTGTGATTGTTATTGCTACCAACAATGAATAAGAGTTTAGTTTGTTGATGATTATGTAAGATCGAGTTTGTTTTAATATTTTTAGAAGATTTTCATAAATTGCAGTTTTATTCACTAACTTAACCTCATGTTTAGTGTTTAGTTATTTACAACAAAACATACTTCGACAGGCAAAATTAACCGTATTATAGAGCAATGACTTCGTTGTCAGTTCAATAGACAATCGTAAAATGCGCGCGTGATGGGGAAAACCTTACCGCTGCTGGCGGAATGATTTGCATGGCATACCTGGTATGCCAGCCGTAGTGAAAAGGTTAATAGCATTAAGTCACAATAACAGCGTGATATTAGCTAAATTACATAAGCTGAAGAGACAGCCGATCCATTCTGAAATTCCTGGTTGCGCCACTGTTTACGATATTTATACTTTGTTTATGATATAATGCGCATATAGGCTATAGACTGTTCTAGGTAATTTACCTTTCATATTCAATATACCACATTCAGTTATTTAAGGCGTCATAACACTAGATGACATGTCACACGTAATCACGGAACACCTCAAACATCCGTGGTTAAAGACATTCTATTCTTCTACGCGCGTACATGCGCGCTGCACTAAGAATCAGAAATCACTTGATCATGAGGAGTGTTTATGAATAAGCGCGGGTGAGCGTTCATAGTTTGCACGTCGTCTACAGTTGCATGCGTTGTCGCTTGAACCACGGATGAACCGCTAAGCATGTTCTGTCTTACCTGAGCATGAAATTGAGGTCCTATCACATTGTTTAGCCTCTGATACATGCAGACACATGAGACGCAAAGTCTACATAACAGGACTGCCGACACATGTTGCAGTAATGTCACGCATAGCCGCGGATGTCAAGGGTCATGTGTAATTACGCGTGGCTTACCCGTGAAATACGCGTAATTGAGCGTGGCATGTTACCTAGTGAATCATAATGATCATTCTATCTTGACTGCCTCGACTTATATTTAACATCCATCATTGATTCACTTAGGATGACTATATTTTAACGGGCCTGAAATTGAATACTGACGGGCCGTGGGCCTTAATATTCCAAATTGTCACGGGTCGTGGGCCTGAGGTCTAACTCTGGTTTTCACATTGGCGATGCAATAACACAGAGTTGTTATTTAAATACACTCTATGACCAGTGCATCATGTGGTTCACATTGCGACAACAAGGTTGTACCAGTTCATGAACCAGATGAACTTTTACTAGAATTCCAAGCTCATATCCTGAGAGAGGTCAAAACGCCATTATTTATTGTTTCCTTCCAAGTTGCTTATTAGACGAAACTGAGATAAATTTCATCTGTTTTCATGTCTCAGTCAAAGACAGTATTTTCGATATTCGTCTCTCACCCCTCACACCGATATACTCAAACCAACGATCTATCAACTCATCGGCTTCGTCAAATGTTTTCAGGAAAAACTAATAACTCAAATCTCCAAATACTGTATTTTATTGACTGTTGCCTGATAACTCAATCATCTCCTTGCTCACACGATGGCAAAACGTTGAGACAGATGTCAAGTTGTTGGTCAAGTCCGAGGTAGGAATCGCTCATGACATAGAGCGTGTATATCGTCCGACAGGGATCTGGAGGTGTGATGAAAGCAAGAGGGACGGTGGTGACGCGCTGTCTTATCACCGGAACACGTTTTACAGCCCACACCTCGCCGGCATCGACTTCTCCCAGCAACAGGATCCAACCTTCGTCCTTTGGCTTCGGGAATTTGGGAGCCAGAGTTCGCCGCTGAACCTGGAAAGTGATGACGTCATTCGAGAGCGATTCAAGTATTTTGAGTAAGACAGCAAGCATTATGAAAGGGCATGCAACAAAAAGAAAACATGGTGAACCTGAAAAGACATTTGAAATGGATTGGGTGCTGCAAGTGAGCCCGTCCTGCAAAGTACAGGAGTTCGGCCAGTTGATATCAGAGTTCCTCACTTACAGCTTTAATTAAATCACGGAACGGTTAAAAAATTCGAAGAATACAGGAAACGGAAGAAAACAAAATTAAACAGCTGTCCTAGGGGCAAATTGTGTAATAAATTAGGTTACTCAAAGTTCAGAGCGTATACATATGAATCAATGCTTAAAACATAGAGATCCTAACCTTAGTACCACTGTTGGATTTGAGGGGAGGGAAAGGACTGTGAGGATACACCTTCCTTCCCTGAGGGGGACGAATATTTCCGGCAGATACTCGCAGGCCTCAAATTGCTTCATCCAGATTGATTGGGCATCAATTTATTATTTCTGTCAATATGAGCAACATTGACAGACGTAAGCCTCACGACTCTTCATAAACTTAATTGTCTAATCATCAATAATTAACTTTCTTTGTTCAGAAAGATGATAACTGAATTCGAGAACCAGAAAATGCTTAATGGAAAAATTAAAGGCAACGAAACCATCAAAAAAAGAGTGGAATCCAGAATGCCTTCAGGCTGTTGTCGACAATGCACACATGGTATTTGATTCATGTTAAGGTAATAATTCATAATCCTTCAACCTAATTCAAAATTCTTCACAATCCAGAAAATCAGGTTTGGGAAAATTGCTTGCCCTTCACTCTGTGAATAGTGATAGAAGTCCGATCTTTGTGAATTCATTATAGGTCTAATTGCAATAAATTGCAGAATGATCCTTGCGGGTGTTCTAAGTGCGAGGATGAGAGTAGTGCTATAAGAATTGTTGTCCTCTTTCTTTCCATGATTTGATCGTTTATCGCACTTTTTTCGGTTTTAGTTTTACGAAAATGACCCAAAAACGTCCGGTCGAAAACTCCCCCCCCCCCCAACCGCTATCAAGCTCAAATCCAACACTGCCTAGTACACAATCGGATGCGTACTATTTACAACGGTCAGTCGACTCAACTTTTAAGGCGACGGGTAATAAATCAAAACTTATTATCAATTTTATTTGTATCTGTAAACTGAAGATGAGAAATCGGCATGAAACATGGCGGGAAGTTAACCAAAAATTATAAATAATGAAAATCAAGAGACATACGAAACCAACATAAGATCTCTATGTACAGAGTCATCAGGGAGGAACCATGTGGCTGCATAATGCAAGGCTTCGGTCACTAACCTCCAACCTGTACCACATGGCGGGGTCACGCCAACCATATCGACTGAACGATAAGGAAGGTCTCTTAAAATCTGAGGAAACATGGCTAAAACTTGATTGCAAATTAAATTGGGATACATCCATGGTCCTATCGTACAAAGTCAGACAATTAGAGTTAGAAAAACGGCAATTGAATTCTGCTGCAACATTTAATTTGATTATTGCTTGCGGATCTTCTTCCATGAACATGGTGACTAAATATCCTTTGATTAGTTGACATTGCTGTGACAGTTGACAGGTTTGAGTCATACGCAGCTGTGAGCATCACGTCTAAATAACCTGGGATTGCAATTTCGAGTCCTACCATGCGCGTGTCTTTTAGATGGCTATTGATTTTGATTTTTGCAAGCCACTACTAGAGGGATTTCATGCTTTGCTTTCTGTTCTCGGGTCTCGGTGTCCGCGGATCTTCAAAACCGAAATTCTTGGTTTTCTAAGTCGCGGACACCTTTGCAATTAATGTCTGTTGCTCGCATTTAGGCAATAACTTCGCTCGCTGGATCCAGATTGCTTCGCTTTCACAATTTACCATCATTCAGAGAGCACATAACTTTTTTAATAGTTACATTGTAATTCATAAATTCAGAGGGCAAGTTGTCTTCAACATATTGTGAAAAATTTTAAAAATGAAATATTTTCACAGAAAATACCACAGAAGATTGAACAAGTCGGTCACGGAAGCATCACTTGTGGCAACATCAAAGCTGCAACAATCATTTCAGATGAGGACTTCAATACTCTCTTATCCTTTAACGTCCGCATTGCTAGTTCCACTATGTTGGAGAATGCAGTTCAACAGGATGTACTTTCCTACATTCCCAGACATGTTTACTTCAGAGATAATCCAACTTTAACTAAATTATCAGTTGGCAGTCTTACCAGAAATTTCCTATTGAATTTCGTGATAAAATACTTCAATTCTGAATGATTGATAATTTTTCTTGATATTAAACCAATTTAGAATCACCTGCAGTCGCACTGAAGAGTAAATCTGTTATTTTAGTGTCTCTGTTTCTATTTTCCTGTTCATATCCCCCTTGACGTGATTTCATCAACAAAGTCGTTGATTGTCTGCGGTTTTAATTCACGCAATTTACTTCCTTCCGAAAACTTGACTGTATCCTTAAGGACTGCTTTAATTGTCTCAATGCGTCGGAAGACATTGTGATGAGTTCAAACAACTTGCTGTACTTTTATATTGCTTTTAAACTCGACATCTTGAAGTATCCACAGCGATGCTCTCCGCAACTTGCTATGTATTGGATACTGTCGATGATGTTCAGATAATCAACAACTTACTGTATCACTTACAGTCATCTAGAGCAGGAATTTCCGAAGCGTATTTCTGGGCAATTTACCGCACACGAATATCTTCATAACTGATACACTGAATTCCGGAATGGTATTTCCACCTTAAGTCCGATAGGCATGACTTGTGTGGAGATTCCTTGTTCAATCGACTTTTTATCAGGAATTCTTCATCATCTTTACTGATAAAGTGGAAAATACCGATTACTGTTTACAGTTGGCCTCTTAAAAATTACTTTTACTTTTTGCTTTCTCCTTTTAACGTCTTCTTTTCCTCTTCTGTTGAGGGTTGGATGATGTGAGACTTCTCCATCGAGAGCGGTCCTGAGCATCACTCGCAGATATTCCCAGCTCCACCACGTCCTCATTGACGATTTGGAGCCATGTCTTCCACGAAGACGGGAACCTTCTGCCATCACGTCGAGCACCTGCCTGATTGGTTCATCTGTATTTCGGCGCTTGATATGACCGAACCAACTAAGCCTTCGTTATCTGATTACTTCGTCTAACGGTGTGAGGCCACACCTGCTTGCCACGGTAGCGCTGTCGATCCGATCAGACAGTGAAATGCCACTCATGTAACGAAGCATTCTTCCTTCACATGACAGGAGTTGTTGAAATAGATATTGAGTGAGGTTCCAGGATTCAGCACCGTAGAGAAGTACATGCCTGATGCGAGAGTTGTATACGTTACCTCGGCACCTGAGTGGAATGTGGCGGTTTCTGAGCAGACTGATGTCCTTCCATATGTGCCAGGCTGACGCGATTCTAGCACGAACCACGGCGCCACCCTCGCAGCAACGCACATCACCAACATAGTGAAATTCGTTCAAGATTTCAATTTCCTCATCTACTGCCCAACATGTCTCAAAATCTATTGCACTTCTGCTGCCATGGACACAAGTAGGAGACCTGAGTCCACTGCATCGCTTGTGGCACACTTCTCACATTGCTGACAAAGAGACACAAGTAGGACAAGTAGGAGACCTCAGTCCACTGCAACGCTTGTGGCACATTTCTCACATTGCTGACAAAGAGACACAAGTAGGACAAGCAGGAGACCTGAGTCCACTGGAACGCTTGTGGCACACTTCTCACATTGCTGACAAAGAGACACAAGTAGGACAAGTAGGAGACCTGAGTCCACTGGAACGCTTGTGGCACCACTTCTCACATTGCTGACAAAGAGACACAAGTAGGACAAATAGGAGACCTCAGTTCACTGCAACGCTTGTGGCACCACCTCTCACATTGCTGACAAAGAGACACAAGTAGGACAAGCAGGAGACCTGAGTCCACTGGAACGCTTGTGGCACACTTCTCACATTGCTGACAAAGAGACACAAGTAGGACAAGCAGGAGACCTGAGTCCACTGGAACGCTTGTGGCACCACTTCTCACATTGCTGACAAAGAGACACAAGTAGGACAAGCAGGAGACCTGAGTCAACTGCAACGCTTGTGGCACCACCTCTCACATTGCTGACAAAGAGACACAAGTAGGACAAGTAGGAGACCTCAGTCCACTGCATCGCTTGTGGCACACTTCTCACATTGCTGACAAAGAATCTAGTTGACCCCAAACCTTTTAAAGTTTTTAAGATCCAAGTTCGCCTCTTAAAAATCCGTAACAAATCTCTGTTGTTGGATTTTCATAATTCATGGAAAACATCTTCGCAGTTAACATGCATTGCGAAGCATTCTACGATTGAGCTTATTAGGAGAGCCTTTAGGTTAACAGTTTAGTTGAAGGAATGGCGTCATCAATTCAAACTATTTAATAAATTAAACGGTCGATGAATTTAATGACTTGTATCATAGTGCTCACGAAGCGAGTGAAGCAATTCAATTCCTGCCTAGTTAACAATAATAATCGTCCACAAATTACTTCATATCCGGTCAGATCATGTTCGCTACTGAGAACCGAACATTTTCGTGTGTGAATTGTGAGAGTGGAGTATTGAACTCCATTCGCAGTTATCCAAAGCAATTTTATTTCAACAATTGGTTGCTTATGCAGAAAATACAAATAATCAGAGAACACATAACAAATCAGTTAGCATGGGAAAAGCTATAGTTCGCGAAACAAGTCAGAAAATCTATTTTACAGAAAAAGGAGGCAATGAAACATTTACAAAATATGAAGTCATTACTTATTCGTCTGTTTTCCATATACATTGTCTATTTTTCAAATTTTGTCGTGTGGCTGATAATCATAAAAGATGACAGAGTGAAAGTTCGCCTTGTAATAAACGCGGACCGGCCTGCTGTGCAGTCTTTCAGTCTGTTCAGCCACTCTATATGTAGATGTCATAAACTATTCATAGCTAGGGCCTCTCCGAGCTGTGCTGCTGAGATATTTAATGTTGAATTTGCTGAATGGAGAGGTGAATTAGCACACTGAGATCTGTAGTAACAAATAAATTGAATTTGCTTCCGCAAACAGGTGGGACTCACTTGATGATTGAGCTTGTTCAGTTGCACCTCTAGAGTGTAGTCGGCATCAGCATGGACATCGAACCATCGGCGTTGAGTGGGAGGAACATTAGGGGGAGTAATAGGAACGGACCGAGTCTCTCTTTGGCTTGCCCATTCGCCACTCACACTCATGGCCACTTCCATGAGAGGATATCCGCGCAGATTCTGTGGAAGAAATGCAACAGCTGTGAGCCAATTCATCATCAGCCAGTGACTCAGTCTTAAGTCACTGATAACAAACGACAGACGTCCGAAATAAGCCAATGATTGATTTGATTGCATTAAATCAAAAATATTTATCACCAAATTTGACCTGACTGACTTTGAGAAATCAGCTGACAACTTTGAACTCAACTTCTTCCAGTATTACATAATACATCAATTCATTGTCAAATAACGTGAGAAGCGGGGGCTGAAAATTCGGCAATCTTTTCTTTCCCGTTCTTGTCAAGGTCTGTAAGACCGATTGCGGGTGCTTCCATTTTTGATAAATTTGGTTTGTGATCTTATAGAAATGATAATTCTATTGAGCATGATAGCTGCATACAGAAGACTTTTCATGTCGCAAGTGATTCAAAAGAACAGGGGTGTCTTCTTAGGTTTATTGGCTAAAAGAATTACTAAAAACTACTAAAATTACTAAAAGAGGACAACGCTCTAAGATAGAGCGCTCTCCTGTGCTGTACTGACGTTTTTAGCCTTAGGTCTTATCTGTTTTGCCCCTGAGGAAGCGTGAACACGCGAAACGTTGGGCTTGTACATATTGTTTTTAGTAATTCTTTTAGCCAATAAACCTAAGAAGACACCCCTGTTCTTTTGAATCACTTGCGATAATTCTATTCACTTGTCTCGTAATGATTCTGTGTTGCAGTCCTCAAAACAATTTCAAGTAATTTTTGAATCGTTCGGATTTATAACACAAATACTTTCATTTTGTGTGGAAGTGAAAAGATATCTCTTCTATGTAAACTGTTGTGATGAAAAATCAACTTTTCAGTCCCATGGGATCACAAAGCTAACTTTTCCTGTCATAGAAGTGGATATTAGTACTTTCTATGGTATTGCTAATTTCTATGTTTCCTGTGCAAGCTACTGTGTAAAAAAACCATAAGAAGTCTATAAACAAATTGTGATTAGCCAGAGACTACCAAGATATCGATACAGTAACAGGATTATCTCATTCATAGATTTCGCGGTACAGCCATCAATTTCATATGAACAATAGACATCTATAAATCACAAAATGAAAAGCTACATACTTTTGAGAGGAAATAGACGTTTCCTCTCTTAGCTATCTGTCCATCCCCCGCGCTCGAGCTGTACAACATAGCTGCGGGGGTAGAAGTTGATATTTCCTCTCTCAAGAAAATAGCTATGTTTTACGTTATCGCTTTTATGTAGAATACAATGTTGGGCAAATAAAATTCTAGTTTTATATTGCACTGCCCTACAAGGCTATTACGCAAAATATAATCAATTTCGAGTTAAATTCAATATTTTAGTTGACTTTGTCCTGACGCATGGATCTCCTTCTTCGACCAACCTGTAATTTTCTGCATATATTATTTGTAGTTTCTTATCTTTGAATCTTGGAATATGATTATACAGTCCTATTTCATTACGTAACGACGCGCTACTGATGACCGCGTCATCCAAAACTTTTAATTAAAAGAAACTGTCGCACCACGAGAAGTAAAGTAAAACTTCGCTTTCCAAATTATCTCATAATCGAAAATACATGGTAAATAAAGTTCAGGTGATGAAGAACTCTGATGATAACCGCGCTAATTTTGTAGCTTCCCTGCACACGAAATATGACTGATATTGGATTATCGCGCAGAAATACTATCAATATATTAAATTCGATGTTGCTATTGAGTTCAAATTGTTAATTGTTGACTTCCGAGTTTTTCTTGAAATTATATTCGATATTTCGTCAGCATCACATACTGATGTGGGTGAAAGTTGCGGGTGTGCGTGAGAACACCCTGATTGCGGGTGACGACAGGTATACTTTCCATTCATCTATATATCTGACAGTTGAGATCAGGGAATGATCTAACCGGCATCGCGTCGCAGTTTGTACCATTTGCGACGCAACCTCAGAATTGTATCGCACAAACTGCGATGCAACTAATCTTGACTGCTCTGTGTGCGTGTTGCCGCGTGATTTCTTGCTACGAAATCTAAAAATTATTTCACTCCCAAATACCAAAGTGATGTAAAATTCTGTAGTCTTTGAAACTAAAGTGATTGCTAAATAACCTTAGATTTGATCACAGGCATTGATTTTGGAAGTCAATTTTGACTGACAGTTGCAACTGACATTCTACAACAGACATTTTCGGGACTCTTAAAAAGCCGAAACAGCAAGCTGCGATTCGAGTAATTCAAGTTTCGATACGAATAGAATTTCGCATCGCAAAAGTGTGATGCAGGAAACTGAAATAAATCGCTTCCTGGAAATATTCGGGAGATTACTCAGAATTCTCAAACTTGTGCATGTATTGCTCTCAATCTATGTAAGAGGAATAGCAAGCTCATAATGATATGAAAGTTAATTACTAAATGTGTTTGGCGATGGAAAAATATATACTTGAAGTCCTGAAGCGACGTTCGTTAGCGGAGGAACGAAATTTTACAGTAGAATCTCCGACTGATATCCTCTGATCAATTCATCGATCATTATTGATATAGTTATCACCTATTATTGAACTTAGAAACGCAACAGTGCACCATGAAGGTGGTCGAATATCGACCGACGATCAATGTGACTACCGATGCGAGGTCTCGACGACACATTTCAGCGTCTAGCAGTAGCCTCTGCTCTCCAGACAGCCAGTAGCGAATGAAACTGTCTTCCTTACCCTGTCCGTGATGACGTCATCATCAATGCCGCTTTCGGCTGCTGTGCGCAAACGACGCTGCTTGACATGGTGAGATGTGTTCCGTTCAACTCAGGAGAAGACACATTTAAGCTTGGGACATACTCAAAAATTCGACCGAATTACACCTTTAAGCAGTTATTATCACATAGAGATGCAACGTTTCAAAGTTGTTGGTGTACTCTATGAAATTGATAACAGTTTCATTCCCTTGGAATGTGCCTTTTACAATTATACGGGCCACAGAATTAGATAGGTCGTCTCTTCTTCCGTTTGACTAGAAGGGAAACATTGGAAAATGTAACGTTAATGAAATGGCACAATCTCCTGACTAAATACCATAGCAATCGAACAATGAGCAGCCAGTTCAACATTAAACACGCCAAATTGTGCGAAGTTTCAGTGACTGTTATCAACTGGATCACACAGCAAAGAGACAGACGATGTCAAGTTCTACAGAGAAGTTTGTGAACGTTTTTTCGTGCGCCTGCGAACTTTTTTAAAATGATCGGAGGACCCAACATTTTTGAGAAAACTTTTGCGCAATGATCTGAATTCTTCGAATCTGAAGGAGTCGTGGCGATCGGAGCATTTTGAAGGAATTCAGAGTAATCCGCAAGCGACGCACAACTATTTTTCCTATCTCTGTAAGGTATTAAAAATTTCTTTTTGCCCACTTAGTACGTTTCTGCAAGTGCCATCTGCTTGAATCAGTTTGCACTTCTAGCAAAGTGATACGATTAAACAATCTAATTCTGTGATACGGACAGATCTTTGCATTTAGTATTCAAGAATTCAGTGGCCTGACTTTCTACACTTCAAAAAATGACTTTCTAAAGATGCGCTCTCTATAAAATCATGACGACCCTTCATATTCTCAGTCAACGATTTATCGCGACGCGTAGCTCCTCTATTCATATTAGAACTTTAATTCTTTATCATTCAAACTACATGATTTTATAGACATGTCAAACATTTCAGACCGTTACATCTTCGAAGAAGAAATCTTCTCGATCTGTTCTCAAATCTGATACATCCTCGAAGGTCATGGTCTTCCAGCACCCATCAAATTGCAAAGATTTTCAAGATCTTCACTTGAAGGATTTTCAATCATGCTTCCAAATCTGGAGGTCCGCAGAAACTTAAATTGTCTTATCAAGCGGCCTATGCACGGACGCACAAGCAATTATGGTTTGATACAGGAGCGTGGCCAGGATTTTGATATCTGAAATGAACTTGGTGATCCACTAATCCAATATCCAGGTCGAATTCTTTTGTCATGAAAATCTCATTTTGACAATCTCTTAAATTAATGTCTATCTCCAGACAGACAGTTTTTCTTGAAAACTTGATTTCCGGCAAGAAAAGTCACGAAATTGTACGCCAACATCCGACATCCATATCATCAAAGGCAATTTATTCCAATGATTGATTATAACTCGCCAGACGAACAAAAACCTCCGAAAAAGAGTTATCAAGTATCCTCCATGTTATCTGAAATGCATTGATATTGAGGTTCTTTCTCGTGAAGCAGCAGAGGTAAGATGAATTGACGGGGTGTGCCGTAAATAATCAACAAAATGTGTGCGAGTGTTGGAGCCGTGGCTGTGTGATGAAATCTGTATTCTATGCCTAATCCTTATTAAGGAAATAAACACAAAATTTGTGAGACCGTCAATACGGGTCTCCGTGGCACAGTGGTTTAGTGAAACCATTGAGAAAGAGTCAAAAGTCTTCTTCTCGATGAAATTTATCAATGATAGCTGTACGAAGAGAATCAATAAAATCATCAAGAATTATGATTTGTCGATAAAATTGTGAAGCCAGCCTGCCTCTTGTCTCAAACCATGTCTCAGTCGCAAGGAAAAGAGTAAACAATTGCGAAGTCTGTGATCGTTTGGGGTGCAGTTTTGCTTGGTATATCGGTTTACTTGCAAGTTGTGTCATGGCAGCTACATGGATCAGACGTCAAGACCTTTCAATTCCCTGTATAATGAACACAAACGCAGCCTATCAAATAACAGCATGGATAGCGCATTGGCAGAGCACGCAAGACAATACCATCATGGACATCTGGTGATCACAGACTTCCAGCTAGAGATTATTGACAGCTGCAGATCACCGATAGAGACGAGACTGTCAGAAGCCAATCATATTGAAGAGCAAAGACCAGCACTCAATCGAAAACATGAAATAACCAGACGTTGAACGTGTCTTCACTCCTGCTAAACCTTGACAATGCGAGCCAGCTCGCGAAAGCTCGGACTTATAGATATTTTTAGCAGCTAATTTATTCTTGTGGAGACGACACAATCTGGTGTGATATCCACAATGAAATGAACAACCTCCCGTCGGCTGCCATCAACTAAGTGGTTAAGTGCTTGGCCTAGCGATCTTTTGGTCCAGAGGTCGAGCTCCGAAAGTGTCATTAGAAGTCGTCTGGGAGGGCATCCGGACTAGAAGATGACGACGTTCCAGGCTAAAGTCAGCACTGTCCAAGCCCGCAGTATGGGGAAGTAGTGACGTAGTTCGTATATACCCGTTCATAAGTGGAAACCTTGCTTGAACGTCTAACCTCCCCTCCCACGGCAATTCGAAAATAAGACGCAATTAAATTGACAACTTCAATTGAACAAGAAATGCAAATACATTGGAACCTCCTATTGCGGACATTCTATACAGCGGACACCTCCGTATTACGGACAGTTAAGCTCAGTCCCGAATAATGTTCGTATCATCACCGGTAACTCCATATTGCGGACACCTCTAAAATGCGGACACTAAGGCGCAGTCCCGACGGTGTCCGTAATATGGAGGTTCTACTGTACTACCAGAAAATCGAGTAAAATTGAGAAAATTTGGATATGCTGGCAGGCTGTATGACACATCTAATCTGCACAATCGTCGCTAATTTAATAGAAATTTGATCCCCAATAATTCTGACGACACTTTCACATTAGTTATATTAATGTAAATTATTCTGTTCAACATTTTAAAGGAATACAGGCATGATAAGGACATCTGCAAACGTCTCCGCACATGGTAGCAATGACTGGTTTCGTCGCTGTGCACTGGATCATGACTGTAAGGGGTCTTCGCACACATTGGTGTTTTCTCTTTCGTTGCACTGACTGCTGATAACTCGTTGGCTTTAGTACCAGCAGGATGTACTTACACTTCAGACACTCTTTAATGCAAACGAAGACATGAACGGCCTGGAATCATCGAGAAGTCTGCCATTCACACTCCATTCCAATCTGTGAATTGAGAGGCTCGTTCCACGTCTTCCCTTCGGTCATCCAGTTCCTACCTCCTTCTAAGGCACAGAGCATGAAAAAAGGATGGGACACACCGGCAACTATCAACAAGATGGGGTTCGCAGGGCTGCCTACCCCTGTCGGCTAAAAATCGGGACGCTCATGTTCAAAAATCGGGAAAAATCGGGAAGCCCAGACAGGAAAGCGGGACACAAAAATCATACCTTTTTCTTCCATTTTATACGTAACTATAGCATTTTGATGCGTGCTTTGTTTTTCATCTGTTTTGTTGAACCTCACCTGGTGATAATTCTCATATCGGAGACTTAAACGTGTGCATTATCAGTTATGAGCTACAGAAATTCTATCGCAGAAGAAAATTATCTACATCTTATTAACGACAATTTCCATTTCGTCACCTTCCAACCAATCGATTCAATAGAAAAATACGCTCTCGTACAAAGATAAAAATGACTGTATTGCGACTAGCGAAAAACAAAAAATCAAAATGCGCAAGAAACAAATTCCACAATTTATCTGGAATTTTAGATTTAATGCAGTATGAATATAAAATTCGCATTAACTCGATTGTCAACTATCATATAGGTATCAGGCCTAGTTGTGAGAAAATAAAATTGGAGAATGAGAAATAATGAAATAATAATGAGAGAAGACAATTGGTAAAATAACATGCGAAAATATGCATTCAAATTAAACAATAGCAAGTTTAGTCTTATGTTGTCGAGTTGGACGACTTCTTGGGTTTGTACAAATAGAACGTTTCTTCAAGCTGCTACACTCATTTTTCTCAAAAAGAAGTAGAATGTATATTTAATATCAGTGCAAGCAGCATTTCAAAGGAGGCCTATGCACGTGACTACAGTGTATATAAGAAATTTTGACTACAACACCTAATTTCGATTATAAAAACAGTATCCAAATTTTAAATCAAATCAAATCGGGACAGCTAAATTTTGAGAATTTCGAGGGCTAAGAATCGGGACGTCTCGATACAATCAGGACATATGGCAGCCCTGGGTTCGCAACCTAGGAGAGTGGCGGTGCATCGAACCCTGGAACTTCTGCACCATCGTACCGATATGTGGGACCTTTACCAAGTGAGCTATCGTACCATCTGATAAGACGGTCGGTAATTGACCTTTGAGGCATCTACGAGGATGTGGACATTCACTATAATACGCTTTTAGAATTCCTTGACGCATTGATTTGTTTGTTCATTTGAAAAGCAATCTCTTGTGTTTGCTTTTATCAGTGTACAATGTGAATGTGCTTGAACAGAAGTCACAAGAATGACTTATAATTTGAAAAATAAATAAACAATAACGAGATTTAGAGTAGCATTTCATTGAATTACATATCTGAACAGAAGATTTGAGAGTTGACATCTTCATTAAGGTCGAACATCACTTGAAATTCAGGAGGAAAAGACATTCAGCTTCGAGCATTGCTTCTATTTCAAAGAATTCCGCGCATACATTCATATAATTATTGACAAGACAGATTTCAGTCAAATGATTTTGAAATTTATAACTGAAAATGAAGAAATCCGCAATGTCAGGAGGAGATAGTTCTGCTGTCTCCAATCTGCAGGTAATACTGCTAATATGTCATCATTGAATATAGATCAGGATGGAATGTAGACAATCATCTTGACAATCATTCAAGGAGCAACCTCCACGTCTGACTTCTCCGGTCATACAAGTGCTTCAGGCTCTATCTTGTTCTTAGGCAGTATGACAGCCTTGCCATGAATAGTGGGTGAGGTCAGCTGGTGTGACAAAAGGTTGAAATTGAAAAATAAATAAAGACAAATTCATTTAACAAACTCCTCTGACAACTGTCTGCTTATTGATGAGGCTGTCATAAGAGAGAACATTAATTTGCATTCATTGAAATGGCTCTGGGGCCGAATCCTCCACGTACCCGGTTCCATTATTGAGAGAAATATAAAATATCAAATATAGTTTATATTTCTCCCAATTTGCATTTATTGTTTAAAACAACTTTTTCTCACAGCAGCTCGGTTTAATCATCAGCTCCAGCCTCAAGGTCGGCATCTTATGGTCGGAGATGAGCCCTCCTCTTCGTGCGCTACGTGATAATTGAAAACAGAATGAACAACGGGAAATTTTACACTTCATCTCCAAGTGAGAATTGAAGGCTCAATAAAAGTAAAAGGAATTTCCCAACTAACCCGAAAGTAACTTCCTCTTTGGGGCTGGTGAGGTTGGCATTTCCAAGAAGTAGCCTAAGTGCTTTCTTTTATATCTTCATTTCTACAGAACATGTTTCAGTCAATGACCATCCTATGTGGCATAGCTATCTACAGTGAACGCAGGCTCTGTGAATCCAAAAACTAGTTCATCAGGTGATTAACAACATAAATCATGAACATGAATCACATCCCAGTAAGTATACTGTCTGTGCAGTTACTTTGGCTGCAATTAACTTGAGGTTTGTAATTTCTGTGATCAAACTTTTTCAATACCTCTGCAGCAGGAGGAAAATGGTGTCTATGATGAATTGAGCTGAAGATATGCAGAACATAGTCAACAGATTCTGCGCAGACATTGACTACTTAAGCATGACAACTCTTTCTTGTTGCGTTTTGTAATAGTAAATGGTCTGAAATGTGTCGCGAAGGTGAAACAAAGACAGGGGGCGACAGTTTTCAAATCACAACAATGACAGCATTTGACAATATACATGCGCCGTTACTTTCACACGTTCACTTTGTTCTGTAGCTGTTTCTATCCTTTTTTGAATAGATACGAACCTGACCAATTCCCAGCATACTTAGTACATTTATTTGTACAAATCACAGAGATAAATTGCTTCGTCTGCGTTGTTTAGAGATGACATTTTTTAATACTGATGGTCACGGCAAGAACTAGTCTCGAGGGGCAGAGAGAACAATTTTCCATTGAATGTAATGCAAATTCAAGTCTGAATTCTGACCAACTGAATCATTGACACCACATTGAACATACACAGTTAGTTAATTTGGATCTTGATAAGTCGAACGATGTGAATAATATTTCCATTTGATGAATTTATCACGAAGAAACATTGAGTCAAAGATAGGTGCAGTTCACTTGGCAGTCGTTCAGTCTTCAATGTTATAACGCCATAGCACAACTTTCTTTATGCATAGCACGCGCTTGGCCAATCACGTACGTCAAAGGGAGGTAGCTATCTCCTCATGTTGCTATCATCGCATACAATGGCTGAAAAAGAATCGCGTCACACGAATCCATCTCTGTGGCACTAAGATTTAGCGGACAGATTTTCACATTTTACCGCTTATTGTCAACATTATTGACACACGTCCGGCAACGTCATGAACAACGTTCAGTTCATCATTCTGATTGGGAAGTTTACGACACACATTTCATTACTTACGTCAAATAGCTCTTAGAGGAAGCGAATGTACAAAGATTTGTCACATCCCTTGCTGTATTTCAACAAACACGACAAGAAAGGCTAATGATAAAATGTTGCTTTTATCCTGCACATTTGATCTATTGAACGTCTTGAGTCATAGAAAATTCTACGTTCGTGGTACGGTGGTAGTGCCCCCCTTTATGCGCATGGACCCCACAGCTCATTACTCATTAGGGGGCCACATGTACCACAGTGGAGAAGCACAGATTTATCAGAGGACACGTCACCATTTCTACATCCACATAATGGTGGAACTTCAACGTCACTGAGGCTTGTACAGTGCTGACATAGAAGGACTGAACGACGTGATGCTTCTAATCTGGATGCCCTTTCTGCCCTACTTCTGGTGACAATGTCGGGGCTCGACCTCTAGGTAAACCGAAAGATCTCAATGTGAAGGCCACTGTGCTACGGAGAATGTTATGCGGAGTTTCATAAAATGAAGCTTCAATCATCTATTTATCATTAACACATTGTCAATATGCAATGAACAGCGAATTTCAGAACTCACGTGGAATATTTTGTCCAGTTCCTCGCGGTTACATACATCACCAAGGATACGGGCCAATGCATGAGGTTTTGGACCAACACATTGAATCAGCTCAGGGATGGTGTGTACATTGTGGTCGTGGAAGAGAGGAAGATAGAACTCTTCGATATATGGCATGGTGAGCAGTGGACTATCATCCAACCATCGACCTTGGAGAACCATTTGAATAAGATGAACGCAGCGAAGACATGTAGCCAACCAGCCGTGCTCCGCACTCGCATCGATCATCCCCTGAAAAACAAACATAAATTCCCAGTGGTATCGAACAATATTGAACATTCCAATGGTAAATCAATATACATGTATTTCCAATTATATACATCGTACAGGTAAAAATCAATGTTTCATCGCATTTAGTTATTTATCAACATAATTGAAATCATTCAACTACTACTTGTGAGTCCAAAATAAGTAAAACGTCAATATCAAAATGAATTTCAGGTTTAGATGAGATAAATACATATTTCTATTGTACATGGCACTGCTGTCTTCATCATAGAGATGGTATATTGCTCACAGAATTATATATTCTGTTTATCTGCTTCGGTTTGCTGGAAGTGTGATTAATACGAAATCGACGGTACATCGAGGAACTTATTAAGTGGGCAACAAGGAATTCCTAATACCTTACGGAGATAGGAAAAAAAGTCGTGTGTCGCTTGCGGATTAATGTGAGTTCCAGTAAAGTGCTTCGATTGCCACAATTCCTTCAGATTCGAAGAATTCAGATCATTGCGCACAAGTTTTCTCCATAATGTTGGCCCTTCCGATCATTATTAAAGATAGTAGCAGGCGTAAGAAAATTAGTTCACTTGATGATTTCACATCCTCTCTTCGGCATTGCTCACTGCATAGTGCATACATTGAATCGAAGCCAGGCATCGATGTGTGTTTTGGTTTGTGCGAAGTGATATCACAGCACGCACGCATCTCTCACTGGCTCTGGTGTCCTCTGCTGACAGCTTATTGTCTGCCATTTCCAATAGCAAGCGATACACGAATTATCCATTCGAGAAGGAGCAAGTTGTCTAATTCTGTGATGTGCCATTTCGATGTTAAGGTTAAATATTTTTCTTCCTTTCTAGGAAACCGAAGCGCGCAGATGAATCTAATTCTGTGATATTGCCAGATAATCATTAAACATTACTGGTGTTCTATAAGAGACTTGAGAGGCCGGCAGGCCTGAGTTCGAAAATGTCCATCACTTGCCGTTGTCAGCATTTACTGAGAATTATAAAATCATCCGCTACTTTAGTCTTACATCAAAGAGGTGATAACAAGATAGTCATCTTACCTGCAGGATTCGAATGGCTTGGTCCAGTACCGACTTGGTATCAGTTACGTAATCAGCCAAAGGTAATTGTTGTCTACAAAAATGAGCTTGCAGAAGAAGATTGGTCTTGGTGTGCGAACTGTCCATAGAATGCTCGCCGACTTTGATTGGCAGATGTTTGGCCAATTCAGCGTTCAGTTGGTCTTCGTTGTGACGTACAGGTAATGTGGCATACTCGGAGGTGTTGGACAAGATTTCTAGCAGCTCCGTGAGAGAACAAGATTGTTGCAGTTCTGACGTGAAGAGACGTGCGGTCAGATGATTGAGGTAGTAATATGAGGCGATGCGACCGTACGGCAGCGGAGAAAGACTGAATCCGTCTTCCTCCAACTGAAATTGAAGCGAAATTGATTGAGTTATTATAATGGGGGGGGGCATTTGCAATGCCGTCATCACTCACTTATGAAGGAGAACATCTAGGGCTCGCAGCCCGGACCGGATGAAAATCACGCCCGGGCTAGCCCGTTCTAAAACTTCGGAGCCCGGGCTGCCCAATTTTTTAAGTTCGCGTTAAAGTACTATAAAATATTACTTATTTTTTTATCCTTGATAACATTTCAACCCAAATCTTGTCTTGTACCGCAATCTTTATCTTCATGATGATTTCTGTGATGGAATTATCTGACTTCGGAAGATCTGGCTTTAGTTGGTGGGCGTCTCTTGTTCTGGCCATGACTGTCAGTAGCAGCCAGACGTACAATCAAATCATCTGTAGAATTTCCCTTCACTAATGGCGTAGCGTGCATAGTATTCACAGCATTCATTGAATACTTATTTACTTTCTGTGTAAAGTTGTGAATTGATTCCATCGATTTTTATGACAATTAGTAGATATCAGTAGTTAATTAGTATTAGTATTATAATCAGTAGACGGTTTTACGGCTTAGCAATTCGGTTTGATTCCAAAGTAGCTATTGTAAAAAGCAACGATATCAATCAACGTTAATTTTGATTCCACTTCTTGTTTCTTGGACGTCTCCTCTAACATTTAGCAACAATAGCACTTATATCAGGTGCGTCATCGCAAGACTCCTTAGTTATCGGCACAGTGTCGGACCGTATCAGCTTCAATAGTACAAGTAGGCTACTATTCAACCTGGTGGGCTGAATAGCATTGTCGGGATAGAGAATGCGGGGCAATTGGGCAGCAGCTGTTTTTGCCATCATTCTTGTAATCATGGAATCACACGTAGTTATACGGAGACATGCAGAATCGCTGAGGATGCTTTATCATATCCACTATTCAACCAAGGAATTTGAATAGTGTTGCTGAAATAGGGCAACTTTCAGTTGATTCAGATACACTTTGACAACTTTTGGAGTGAAATTTCAGATCGTTTGGAGTGCTTGAAAACATATACAAGAAATTGATAGGACATGTGATTTGAAAGCTTTCATTTAATTTTCAATTTGTTGATGTGTTATGTTTGTGATATGTGCAACTGTGCATGCATATAGCGGGCCTACATCAATGTAAAATGTGTGCGGAGCATAATTTGATTTAAGGCGAAGTCTGGCATGTAAACGTTTGCATATGAATAGATTGAAGTAATGTATGTGGATCACCCTATATTCAGGTTTTCTTGAATACCTTTTCAAAACGGCACCCTACACCGCTGCCTTCACAAGAAATGCTATGAACTTCTGCTGCTTTCAGGTGATTGGGCAGTCTCTAGTTTCACAGCTAAAAACTGGTTGCAGGCTTTACATTGGACTGTTTTATTGCTGACCAATGCACGTCAGCATAATTGACGAATTGTCCATATTGGTGTGTTCTTGATGCAATACGACAGACAGTGTATTAAATGCACGTCAGCATAATTGACGAATTGTCCCTATTGGTGTGTTCTTGATGCAATACGACAGACAGTGCATCCAATGCACGTCAGCATAATTGACGAATTGTCCCTATTGGTGTGTTCTTGATGCAATACGACAGACAGTGTATTAAATGCACGTCAGCATAATTGACGAATTGTCCCTATTGGTGTGTTCTTGATGCAATACGACAGACAGTGCATCCAATGCACGTCAGCATAATTGACGAATTGTCCCTATTGGTGTGTTCTTGATGCAATACGACAGACAGTGTATTGAATGCACGTCAGCATAATTGACGAATTGTCCCTATTGGTGTGTTCTTGATGCAATACGACAGACAGTGCATCCAATGCACGTCAGCATAATTGACGAATTGTCCCTATTGGTGTGTTCTTGATGCAATACGACAGACAGTGCATCCAATGCACGTCAGCATAATTGACGAATTGTCCCTATTGGTGTGTTCTTGATGCAATGCGACAGACAGTGTATTAAATGCACGTCAGCATAATTGACGAATTGTCCCTATTGGTGTGTTCTTGATGCAATACGACAGACAGTGCATCCAATGCACGTCAGCATAATTGACGAATTGTCCCTATTGGTGTGTTCTTGATGCAATACGACAGACAGTGTATTGAATGCACGTCAGCATAATTGACGAATTGTCCCTATTGGTGTGTTCTTGATGCAATGCGACAGACAGTGCATCCAATGCACGTCAGCATAATTGACGAATTGTCCCTATTGGTGTGTTCTTGATGCAATGCGACAGACAGTGCATCCAATGCACGTCAGCATAATTGACGAATTGTCCCTATTGGTGTGCTAATGAGAATCGTTCTTTCAGCGACTTTCCACTAAAATTCCACTGCGCATTTTAGATGAAACCTTCAGTTCTGCAACATCCCGGGCCAGGCTATTATCACGGGCTTAGCCCGAAAATCGAAAATGAAACTC
Organism: Prostheceraeus crozeri; assembly: GCA_907163375.1. Lineage (NCBI taxonomy): Eukaryota > Metazoa > Platyhelminthes > Polycladida > Euryleptidae > Prostheceraeus > Prostheceraeus crozeri. The sequence continues at coordinate 12,476 of CAJQUW010013304.1, read as the reverse complement.
GGGCTCGAGACCGGGCAGCAAACCCTAAAAACATCCCATTTTCAGTGATCTAGTAAGATACTAACCTTCCTAACTTGCTGTCTTACTGTAGCCGACTCACCCAGGTCCGCTCACACCGTCTATGTCAATGTACAGCATTCCAGTTAACACTCTCACAAGTGAACAAACCGACGGCGAAACGTTTTGCAACTTTATTTAATTCATTGTGATTTATTTTTACAAATGGAGAGAATTTTCGGTCGAAGACAATTACCGACCGATGTCAACATTTGAACAAACTTGCATGGTACTTCTGTGATATTAGAAACTAAGTGTTCTGAGGGATAAAAAGATGCCAAACTTCTATTCATGCTTCATACCATTATAACGCTACTTTAAAAGTTTTGATTTGCAGATTAGCGATTAAAGTGACATCAGTGAAGAGTGTAACGTAAAGAAATATCTACGTGACATGTCCCTACGAAGAAGCGGTTCCTCTACATACAGGCGGCACATAGTGAACTCATCTCCATTTCATCTCGCACAGCATCTCCTTTAATGGATTTCTATTGTCATGATTGCTGAAAGCTTTATCACATCTAATTTCAGTTCAAGATACCAAAACAATATCAAAGAAAGACGCAACATAAAAGGGCAAATTTTCAATGCAAGCTCACGAGCCCTCTGAATATGGTTTAAGTTTGTAGTTAGAAGAAGAATTCTCTACAAGAATAATAATAAATAATTCTCTATTCTCTCTAAGAATTCTCTGTACCTCATGCCACAAATGGTGTCATAAAAGATGTTCCCATCTGCGCTCTCTAATGGAAGTGACACATTTCCAATGCCCTAAGTGTCGAAGCACAGGCACCACCAATATTCCGGCAGACGACTATGTAAGAATTGATGGTAGTCCTAGCATACAAGAGGTTAGTCACTTTTGCTATCTCGGAGATATGCTGGACAGCCAAGTTGGAGTAGAAAGGGCAGTGAGAGCTCGGGTAGCTAATGCTTGGTCCAAATGAGAAGAGTTAGCCAGCCTTCTGCACAACAAGAGTGTCCCCCTAAGATCCAGAGCTCATGTGTATGACTCTTGCATACGATCTGCCCTCGTGTATGGGTCAGAAACATGGTCCTTCACACAGAAGTTGTCTGAACTATTGCGAGTATGTGATCGGAGAATGTTGAGATACATGGCAGGAGTAAAATGGAGAGACGGAAGATCAAGTGAGGAAGTGGCGTGTGGTCTGAAGCAGCTGGGAGATCGGGTTAGAAGAGGGCGTCTGAAATGCTTCGGTCATGCAAAGAGAGCTGCTTGGGCAGAGTGGACAGCATGGAAGTCTCAGGGCGTCGGAAGACCAAGAAGAACATGGTGTCAATGTGTCTCAGAAGATCTGAAGAAAACAGGAATCCCCGAAGAACTCGATGGAAGTCTCAGGGCGTCGGAAGACCAAGAAGAACATGGTGTCAATGTGTCTCAGAAGATCTGAAGAAAACAGGAATCCCCGAAGAACTCGATGGAAGTCTCAGGGCGTCGGAAGACCAAGAAGAACATGGCGTCAATGTGTCTCAGAAGATCTGAAGAAAATAGGAATCCCCGAAGAACTCGATGGAAGTCTCAGGGCGTCGGAAGACCAAGAAGAACATGGCGTCAATGTGTCTCAGAAGATCTGAAGAAAATAGGAATCCCCGAAGAACTCGATGGAAGTCTCAGGGCGTCGGAAGACCAAGAAGAACATGGCGTCAATGTGTCTCAGAAGATCTGAAGAAAATAGGAATCCCCGAAGAACTCGATGGAAGTCCCACGGCGTCGGAAGACCAAGAAGAACATGGCGTCAATGTGTCTCAGAAGATCTGAAGAAAATAGGAATCCCCGAAGAACTCGCTGCCAACCGAAATGAATGGACGAGAGCCATCAACCGTCCAGGCCCAGGAGATGGCATTCAACGGACGTTAAACGTGGAGTAAGAGTAAGCAAGTTGTAGTTAGAAGAAGAGATATTCTCGATGAAGTTCATGACATATCTGACCCACCTCTCTTGTGCAGCCTCTAGTCCTCAGCACATGTCGGCTGCCATCATCATAGAATTTGCCTTTATTGGGGAACATCCAACGGTGGAGATTGCTTCTATCAAGCATGGTGTACAGAAAACAACGGTGAATTAATGCGAGCTAACAATGTTCTCCGACTGAATTTTCAACCATTTCCATTTCATTTTTACATCGGTTTGACGGATTTATTGAATGAAAGACGGCAGCACGCATCCGAACTCGACAATTGGCTTTTCGATGAACCTCATGGAAGCTGTGATACTAACTTCGTTATCAAAATGAGGAGAGAAAAATACGTTCGGGGACATTTGGGAGGAAGATGGTATTGCTCCTGAATACCTCAGTGAGCTGCTTGTTCCTGTCAGCTCACTGGTCTCACTGATATCGTCTAAGATCCACAGACATTTTTCTCACAAACAGCTGAATTTTCACAATTGTGCAACTTCATAGCTGCGTTCGACATGTCAATCGCCCAGCATGAACAAAACATTGCAGCCTAGAAAAGCGCGGAAAGTCTCATTAACCACAAACTATTAGAATAGAATCATGGAATGTTGAATTGAATCATCAGTGGAACATACCTGAATAGTCGAGTATCTATTTTGCGCAGAACGTAAGCAAAAAGCAAAGCAGAAAGTAATTCACTGCTTAATTTTGTTTCTAGCAAATGAGAAACACACATTCTCAGCTATTGTCTTGCTTTCCAAAAGGTGTGAAAACGATTAAAGGATAAATCCGCGTCATCACTTCAAATCTATAAAAATAGAATTTAGTAGCATGACTGTAATCGCATTCACTCTACCCAAAGTAGAGCCAATATCCATGTAAATGCATTTTACATTAAAGCAAAAGTGGTGGCATCCTAATGATTCAAAAATCTAATTAATCCACTGCCACTGGTATTTCTCTAGTTTCATAACTGCAATCTTTCAAGCATTATTGAAACATCTGGTAAGCTGTGGTTTCGAATGATTCGTGACATCTAAGCTCGAAAATATTAACAAATCTGCTTAATTAATGCAAAAGTCCATCAATTTACAACAGTTTGATATCATGGATCATTCATAACCATAGATTGCGATGCTCATTGTATGGATATGGCACTACTGATGCATAGACTTCTACCTACAATAATTTAGTATTCGAATTTACTACTCCAATTTAGTATTCAATCTCACTGACCAGCTGCCACTTAGTGGGCAGATATTCACATAAATTATGTTATTCAAAATACTTCTATTTCTATGCATGTGTTGAAAAGTTGATATTACCATAGCCCTCAGAGTGCATGAGCATTACTTCACAGTTCCCGGTCAACTTGGCAGTTTATGGTCAACCTTTATGCTGCAAAATATACTTACAGTGCGCGACAGCAAGTTTTAAACTTGGCATAAATCTACGGACACGTTCATTTTTCAACACCTTCTAAATTTTTTTGCTATTAGGAAATATCGACAAATTCATAATCATCTGAAAGAGAATTTTCGGATATATCATTTGAATATTGTTGAATTAATTGTTTTTGAAATTGGTGGTTCCTAGAGGCCGATAAACCCGAAAGCCCCAAATTTTCTTTGACTAGTTTTGACAAGTGCATAAATCAATTTGAAACATTCTCCTTGTGATATTCAAAACCGTCACAAGATTGGCTTTCAAAAAATATATAGTTTGACAGTGTTTTCTTGAAGTTTATAGGCAATATTTTGAAAGTAGTAAAGATAGAAAATGTGGCGATTTTTTCATTTTCAGAATGTGTTGCGATTATAACAGAAATAACGCTGTTAACTAACCGGTAAATTTAATTAACCTCAAAAAAATAGTTCGTTTTCAGCTTTTTGTTGGGGTAATTTTTAAGGAATCGAAGAGATAAGAAATATTTGAATGAAAAAAATCGCACATTTTCTATTATAATAAATTCAAAATTTGCTATAACTTCGAGGCAAACATTTAAACTCTATATTTTCTTGAAAATTGATTGCTGGTGAGTTTTGAACACAAGTCAAGAATGTTTTTCATGATTTTGTGTTGTCAAACAAGTCAAAGAAGAATTGGGGGCTTTCGGGTTATAATTTAAGGAACCCACCAATTTCAAAAAAAGTAAAACAAAACAAACAGATATGATTAGATCGAATATTCTCTTTACAGTTGATTTATAAATACTAGTAGTAAACAATTTTCAGGTGTTATTGTGTTTGTGTTTTTTTTGTGAAAGGAAAAAAAAAAATGTAGTGTCCGCTGTTTAGCAAGTTTCCAAAACTTTTGTGCGCATGTATATGTGATTTTCTTTCTTGTATTATTTTGAATTTTAAGTGCCCAAACTTTTCAACAAAGTGCCAAATTTTTACATTTGAAAAATGTAAAATAAAATTTCATTGTTTAAAAGATCATATCAAAAGTAAAATTATCAACATTACCAGCATTTTATTTTGTCTGATAGCTTTGGTTTTTCGAAATAGTGACAATCCTTCGATCTGCGTATCTTTGGGTACTGGTATTTCCTTTTGGGTTCTTTTATTTCTTTATTTTTATTTCTGGGATCTTTTTATTTCTAGAGCAGAATTTATCAATTTTTCTGATCAAAAAAGTTCTTTACTAATATTAAGAGCCTAGTGAATTAGTGAGAAATAGAGTTCATAGTCTTCTAAGTATGTAACTCTGATTCTTATGTCATGGTGTGGCGAATATATGCGCTAAGATATACTAAATTTTTCAGATGGATTAGAAAGAAATATATTTCCTTCCTCGAAAAATTCGTTCGTTTTCGTACTAGAGCGATATCATTGTCTCTATCGCTGCGCTCTCTTGACAACGATATCGCTCCCCGTACTGAAAAGCATTCTTTTTAATGTTCGTGAAAATAATTAGTTCCTGAAACAGAGTCCAACGCTGTTTTTAAGCAAAAAAGTAGAGACAATACTTGCTGTTAATAAAAGGATTTAAAAGCTTGCGCTTCATCAAGTCAGTATATTGTCATGTATGTTTTAGCGTGGACAGTGGATGACAATTCCGGGAATTTAAGCATTTTCTAGAATTAATTGCTCGGTTAATCGTTGAATCGCATTTAGCCGATCATCCCTACTTACCGCGACACACGACGACGCCTCCAATTCTAATAAGCATTTCTCCACTAATTTGGAGAGATAACTATTGACGGACTCATGATCTGTCTCAATCAGGTCATAGAATGTCGGATTCATGACCAATCGTCTGAAGAAGTACGTCCACGTGATGTAATCCACAGCGTCCTGCTTCGTCTTCACCGTTCCTGGAATGAGAAGACAATGATTACTCACTGCTGCATCACCTTCGTTCGTTCATGACGCAGCCGCACTGGAGAACTGCATTGCAGCCGCACTAGACGTCCTGGGAACGTCTGAATACTGTCGTAATGCTACCACAACTGTCACATCCTAGATGACCGATACAGACATCGTGCAAATTCCAGCAGAATGTGCTCGCTAACGAATGAAGTCCACACGGACCTGGGGACCAGTGGACATCGGAGCCACATGCTTCAGCTTTCCTGTATTGATCGATGATACATCAACCGCTGAGGCCCATGTGGAATAGTTTCTGCCAATGAATTAGTACATGTATGACAGATAGTCGAAGAGGTCCGCGTTGAACACTCCCAGGTCTCATGGGTGTAGAAATTCTTTTCAAAAGCGTACATATGACACATTAAGACTGAAATTAACTTGTTTATTGTTCACATCTTGCTCGTGTATGCAAGGTGTGTTAGGAGACAGCGAATGTCTGGTTGGCCTGTGACTGTATATAGCAATATTCGAGATGAAAGCTGTCATATTCGTAGTACAACACAAAAAACAGATTGCTGACCAAGTTGTCACAGCAGCATTTGATGAGTTTGAGAAACTTGCAAAAGCAGAAAATTACCGGAGAGGTGTAATTGAAAACATGAATCCAGCGCTAGTCGGGAGCACTGTAATATGTTTGTTCAACACCCTCCGGAATGAAGAAATTCATATTAGCGTACTCGCGTACGTCTATCTATGCTGAATAGCCTCCTGTTAATAGTTCAGAAAAAGTCTTCCATTAAATCTACCGTTTTAATTGGTTGCGGAGTGTTTCACTCTTTTAGACGATTGAGTGAGAATCTCCGACCTCTCACTTTGCATGCTAATTGTGTATTTCAAATGCGGCAGCAAGTTTAAAGAGCAAGTTGCGTCGATGTTGAGAAATGTTAACTAGACTTAATACTAGATAAGGACAGCCTTTCATGTCTCAGTTCATTTTCTAACAAACGATGCAACTCTGTATTTAATTATTCTATTTACATTGTTCACTGTGGGTAGAAATGATGTTTCAACGTAATGAATCCCCTACACCGGCGGATTGGAAGGTGTTAACATGGTCAGACTTAGAGCTAAGAGGGTGTGACCTTTTTACCCCGGATGCCTTGCCTGACGACTTCCGAAGAAACTCTCGGGGCTCGACCTCTGGACCGGAAGATCGCTAGGCCAAGCACTTAACCACTGTGCCACGGAGACCACAAGTTTCACTTGATGTTCCATGGATACTTAATAAATGGAACGTAGGTGTGTTTACACGTAATTAAAGCTCGTGCAGCCGATTAAACCTCTGATTATAACTGCTTTCCAGCGACTGAGTTCTCTGCAGTGGCCCACGCAGAGGGCCAACTAATTACTGACGAATTTCTTCATTCCCGCAATGTCAACGTTTCCTTCCTACAGTATTTAACCATTCTCTGGATGAAACGAGGCAAATTCTTACCTGCAACGATCTCAGCGTTGAGATGGTCAGCAAGAACAGCTAGAAGATTACTTTCCACCGGGAATGGTTCATACAGGAACCGCTTGTAGAAATGTTTTTTGATGTCGTGAACCATGACCACAGCTTTGCCTTCATTATCGAACTGCGGACGTCCCGCACGACCCATCATCTGTAGCACATCAGTAATGGGATAATCCACATACCGTTTCGTTTTCCCATCGAAGAATTCCGTTCCTTTCACTACCACGAGATGAGCAGGAAAGTTGACTCCCCAGGCCAGTGTGGAAGTGGCGACGAGAACCTGCGGGAAGAATAGAAGCTGTTCTACACAACGACCTTACATTCAAAGATGAAAATTATTCCACACAAAGATGACTGTATTTTAACTTTGATTTCATGCGCGTTTACAATATGCAGTACATTTCTGAATAATTGACGACAGGTGATCTATCACTATAGGGATTCAGTCCAAATGCAAACTGACACACGTAAATCGTGCAAAATACTCTAAATGATGAATTCCACATGTTGTACAGAACATCTGTCCTTCTAGAAGGTGGAATAATAGAGGGTGACGATGCCTTGGGTTGACACGTTTATTTATATTTTTGGGGAAGAAATTATTTATACTACTATATGGTACACGAACATTTGTTCGACACGGACACTTCTTCGACACGACGTTTGTTAGTTATTAAGCAATTATAGTCTTTTTCTTTTCCATGGTAATATGTAGCTATTGAGAGATGAAATTCGATATCTGAGGTCGGCGTTAGCTTTAACGGATTACCATAGTTTCCCAATAGTTTTACATTACAATTTCCGGGCGCTAAACGAGAAAAAAATCATTACATTTCACACCCACCAATAGATAGTATACAATAGATATCTAGGAGTCCATGGGACTACTTAGAATCCATCTTAGACATCCATGTACAAGATGTCACAGTCCATGGTCTGGTCATCTGGACTGTGTCAGTCCTTTTATAGTAATCCAGCTATGGTGCTGTGATAAACTGACCTGGTTTGGCCACATATAAAGTATACATGTAGAATCATTGATGCAAGATATTTCCGATCAATCAATGCTAGATAAAGCATTATTCATGCAGAACTTGTCGAAGAAGTGTCCGTGTCGAACAAATGTCTTGTCGAAGAAGTTTTCTGTCGAACAAATGTCCGAAAACATAGATATCAACTTGTCGAAGAAGTGTCTGTGTCGAAGAAGTGTACCAGATCCTCCTATATACCATTGCTCTCGATCGATCGAAATGGAAATTGGTCATTGCAGTTTCATCCAATATCAAGACAGGAAAGAAGAGGCGCAAAACGAGGAAGCAAAGAATGAGTGTGATATATGATGGCATGTAATACTTCACAGCAGCAGAAAAATCAAATCAAATAGCTTGACCAAGAAACACATCTAGCTTGACTACTAAGAAACATACTGTCCTGATATCACAATATCATTGAGCAAAAATATTTTTGTAGAATAATTGACCTTCTTTCTACGACTTAACGCTACAGGTATAACGTGAGGATTCGGGCAATTGACAGTGCGAATTGTGTACTAGCAGGCTCTAGCTGTTTAACACAATCAAGATGCAAACTATCCGGTGCAACTCTACATAAGTCCGAAGACCACAGAATTAGATTCATCTGCGCGCGCTTCGGTTTCCTAGAATGGAAGGGTTATATGTAGCCTTAATATCGAAATGGCACATCACAGAATTAGACAACTTGCTCCTTCTCGATTGGATAATTCTTCGTGTATCGCTTGCTATTGGAATTGGCAGACAATAATCTGTCAGCAGAGGACACCAGAGCCAGTGAGAGATGCGTGCGTGCTGTGATATCACTTCGCACACACCAAAACACACATCGTCCGGTAACATTCGATTCAGTGTATGCACTATACAGTGAGCAATGCCGAGGAGAGGATGTGAAATCATCAAGTGAACTAATTTTCGTACGCCTGCTACTTTCTTTAATAATGATCGGAAGGGCCAGCATTATGGAGAAAACTTGTAGGCAATGATCTGAATTCTTCGAATCGGAAAGAATTTTGACAATCGAAGCACTTTGCTGGAACTCACATTAATCCGCAAGCGACGCACGACTTTTTTCCTATCTCTGTAAGGTATTAGGAATTCCTTTTTCCCCACTTAATAAGTTCCTCGATGTGCCGGCGATTTCGAATTATTCACACTTCTAGCAAACCGAAGCAGATAAACAAAATATTTAATTCTGTGAGCAATATACCATCTCTATGATGAAGACAGCAGTGCCATGTACAATAGAAATATGTATTTATCTCATCTAAACCTGAAATTCATTTTGATATTGACGTGTTACTTATTTTGGACTCACAAGTAGTAGTTGAATGATTTTTATTATGTTGATAAATAACTAAATGCGATGAAACATTGATTTTTACCTGTACGATGTATATAATGATGGATATGATGGATTATATAGAATCATACCTAACATAAACAGCTACGTCGCACAGAAAACCTTTTATCTCTGAATTATCCGCAGAAAATCTCTTACTTGTATCTTTTGGTGCACAAACAATTCCTCCACCAATTTCCTGTCTTTCTCCTGCAGTCCAGCGTGATGTAGACCGATCCCGAATGCCAACGTGAGCCTCAGGTTGGAATCTCTGACACCCTGAGCGACCAACTCCAACTCTTCCTCAGCCAAATTCAACCACTGCTTCGGATCATCCTCACCAGCCAAGAAGGCGATGAGATCGAGGGCTGTCAACCGAGTTTGTCGCCGAGAGGAAACGAAGATGAGAACAGGCTGTGCAGGCGAATGCGTTCTGATGGCCTAAAATGGTGAGAGGTGATGAAGTCTGTACACCTGCGAACTCTAGAGATGATGGGATATCGTCACCAACCACTGCGAGGACATACTGGGCTTCGATCTATCACACTGATGGTTTCCATTTTAATATTATTTACAATGACGGATTATGCGACACGGATGCATTATTGCAGCACCAGACCTGCTAAGCATACAATAAAATACAGGAACATTGGAGCTTCGCATTAACGCCCAACAGAGTGACCAGACAAAATCCTCCCGATAGCAAGGAGGGGGTGCGTCGACAGCACCACCAGACAAAATATTTGGGGACAACAGCCACAGATGATTGTGTTCACCTGTATAGCCCCCACCAGCACCCTCTTGGAATGCACATTCACCTTTGTCCACCAATCATTTCACAAGCAAGCATCGATTAACTGCAAGCAACACCAGAACAAGCGTTGTTGTTGTTATTCTGGCCCGTTCGGTGTGAAAACACATTGATGTCAGTCGCTAGAGACGACCGATTGCCCTCAAATAATTCAGCAACTGGTGGCGGAAATTTGGGTGGGGTCCGGGTGGATGGCATGGAAACTGGTGCGATGTTGCTCATCCCATCTTGAGCACTTGATGAGGTTGTGCTCCAGGCTTTCTTCCTTCAACCACATAACAAAGTACATGCCCTCCTCATTGCTGAACACCTCGCACTAAAATTGAGTTATTGTAGGGAGACTAAATAACGTTAAGGTCATTTAATAATTCACTTTTGATAATTCAGGCTTATAATGTCAGTTTATATCAAGACGCTCAGCTATTTAGTTGACAAGATGTGTGATGTTTGTCTTCTGATTGCAGCTTAATTCATCTCATGATTATGTACTTGTCAAGCTTCATTTCTAAACCAGGACATTTCCTGTATCCGATTTCTAGTTCATCTGCGACATCTGCCCGCTCCCTCATAATCATCGTCTGATGAAGGTGGGTTTCTTTCTCTTCGGGGAAACAAACAAATTGGCCTAATGTTAGATCTGTCGAATAAGGATGAAATTTATGTTCATTTTGTGTATGAAACTTCAGAAGGCTGACCTTTACAAAGATTCTTCCCTGGCTTCCATAACATTTCAATAACAGTTACCTTAATAGGAATTTGATTCAAACAAGCTACGTGCTTGTGATAAGAATGCTATCACCTTCAATAATTTGCACTGTTTACCTTAGACATGAAAGTGTGACACATCGGGCATACCTGGAAGATTGGCTTGTTCATAGTGGCCATACGAGGGCAGTAATGCCGTCCCGCGTAGCCCTGGATATGTACCTCGAGCGGAACAGGTCTGACAGAAGGTCTGAAGTTGAACATTCCTTGTGCAGAAGAGATACCGAGCCAATTAGCGAGATCTCGTGCATTGGCGAGGGCAGTTGAAAGGCCGACCACGCGGACTGGCCAGGACGTATGAGAGGCGATGAAATTGGTTCGTGACACGATCACCTCCAAGACAGGACCTCTCTCGTCTCCAAGTAAATGAATTTCATCGATAACTATCAATGCCACGTCCTGAACAAAGGATCTCTGCTGCCAAGATCGACTGACGCCGTCCCATTTCTCCGGCGTGGTCACAATCACGTCTGCCTGTCCGACAGCGCGCATGTCCGGTGTGACGTCACCTGGAATATTGGAAGAATATAGAGCAGGAAATGAGAACATGATTCGACAGGTTAGTGTCAAGTCCACCCGAAGACAGATTATCGACTTCTTGATGGTAATATACTACTCAATAAATCTGTTTTAAGTAGAATAAGAAATCTCGTACATACAGAATGAATGACACGTCAGCAATACCAAATACTTATAGTGAAATAGATGCATTCGTATTTGAGAAACACACTTCTTTGAACTTCGGCACAACCTTGATGTTAAGAAAGGAAAAGCGAGATTTTTCTCAGGACCCGAAACGTAGAGAAAAACCTCGTTTTTGCTTTATTGAAATCAAGGTTTTACAAAAATTCAAGGGAATGTGTTCCTCGAATACAAGTGCATCCATTTCACCGTAAACACAAACATGATCCTCCCCATTGCTGCCAACACTAATGCCAAATATGCTACATTAGACATACAAGCAGAGCAGATCCATGAGATGAAGAATATACCTTGCATCAAATGACTCAGCTGTATTCCAACATGAACAGAGTCACTGTGGATTGGCAAGCAAAATAACGAAGCGCTTTAAGAATAAGTGGCTGTCAAGTCTATTTACAATAAGTGAGGAGACAATTTAATGGACAAGTATGAAGGAGGTTTTTTTATCAAATCTCAACAGATGTAACCTCAACGAGACATGTTTCGGCCTGCTGGGCCTCATCAGTCGCGGCCATAGAAATTGACAACAATAAAACCTCTAAAATGGAAATTAAGCTTCATGCTATACACGATAGTGGCACATAAATCGCACGCATTTTCACTTAGATGCACCTGCCAACGTCTGTATGATTGGGTTAGAATCAGTCACATGAGTAAATCGAAGGTTTTAATTGGTTCTTCATGCCCCAACTTAGTTCCCCCGGATGTGCCGCGACCTTGAGTCAATTTCCATTCTAGCGAACTTCAGATAAACAGTCTATTTCTATGGTCCACCCGAAGGCAGTCCACCGGACCATCTGTTGAGAGCGTGAATTAGCCAGGAAGGCACTGCTTTAACGCAGGCACGTGGAGGGCGGACTGCTTTCTTCAATCACTTAATACCTCATCCGAAATTTAGTCGCTTCACGCAGGCGCTACTCATTACATGTTTAGACAAGCAACCTGGCAATTGATAAATTTATTAAATCTCAACAGATGTAACCACCAAGAGACATGTTTCGGCCTGTTGGGCCTCATCA
>CAJQUW010013303.1:0-35512 GCA_907163375.1 Prostheceraeus crozeri | reverse complement strand
TTTTGTCAGTCTTTCCCTTCTTTTATGTTTTTGATAATGGTCAAATGATAATCAACTGAATTGAATCGAACAATAGTTGTTTTTGATCATTTTTTCGGAAAATTTAGAGGTGATTCAGTTTCATCGAACAACACTGTAGATCAAACCTGACGTTCATGCGTCAATGCAGTGCTATCAATAAGAACATAAAATTTTGGATGACTAGAAACTAGTATAATCGAGAAGCTCAGAATTGATGCATCTTTACTCTTTTCAGAAAACAAATTTCAAAAACTATATATTATACAAAGTCAAGCCTCAATCCGTAACCAGTTGATATGCAGATGTCTCCGAATTCATGCACTTCAAATTGACAATTCAAGTTTCGATCACGATTGTCAGAATATGCTACATTCATGACTTGCATATGCTCAAAATACACCCAATACACCCACAAACGGAGTGTCCGCAATTTTTTCATCTACGCGCATTTTAATGCAACATAATATTTGAATGCTCTGTTAATGATGCCGATTATCAACATGTCTACTTATTGGATTCCGCTGATGTGTCGCTGAAATTGTTTACAGATAATGTAAGCCGAGATATTATCACTGTTTCCGCGGGTGGAAGTCGCCTTGGCGAACGATAACAATTTACGGAAATCTATAACTAACGGATTATGTGAATGATGGTTATGATTTCTATCTGACCACAGAGAGATGACGTATGTTGTTAGGTCATCTATATTGATGCATCGAGTAACTTTCAACAATTTTGTTTGCGCAATTGCTGGCGGAGATGTTGCGCAAATTTCGATCTGAGCTCATCACGGGGTTTCTTTATGATGTAGCGCTGTGGTAATTTGACGCATCTAGATCAGTCCATCTGAAACCTTTTATCATCGCGTACCACTTGACAGCCGAAATCTCTGCGCGTGCCACTATACATAAAATACTTCAGAAATTCATATCAATAATTATGATAATAATTGACGTCTAGTTAAGATAATGAAAATTGGTGCTGAGATATTTAATTGACAAGATATAGTTATGATCTTAAATTATAAAGCGTAGGATATATGTACGGTGCATGGTTTAGCTGATAACTATAATTTTCAACCACTCTGTAAAGCTAGATAATTACTTCTATCATGTACAATATTACTGATTATGAAATGAGTCGGAACTGTAAATATTTCACGAGTCACTGCCAGAAACTATTTAATTGAACTTCCAAATTTCCAAATCTGCAGAAAGTGATTTGGTTAGTAAATAAGTAGAAGTGAATTTACGAAAAATTGCCACATACAGGATGTTTCATGCGTACCACCTGAAACGCCTCTGCATACCACTAGTGGTATGTGTGCCACAGTTTGAGAAACACTGATCTAGATTTAGGTGTTCAGTTAGTCCCTTAGATGGGGGTATGGGGGGGGGGGGGGGGGGGGGGGGGGGGGGGGGGGGGAGTGGGGGGGGGGGGGGGGGGGGGGGGTTGGGGGGGGGGGGGGGGGGGGGTGGGGGGGGGGGGGGTGGGGGGGGGGGGGGGGGTGGGGGTGGGTTTTTTTGGGGGGGGGGGGGGGGGGGGGGGGGGGGGGGGGGGGGGGGGGGGGGGGGGGGGGGGGGGGGGGGGGTGTTGGGTTTGGGGGGGGGGGGGGGGGGGGGGGGGGGGGGGGGGGGGTGTTGTGTGTGGGGGGGGGGGGGGGGTGTGGGGGGGTGGTGGGGTGAGAGGGGGATGTGAAGTGGAAAGGTTTGGGGTTGTTTTGGTTTTGTGTTGGATGATAGGTGTGATGATGGAGATATGGTTATTGATTTTTTGGGTGTTGGAGATTTGGGAGATGAAAGTTGATGTGTGTGTATGTTTTATGTTGTAGATATAGGAGGGTGGGGTTAATCTTGGGGTAAGTTTTACTTGTGATTGTTAGGTGTTTGAGTAAATTTGTTTAGGGGTAGGTTTAGGTGATCAAACATGTATACAAAACAATAGATGACAAATGTATATGTAACAATCTCCCACTATTTTCTGTTCTTTCTGTATATGGTAGAAAAGGAATAAATGGATGTAAAATTTAGGTATCGAAGCACACTTAGAGATTGCTCTTATCAAAGCGAATGTATGAAATATAAGAAACATATATGAAACAATCCACGACTGAAGAAGTGTTTATAAAATACATACAAGGTGTGACTAAAAATTATTGAGACTATTTCAGAAGATCAATTTAATGGACGACTTTGCTATTACCGATGATAATTTTGAGACTTACGGTGCTTAAGCTCATTATCTACCAAAAATTATTGGAAATAAATAAAAGTATCTTTCTTCAGCACATTCTCAAACCCCTACCATTTTAAGTGCAACGAGATAGAAAAATTAGCGGACATCGTGTAAATTCAATCAGAAATGGCTTCAGGTAATCACATTTTTAGTCAGATTTTCATGGAGATTTGCCAAATTCTGTTGGAAATGACTTTAATGAGGGAATTCCGCTGAACGGTACATTCATTTAGCTACATGATCTCCACTATATTCAATGACATTGCCACAATGGTCAAGGAGATTTTCGGACCTTAGGCAGGAACTCCTCTTAAGAGATTGAACGAAGGAATCAATAGAATTATGCACAACAACATCCTCATCTGGAAACTCGATTTTCCTAATTTCTCATTCGAGTCAATCAACGAAACACCAATCACACAATTTTAATCTGGTGAGTAGGCCTAGGCCATGGCATTGCTAAACAAAATCGACAGCTCGAAATGTTAAGAATTCCTTTGTTATTTTGAAGAATTGGGACTTGTGCTGTTGATCAGAGATTAATAATAATAATAATAATGCTATATTTCAAATACTACATAGCGGTATTTGACAAAAAACAAACTCGCAACAATTCAAGAAAATGGTGAAAATCTTACAAATGACTGACTGTACAATCTTGATTTACGACGTAAAGGAAGTAAAGCTCTAGAATGTCTGGTGTTACAGGTTTCAGAGCGAATTTCAAAGAATTCGCTGAGAGGGTGTACTTCAATATTCTTGGAAACTTTCGTTATCAGTTTGATGCACGATTCGTCAGTCTATTCCTCAGAGGAAGAACATTTTTGATATTGGCCCATCTGGCGGCAAGGCGATCAATTCGTTCGATCTTAGCGAAGTATTTCATAGGCAAATCACATATCACTGGCCAGCAAAAATTCAAATGACACACTACGAGGCCGTTGTAGGCTCGCCAGATAACATTACAGGTGTTACAATTCACTTTCAACCTTTTTACACAGGAAAGACTCCTACACATTTTTTTGTATAAGAAGTTGAATTGAACATCCCATTTCAAATCATCCGTGAAATAAACCCCCAGGATCTTAACAGAACGAACTTCATCAATAACAAACCCATCGATTGTAACAGGAGCAACAGATGGAGTCATAGACCGCCGAACTGATAGAAGCTTGGTCTTATCAATATTGATGTTCAGTTTCTTACTCAAAGACCAGTCATGAAAAGAGTCTACGATAGCTTGGAAATCAGAAGTTGAGTCTCTTTCAACAAAATGGATAAGGGTAATGTCGTCAGCGTAGGCTACCACGGTGGTGTCGGAAAAGGAGGGCAAATCATTAATCAGGAGGACAAATAACAGGGGGCCCAGTACAGAGCCCTGAGGGACACCACAGGGACGATTTCTGATTGAGATGGCGCAGTTTTTGAGAAGCAAATTCCGTTCAAGGCGTGATAAACCCAAGTCAAATACAAGTAGCAGTGCTGCAGTTTTTCCTGAATGAACAAGTCCATGCTAACCTCCTGTTAAATGTTCAATATCCCGAAGTGTAAAATGTCTCTCCCTACAAGCCCGCCGATGGTCGCCACACTTCACCGATGGACACTGATTTTTCTCGACCAACTGCTCTGCAAGCTTCAGCGTACTCACCTGACTGGGATGGCTTCTTTGTCTTGCGGAAAGTGGTCAAACGGGAAAGAGTTTCATTGTCATATGGAGTTCAGAAGTCATTAAAAACATTAGCACGTGTTTCGCCAAACAAAATTCGTGTTTAGGTGCAAAACCTGGTCAAAACATTCGATGCAATTTCCAAAAATGACCGTCTGTAATGCCTTGTTGCACGCACGTTTACATATCTGTGATAATCAGCGATAATCATGTGATATGGCAATCGGAGCGACCCATTTTTTTGTCAGACAATTGCTAGAACACTACTTTACCACGACACATCAAATTTTAGACCATATATATGTTATTTCATCTTCTCTCATGAATGTCTCAATAATTTTTTGTCACACCTTATATCTAAGAAATACGAAATGCAATTTCCAAGCAGATTTTTTTGCCACGAGAATGCAACTCTCTGCCCCATCAAGCAGCGCCAATGTTTCTGCAGCTATAGTAGACTTTGCCACACGACTAATCTTCTTGGATTGTCACGAAACAATGCGACGGGAGATGCCATCAAAAATCAAAACAACGTAGGCTCCTTGCGAGAGCACTATTAGGAAAACTTCCAAGTGAAGCATTAACAGGTACCTAAAAGCACAATTAAACGTGTGACATTGCGTGCGACCCAAATCGAGTAGTAGGCCATAAGCTTTTGGTTTCATCTTTAAATCGCTGGACAACTTTATTTGCTCACAATAAATGCTCAACTTTGGAATGCTTCAACTGAGTAGCTAAAAGAAATGCATCAAAGCCGATTTCCTCTCACCAATTCTCAACAATTCTCACCAATGTCTTTTTGATTCCTTAAATCTTCTTGTAACAGACTATCAAAGTAACTCGATAAACCGTAATATTTTACAAACAGAGATAAAATTAACTATGTACAAATAAAACTGAGTGCAATAAAAGGATAAGTCAACAGAGGTTTCAACGCCAAGGAAGTTGTAAGTCATGCTTGATCTCCTTCTGTACACACAGATCAGTACGAAAATATAATATGTACAATGACTCTAATACTGGCAGCGAAAAACGAGATTTACAAAAACTTAATACTGAAAAATGTGAAGTCACACTGTCGCTGTCAAACACATTACACGACCAGATATGTCTCGAGATGCTGCTGTACGGAGGTTCCTTTGACCGCGGTCGACTTCGTCGTGCTTCGACCCACTTCGGGACGTGCTCCTTAATTCTCGCCTTCAGACACCATATGTAATTGCTTCCACAATCACAGGTGAAACGGTAAACGAGACAGGCGCAGTCTGGTAGAGGTATCCGGTCCTTCAGCGGTCTTATGGGGATCTTCTTGGTTGAGCACAGTACCTTGGGATCTGCAGAAGGAAAAGCTTGTCACATAGACTTCACAATACGCCTTTTGATGACTCGGTGAGCCTCATCGCCGAGGAAAGGTAAGCGAATGAACATAGGCTTCCTTTCTGTTCCGAACTCGAGCGGTTCACTTGACGTGGAAGACTGTACTTCTGTACGAAGGTAGGTAGGTATCCATTGGCTGCGAAAATCTCCCGAAGATGTCTCTCCTCTTTTTGAGATCTGTCAGGACATTTCAACTCGTTTAAGTTATAGGGACTATAAGAATGGACAATACCTGATCGTTGATGCCAACTTCTGCTGCTCTGCTTGTCGCCAATCTATTTCAAAATTGCTGGATCGCAAAAAACTTCAAATTTGTAGAACATGCCACAGTTGCAGGTTCATGGCACAAGACCGTTTCTTGCGCGCTATTTCCTCAAAATGCATTAATTCTTAAAGAGAAATTAAAATAACCGTGAATCTTCAAAGGATACTGCCACGGTACTGGTATTTGAAGCTGGGACATTCCCATAACGATGTCTACATGTTTCATAATTTTAATAAACTTATAGTTAATAAGACTTAAGGTTTGTCCTTAAGAGGACAGGTGGTGCGTTCCCACCGGCAGACATTAAACGTTCAAGGCGCGTCAAACTTTTGACTATCCTAGGACTACATTTTAGAGCCAAACTTGACGAGATCGGTGTGGAGGACCTTCCCACTAGTCCATTTTTCACTCAGCGCTTCTAAAGCGGGGCTGGACCTTACCCCTAATGGTCCTCTGACTTGTGATCCTCGACAAATGCATGAATGCATGAAGGTCTTTAAGCACAAAGACTTGACGGATCTGATTGCGTGCCGGGCGGACCTACCCGGGGGTCCATAACATAGCGCTATACGGGCTGGACTTCACCCTTAAGTGTACGAGATCGTACAAGGCCGCTTAACAAGTGATCTCCTTGGTCAAAGTTTCAGGCTCGATTGATTAGGAACTTATATATAAATAGACACTTAGTAATCACCATGTCAACCCCATGGAGACCAGTAACCGACACAGTCCATTCATCACACTAGGGTAGTTAGCGATAAAAAAAAAAGAACAAACGTTAAAACAAATAAAACAATAGCCAGTCGTCAGCAGGTACCCGCCTGGTTGCGTTTCGGCCCCTCTACCTGAACGCTCAAGCCCAGGCGGGCGGGGCCCCGCATAAACTTATATGCGGCTGGCATTCTAAAATCAATACAGTAATGATATGTGTAATAATAAGTAATACTGATAGTAATAGTAAAAACAAAAACAAAACAACCGCAAAAGACGGATACATCCAAAACAAACTAAAATATATGTGTGAAATACTGAAATGGTATAACCAATAAAAAAAAAAAAATGTTAAGAAAATAGTGTTAATTATATTGTTTAAAATGCGCACTGCGATGTCAGCTGCCTGGCTGAGAAATATCCAAACTTGACTAGAAAATTGTTATGACCGGTTAGGATTTTCTCAGTACATGCCTTCATTTTAGACTTACAATATCCTCTGCTGCTCATCACAAAAAGTGTCATATTAATTCGTTTAATTAGATCTTCAAGATGTGAGCAGATGCGACAATAACGTAAAACCTGGCCGGCAAATACATTAATTCCCATGTTATAAGGTATTGCACTGTCTGGAAATGTCAACAGAACAACAGGGAAATCAAAATCTTCCACTTTATGATATATTGAGGTTCGAAGACCGTCTCTACTAGATTGGAGTCTCACATCGAGGTAAACAACGGCTTTGTCATTGACTCCGTTTCTATCTGCAAGAAGCTCCATCGGGTAAATTTTCGGAATTAAGGTATTGAAATGCTTGTAATTTATTACGCATATATCGTCTATATATCTCGAAGTGTTTGACAATAATTTAGCTAGTCCAAACTTTTTATTTTTAACCAATTGTTTCATAAAAGCAAATTCGCAATTTAACAGAAACAAGTCGGCAAGTAAAGGACTGCAATTCCCTCCCATTGGTACTCCTCGAATTTGTCTGAACACGTAACCGGAAAAAGAAATGTAGACTTCAGACACTATAAAATCAATAGCCTTCTTAAAAGAGTCCACGTCATAACAAGAATACCCCTTATATTTGATTTTGGAGAAAAAAAAAAAACGACTTCTCATATCCTACACACAAGTATCTACGATTAGTGGAATTGAATGTGAGATCAAGGATGGAAAAAATATTATTCTTGATAGCACCTTGATCTAAGTTTGTATAAAGAGTAGAGAAGTCAAAAACTTGCATAGAGTGGACGTTCACGTTAGAAATATTCCTCAAAAAATCTTGAGTCGAGGCTACACTCCAAAAATAAGAATAACCAGTATTACTCCTGATTGACTCACAGTATCTATGGAAATTTTCTCTTATCACTTTCAGACCTTTGTTGATATTCACCGATAACTTTTTAGTTGTACAATTTCTGGCTCCGGCAATGAATCTAAACTTATAAGGATTTTTATGCAATTTTGGAATCCAGAAAAGTTTTGGTAGTTTAAGGTCCTTGTCACTAACATTAATATTAAAGTTTGATTTCATATCTTTAACGTGTTTAGTAAGGACTTCCTTATCAGAAATAAGCTCAGGTTTATAAGTTGCATTGCCTACTGCAGTGGAAGAATCTATGTCAAAACCAAGCTCGTCCATCAGGATTTTGAGATAGAACTTTTTACATATGAAACTAAAGTTGTTGGATGCTTTATCGACAGGAACGACTATCAAGTTTTTATGGAGATCTTGCAACTCCTTATCAACACAAACGTTGCTGCCATTATCTTTCCCACCCAACTTCTTACAACGAAAGATGCGGTGCTTTACTAACATCATGACCCTGTTTTTTCCAAATAGAGAAGTCATCAACTTTTAAGTGAAGGCGACTGGACACACGAGATATATGATTATCTATGGAATCGCTGATCTCTTTTTGAATGGATTTCCATGATATTGACCTAGACAATCTGTGTTTAGTGCCATACGCGAATATAGCTCTGAGACCTGGATCATTTATTATATCTAAATTACCGGTAAAAACATGCCCATAAGGCTCATAAACAAAACTGGTCATCGAGTCACAGCTGCAATCGCTCTGTAAAATGCCAACAACTTCCTGAATTGTCAGGCTATTAAGAAACTTATTATAATTGAAGAATTTCAAACAAATAGGGTTATTAAGCTTATGGTACACTTTGGGAGGATATAGATGTTTCGCTTTTTCTGGAACTAAAGCACAGACACTTTTATCATTAAATACAGAAGGTAAATGAAGTTTGTCAACTAAATGAGACTTGAAAGGAATCACTATATGCGTTTTGTCTTCGGTAGAGCTATCCCTCTTGTTTCTATATAATTTACTATGAACATATGTTGTCAAAACGAAAGATAGGTCATTCGACTGATCAAGAAGCCTAGAATACATAATTTTAAGCATGCTATCACTAATCGATTTCAAGCAATTATAGAAATGTCTTATTTTGTTGCTCTTCATCAACTCTTGAAGCTCCTTGAGAATATCCTCACAACTGTTAGATGGAGGATATTTCTTTCTACCCGACTTCCTAAGGCCATGGCTTCTCTTACGTCTGCTAATAGGAGAACTAAAAAATGAAAATGAATTTGCAGTGTTCTGAGAGGCGCAACCTCCGCCTAACACTCTATCATTCAAACCCAAAGGATGCAAGGTGTTCAGCGTTCTTATATGAAAATCTTCCTTACTGTTAAGCTCGAAGGCAATTTCTGTATCAGATTTATTACGAACATCGACAAAGTCAATAATTTGTATACTTACATCATCCCAACTGTGATTAGAACTATTAAAATGATTACTTAAATACGTATTGAGATGATTCTTTTGAACAGACTGCCGATGCCCATTAAGTCTACAATGTAATGGCTGTTTTGTCTGTCCAACATACTGGACCCCACATGATTGACATGTGATCAAATATATTACATGCCTACTCTTACACGAGAAACTACTAGGATAATTTAAAACGAACCGTCTGCCGGTACTAAAACTCTTAAAAGTAGTATTAGTGTCAAGAGATTTACAACATAGGCATCTTTTGCTGCCACAGACATCAACACTACTGACGCATGTGGAGGGCGCTATCCACTCCTTCGCATTAACGTCATACACTTTAGCTTGCATTATATCCATATTTCAAATGCCAGGACCCCATACTAAGCAAGGAATCCTTTCAGAGGTTGGACTTTAGATCCTTGCTATCTAATTGGTACTTAGACCTAACACAACTACCGATGTCATTAATAAACCGCTATAAGAATGTGAGGCTTTCGCCTGCCAGCAGAGGTCCAGTAGCGGGGTCATAAACCACCAGCATCTGCAGACTTACTGTGTTAGCAATTGAAGCTGGGACATTCCCATAACGATGTCTACATGTTTCATAATTTTAATAAACTTATAGTTAATAAGACTTAAGGTTTGTCCTTAAGAGGACAGGTGGTGCGTTCCCACCGGCAGACATTAAACGTTCAAGGCGCGTCAAACTTTTGACTATCCTAGGACTACATTTTAGAGCCAAACTTGACGAGATCGGTGTGGAGGACCTTCCCACTAGTCCATTTTTCACTCAGCGCTTCTAAAGCGGGGCTGGACCTTACCCCTAATGGTCCTCTGACTTGTGATCCTCGACAAATGCATGAATGCATGAAGGTCTTTAAGCACAAAGACTTGACGGATCTGATTGCGTGCCGGGCGGACCTACCCGGGGGTCCATAACATAGCGCTATACGGGCTGGACTTCACCCTTAAGTGTACGAGATCGTACAAGGCCGCTTAACAAGTGATCTCCTTGGTCAAAGTTTCAGGCTCGATTGATTAGGAACTTATATATAAATAGACACTTAGTAATCACCATGTCAACCCCATGGAGACCAGTAACCGACACAGTCCATTCATCACACTAGGGTAGTTAGCGATAAAAAAAAAAGAACAAACGTTAAAACAAATAAAACAATAGCCAGTCGTCAGCAGGTACCCGCCTGGTTGCGTTTCGGCCCCTCTACCTGAACGCTCAAGCCCAGGCGGGCGGGGCCCCGCATAAACTTATATGCGGCTGGCATTCTAAAATCAATACAGTAATGATATGTGTAATAATAAGTAATACTGATAGTAATAGTAAAAACAAAAACAAAACAACCGCAAAAGACGGATACATCCAAAACAAACTAAAATATATGTGTGAAATACTGAAATGGTATAACCAATAAAAAAAAAAAATGTTAAGAAAATAGTGTTAATTATATTGTTTAAAATGCGCACTGCGATGTCAGCTGCCTGGCTGAGAAATATCCAAACTTGACTAGAAAATTGTTATGACCGGTTAGGATTTTCTCAGTACATGCCTTCATTTTAGACTTACAATATCCTCTGCTGCTCATCACAAAAAGTGTCATATTAATTCGTTTAATTAGATCTTCAAGATGTGAGCAGATGCGACAATAACGTAAAACCTGGCCGGCAAATACATTAATTCCCATGTTATAAGGTATTGCACTGTCTGGAAATGTCAACAGAACAACAGGGAAATCAAAATCTTCCACTTTATGATATATTGAGGTTCGAAGACCGTCTCTACTAGATTGGAGTCTCACATCGAGGTAAACAACGGCTTTGTCATTGACTCCGTTTCTATCTGCAAGAAGCTCCATCGGGTAAATTTTCGGAATTAAGGTATTGAAATGCTTGTAATTTATTACGCATATATCGTCTATATATCTCGAAGTGTTTGACAATAATTTAGCTAGTCCAAACTTTTTATTTTTAACCAATTGTTTCATAAAAGCAAATTCGCAATTTAACAGAAACAAGTCGGCAAGTAAAGGACTGCAATTCCCTCCCATTGGTACTCCTCGAATTTGTCTGAACACGTAACCGGAAAAAGAAATGTAGACTTCAGACACTATAAAATCAATAGCCTTCTTAAAAGAGTCCACGTCATAACAAGAATACCCCTTATATTTGATTTTGGAGAAAAACGACTTCTCATATCCTACACACAAGTATCTACGATTAGTGGAATTGAATGTGAGATCAAGGATGGAAAAAATATTATTCTTGATAGCACCTTGATCTAAGTTTGTATAAAGAGTAGAGAAGTCAAAAACTTGCATAGAGTGGACGTTCACGTTAGAAATATTCCTCAAAAAATCTTGAGTCGAGGCTACACTCCAAAAATAAGAATAACCAGTATTACTCCTGATTGACTCACAGTATCTATGGAAATTTTCTCTTATCACTTTCAGACCTTTGTTGATATTCACCGATAACTTTTTAGTTGTACAATTTCTGGCTCCGGCAATGAATCTAAACTTATAAGGATTTTTATGCAATTTTGGAATCCAGAAAAGTTTTGGTAGTTTAAGGTCCTTGTCACTAACATTAATATTAAAGTTTGATTTCATATCTTTAACGTGTTTAGTAAGGACTTCCTTATCAGAAATAAGCTCAGGTTTATAAGTTGCATTGCCTACTGCAGTGGAAGAATCTATGTCAAAACCAAGCTCGTCCATCAGGATTTTGAGATAGAACTTTTTACATATGAAACTAAAGTTGTTGGATGCTTTATCGACAGGAACGACTATCAAGTTTTTATGGAGATCTTGCAACTCCTTATCAACACAAACGTTGCTGCCATTATCTTTCCCACCCAACTTCTTACAACGAAAGATGCGGTGCTTTACTAACATCATGACCCTGTTTTTCCAAATAGAGAAGTCATCAACTTTTAAGTGAAGGCGACTGGACACACGAGATATATGATTATCTATGGAATCGCTGATCTCTTTTTGAATGGATTTCCATGATATTGACCTAGACAATCTGTGTTTAGTGCCATACGCGAATATAGCTCTGAGACCTGGATCATTTATTATATCTAAATTACCGGTAAAAACATGCCCATAAGGCTCATAAACAAAACTGGTCATCGAGTCACAGCTGCAATCGCTCTGTAAAATGCCAACAACTTCCTGAATTGTCAGGCTATTAAGAAACTTATTATAATTGAAGAATTTCAAACAAATAGGGTTATTAAGCTTATGGTACACTTTGGGAGGATATAGATGTTTCGCTTTTTCTGGAACTAAAGCACAGACACTTTTATCATTAAATACAGAAGGTAAATGAAGTTTGTCAACTAAATGAGACTTGAAAGGAATCACTATATGCGTTTTGTCTTCGGTAGAGCTATCCCTCTTGTTTCTATATAATTTACTATGAACATATGTTGTCAAAACGAAAGATAGGTCATTCGACTGATCAAGAAGCCTAGAATACATAATTTTAAGCATGCTATCACTAATCGATTTCAAGCAATTATAGAAATGTCTTATTTTGTTGCTCTTCATCAACTCTTGAAGCTCCTTGAGAATATCCTCACAACTGTTAGATGGAGGATATTTCTTTCTACCCGACTTCCTAAGGCCATGGCTTCTCTTACGTCTGCTAATAGGAGAACTAAAAAATGAAAATGAATTTGCAGTGTTCTGAGAGGCGCAACCTCCGCCTAACACTCTATCATTCAAACCCAAAGGATGCAAGGTGTTCAGCGTTCTTATATGAAAATCTTCCTTACTGTTAAGCTCGAAGGCAATTTCTGTATCAGATTTATTACGAACATCGACAAAGTCAATAATTTGTATACTTACATCATCCCAACTGTGATTAGAAACTATTAAAATGATTACTTAAATACGTATTGAGATGATTCTTTTGAACAGACTGCCGATGCCCATTAAGTCTACAATGTAATGGCTGTTTTTGTCTGTCCAACATACTGGACCCCACATGATTGACATGTGATCAAATATATTACATGCCTACTCTTACACGAGAAACTACTAGGATAATTTAAAACGAACCGTCTGCCGGTACTAAAACTCTTAAAAGTAGTATTAGTGTCAAGAGATTTACAACATAGGCATCTTTTGCTGCCACAGACATCAACACTACTGACGCATGTGGAGGGCGCTATCCACTCCTTCGCATTAACGTCATACACTTTAGCTTGCATTATATCCATATTTCAAATGCCAGGACCCCATACTAAGCAAGGAATCCTTTCAGAGGTTGGACTTTAGATCCTTGCTATCTAATTGGTACTTAGACCTAACACAACTACCGATGTCATTAATAAACCGCTATAAGAATGTGAGGCTTTCGCCTGCCAGCAGAGGTCCAGTAGCGGGGTCATAAACCACCAGCATCTGCAGACTTACTGTGTTAGCAATTGAAGCTGGGACATTCCCATAACGATGTCTACATGTTTCATAATTTTAATAAACTTATAGTTAATAAGACTTAAGGTTTGTCCTTAAGAGGACAGGTGGTGCGTTCCCACCGGCAGACATTAAACGTTCAAGGCGCGTCAAACTTTTGACTATCCTAGGACTACATTTTAGAGCCAAACTTGACGAGATCGGTGTGGAGGACCTTCCCACTAGTCCATTTTTCACTCAGCGCTTCTAAAGCGGGGCTGGACCTTACCCCTAATGGTCCTCTGACTTGTGATCCTCGACAAATGCATGAATGCATGAAGGTCTTTAAGCACAAAGACTTGACGGATCTGATTGCGTGCCGGGCGGACCTACCCGGGGGTCCATAACATAGCGCTATACGGGCTGGACTTCACCCTTAAGTGTACGAGATCGTACAAGGCCGCTTAACAAGTGATCTCCTTGGTCAAAGTTTCAGGCTCGATTGATTAGGAACTTATATATAAATAGACACTTAGTAATCACCATGTCAACCCCATGGAGACCAGTAACCGACACAGTCCATTCATCACACTAGGGTAGTTAGCGATAAAAAAAAAAGAACAAACGTTAAAACAAATAAAACAATAGCCAGTCGTCAGCAGGTACCCGCCTGGTTGCGTTTCGGCCCCTCTACCTGAACGCTCAAGCCCAGGCGGGCGGGGCCCCGCATAAACTTATATGCGGCTGGCATTCTAAAATCAATACAGTAATGATATGTGTAATAATAAGTAATACTGATAGTAATAGTAAAAACAAAAACAAAACAACCGCAAAAGACGGATACATCCAAAACAAACTAAAATATATGTGTGAAATACTGAAATGGTATAACCAATAAAAAAAAAAAATGTTAAGAAAATAGTGTTAATTATATTGTTTAAAATGCGCACTGCGATGTCAGCTGCCTGGCTGAGAAATATCCAAACTTGACTAGAAAATTGTTATGACCGGTTAGGATTTTCTCAGTACATGCCTTCATTTTAGACTTACAATATCCTCTGCTGCTCATCACAAAAAGTGTCATATTAATTCGTTTAATTAGATCTTCAAGATGTGAGCAGATGCGACAATAACGTAAAACCTGGCCGGCAAATACATTAATTCCCATGTTATAAGGTATTGCACTGTCTGGAAATGTCAACAGAACAACAGGGAAATCAAAATCTTCCACTTTATGATATATTGAGGTTCGAAGACCGTCACTACTAGATTGGAGTCTCACATCGAGGTAAACAACGGCTTTGTCATTGACTCCGTTTCTATCTGCAAGAAGCTCCATCGGGTAAATTTTCGGAATTAAGGTATTGAAATGCTTGTAATTTATTACGCATATATCGTCTATATATCTCGAAGTGTTTGACAATAATTTAGCTAGTCCAAACTTTTTATTTTTAACCAATTGTTTCATAAAAGCAAATTCGCAATTTAACAGAAACAAGTCGGCAAGTAAAGGACTGCAATTCCCTCCCATTGGTACTCCTCGAATTTGTCTGAACACGTAACCGGAAAAAGAAATGTAGACTTCAGACACTATAAAATCAATAGCCTTCTTAAAAGAGTCCACGTCATAACAAGAATACCCCTTATATTTGATTTTGGAGAAAAACGACTTCTCATATCCTACACACAAGTATCTACGATTAGTGGAATTGAATGTGAGATCAAGGATGGAAAAAAATATTATTCTTGATAGCACCTTGATCTAAGTTTGTATAAAGAGTAGAGAAGTCAAAAACTTGCATAGAGTGGACGTTCACGTTAGAAATATTCCTCAAAAAATCTTGAGTCGAGGCTACACTCCAAAAATAAGAATAACCAGTATTACTCCTGATTGACTCACAGTATCTATGGAAATTTTCTCTTATCACTTTCAGACCTTTGTTGATATTCACCGATAACTTTTTAGTTGTACAATTTCTGGCTCCGGCAATGAATCTAAACTTATAAGGATTTTTATGCAATTTTGGAATCCAGAAAAGTTTTGGTAGTTTAAGGTCCTTGTCACTAACATTAATATTAAAGTTTGATTTCATATCTTTAACGTGTTTAGTAAGGACTTCCTTATCAGAAATAAGCTCAGGTTTATAAGTTGCATTGCCTACTGCAGTGGAAGAATCTATGTCAAAACCAAGCTCGTCCATCAGGATTTTGAGATAGAACTTTTTACATATGAAACTAAAGTTGTTGGATGCTTTATCGACAGGAACGACTATCAAGTTTTTATGGAGATCTTGCAACTCCTTATCAACACAAACGTTGCTGCCATTATCTTTCCCACCCAACTTCTTACAACGAAAGATGCGGTGCTTTACTAACATCATGACCCTGTTTTTCCAAATAGAGAAGTCATCAACTTTTAAGTGAAGGCGACTGGACACACGAGATATATGATTATCTATGGAATCGCTGATCTCTTTTTGAATGGATTTCCATGATATTGACCTAGACAATCTGTGTTTAGTGCCATACGCGAATATAGCTCTGAGACCTGGATCATTTATTATATCTAAATTACCGGTAAAAACATGCCCATAAGGCTCATAAACAACACTGGTCATCGAGTCACAGCTGCAATCGCTCTGTAAAATGCCAACAACTTCCTGAATTGTCAGGCTATTAAGAAACTTATTATAATTGAAGAATTTCAAACAAATAGGGTTATTAAGCTTATGGTACACTTTGGGAGGATATAGATGTTTCGCTTTTTCTGGAACTAAAGCACAGACACTTTTATCATTAAATACAGAAGGTAAATGAAGTTTGTCAACTAAATGAGACTTGAAAGGAATCACTATATGCGTTTTGTCTTCGGTAGAGCTATCCCTCTTGTTTCTATATAATTTACTATGAACATATGTTGTCAAAACGAAAGATAGGTCATTCGACTGATCAAGAAGCCTAGAATACATAATTTTAAGCATGCTATCACTAATCGATTTCAAGCAATTATAGAAATGTCTTATTTTGTTGCTCTTCATCAACTCTTGAAGCTCCTTGAGAATATCCTCACAACTGTTAGATGGAGGATATTTCTTTCTACCCGACTTCCTAAGGCCATGGCTTCTCTTACGTCTGCTAATAGGAGAACTAAAAAATGAAAATGAATTTGCAGTGTTCTGAGAGGCGCAACCTCCGCCTAACACTCTATCATTCAAACCCAAAGGATGCAAGGTGTTCAGCGTTCTTATATGAAAATCTTCCTTACTGTTAAGCTCGAAGGCAATTTCTGTATCAGATTTATTACGAACATCGACAAAGTCAATAATTTGTATACTTACATCATCCCAACTGTGATTAGAACTATTAAAATGATTACTTAAATACGTATTGAGATGATTCTTTTGAACAGACTGCCGATGCCCATTAAGTCTACAATGTAATGGCTGTTTTGTCTGTCCAACATACTGGACCCCACATGATTGACATGTGATCAAATATATTACATGCCTACTCTTACACGAGAAACTACTAGGATAATTTAAAACGAACCGTCTGCCGGTACTAAAACTCTTAAAAGTAGTATTAGTGTCAAGAGATTTACAACATAGGCATCTTTTGCTGCCACAGACATCAACACTACTGACGCATGTGGAGGGCGCTATCCACTCCTTCGCATTAACGTCATACACTTTAGCTTGCATTATATCCATATTTCAAATGCCAGGACCCCATACTAAGCAAGGAATCCTTTCAGAGGTTGGACTTTAGATCCTTGCTATCTAATTGGTACTTAGACCTAACACAACTACCGATGTCATTAATAAACCGCTATAAGAATGTGAGGCTTTCGCCTGCCAGCAGAGGTCCAGTAGCGGGGTCATAAACCACCAGCATCTGCAGACTTACTGTGTTAGCAATTGAAGCTGGGACATTCCCATAACGATGTCTACATGTTTCATAATTTTAATAAACTTATAGTTAATAAGACTTAAGGTTTGTCCTTAAGAGGACAGGTGGTGCGTTCCCACCGGCAGACATTAAACGTTCAAGGCGCGTCAAACTTTTGACTATCCTAGGACTACATTTTAGAGCCAAACTTGACGAGATCGGTGTGGAGGACCTTCCCACTAGTCCATTTTTCACTCAGCGCTTCTAAAGCGGGGCTGGACCTTACCCCTAATGGTCCTCTGACTTGTGATCCTCGACAAATGCATGAATGCATGAAGGTCTTTAAGCACAAAGACTTGACGGATCTGATTGCGTGCCGGGCGGACCTACCCGGGGGTCCATAACATAGCGCTATACGGGCTGGACTTCACCCTTAAGTGTACGAGATCGTACAAGGCCGCTTAACAAGTGATCTCCTTGGTCAAAGTTTCAGGCTCGATTGATTAGGAACTTATATATAAATAGACACTTAGTAATCACCATGTCAACCCCATGGAGACCAGTAACCGACACAGTCCATTCATCACACTAGGGTAGTTAGCGATAAAAAAAAAAGAACAAACGTTAAAACAAATAAAACAATAGCCAGTCGTCAGCAGGTACCCGCCTGGTTGCGTTTCGGCCCCTCTACCTGAACGCTCAAGCCCAGGCGGGCGGGGCCCCGCATAAACTTATATGCGGCTGGCATTCTAAAATCAATACAGTAATGATATGTGTAATAATAAGTAATACTGATAGTAATAGTAAAAACAAAAACAAAACAACCGCAAAAGACGGATACATCCAAAACAAACTAAAATATATGTGTGAAATACTGAAATGGTATAACCAATAAAAAAAAAAAAATGTTAAGAAAATAGTGTTAATTATATTGTTTAAAATGCGCACTGCGATGTCAGCTGCCTGGCTGAGAAATATCCAAACTTGACTAGAAAATTGTTATGACCGGTTAGGATTTTCTCAGTACATGCCTTCATTTTAGACTTACAATATCCTCTGCTGCTCATCACAAAAAGTGTCATATTAATTCGTTTAATTAGATCTTCAAGATGTGAGCAGATGCGACAATAACGTAAAACCTGGCCGGCAAATACATTAATTCCCATGTTATAAGGTATTGCACTGTCTGGAAATGTCAACAGAACAACAGGGAAATCAAAATCTTCCACTTTATGATATATTGAGGTTCGAAGACCGTCTCTACTAGATTGGAGTCTCACATCGAGGTAAACAACGGCTTTGTCATTGACTCCGTTTCTATCTGCAAGAAGCTCCATCGGGTAAATTTTCGGAATTAAGGTATTGAAATGCTTGTAATTTATTACGCATATATCGTCTATATATCTCGAAGTGTTTGACAATAATTTAGCTAGTCCAAACTTTTTATTTTTAACCAATTGTTTCATAAAAGCAAATTCGCAATTTAACAGAAACAAGTCGGCAAGTAAAGGACTGCAATTCCCTCCCATTGGTACTCCTCGAATTTGTCTGAACACGTAACCGGAAAAAGAAATGTAGACTTCAGACACTATAAAATCAATAGCCTTCTTAAAAGAGTCCACGTCATAACAAGAATACCCCTTATATTTGATTTTGGAGAAAAACGACTTCTCATATCCTACACACAAGTATCTACGATTAGTGGAATTGAATGTGAGATCAAGGATGGAAAAAATATTATTCTTGATAGCACCTTGATCTAAGTTTGTATAAAGAGTAGAGAAGTCAAAAAACTTGCATAGAGTGGACGTTCACGTTAGAAATATTCCTCAAAAAATCTTGAGTCGAGGCTACACTCCAAAAATAAGAATAACCAGTATTACTCCTGATTGA
The DNA here is from genome assembly GCA_907163375.1 of Prostheceraeus crozeri. Classification (NCBI taxonomy): domain Eukaryota; kingdom Metazoa; phylum Platyhelminthes; order Polycladida; family Euryleptidae; genus Prostheceraeus; species Prostheceraeus crozeri. Next base: position 16,237 of record CAJQUW010013303.1, on the reverse strand, counting down.
CTCACAGTATCTATGGAAATTTTCTCTTATCACTTTCAGACCTTTGTTGATATTCACCGATAACTTTTTAGTTGTACAATTTCTGGCTCCGGCAATGAATCTAAACTTATAAGGATTTTTATGCAATTTTGGAATCCAGAAAAGTTTTGGTAGTTTAAGGTCCTTGTCACTAACATTAATATTAAAGTTTGATTTCATATCTTTAACGTGTTTAGTAAGGACTTCCTTATCAGAAATAAGCTCAGGTTTATAAGTTGCATTGCCTACTGCAGTGGAAGAATCTATGTCAAAACCAAGCTCGTCCATCAGGATTTTGAGATAGAACTTTTTACATATGAAACTAAAGTTGTTGGATGCTTTATCGACAGGAACGACTATCAAGTTTTTTTGGAGATCTTGCAACTCCTTATCAACACAAACGTTGCTGCCATTATCTTTCCCACCCAACTTCTTACAACGAAAGATGCGGTGCTTTACTAACATCATGACCCTGTTTTTCCAAATAGAGAAGTCATCAACTTTTAAGTGAAGGCGACTGGACACACGAGATATATGATTATCTATGGAATCGCTGATCTCTTTTTGAATGGATTTCCATGATATTGACCTAGACAATCTGTGTTTAGTGCCATACGCGAATATAGCTCTGAGACCTGGATCATTTATTATATCTAAATTACCGGTAAAAACATGCCCATAAGGCTCATAAACAAAACTGGTCATCGAGTCACAGCTGCAATCGCTCTGTAAAATGCCAACAACTTCCTGAATTGTCAGGCTATTAAGAAACTTATTATAATTGAAGAATTTCAAACAAATAGGGTTATTAAGCTTATGGTACACTTTGGGAGGATATAGATGTTTCGCTTTTTCTGGAACTAAAGCACAGACACTTTTATCATTAAATACAGAAGGTAAATGAAGTTTGTCAACTAAATGAGACTTGAAAGGAATCACTATATGCGTTTTGTCTTCGGTAGAGCTATCCCTCTTGTTTCTATATAATTTACTATGAACATATGTTGTCAAAACGAAAGATAGGTCATTCGACTGATCAAGAAGCCTAGAATACATAATTTTAAGCATGCTATCACTAATCGATTTCAAGCAATTATAGAAATGTCTTATTTTGTTGCTCTTCATCAACTCTTGAAGCTCCTTGAGAATATCCTCACAACTGTTAGATGGAGGATATTTCTTTCTACCCGACTTCCTAAGGCCATGGCTTCTCTTACGTCTGCTAATAGGAGAACTAAAAAATGAAAATGAATTTGCAGTGTTCTGAGAGGCGCAACCTCCGCCTAACACTCTATCATTCAAACCCAAAGGATGCAAGGTGTTCAGCGTTCTTATATGAAAATCTTCCTTACTGTTAAGCTCGAAGGCAATTTCTGTATCAGATTTATTACGAACATCGACAAAGTCAATAATTTGTATACTTACATCATCCCAACTGTGATTAGAACTATTAAAATGATTACTTAAATACGTATTGAGATGATTCTTTTGAACAGACTGCCGATGCCCATTAAGTCTACAATGTAATGGCTGTTTTGTCTGTCCAACATACTGGACCCCACATGATTGACATGTGATCAAATATATTACATGCCTACTCTTACACGAGAAACTACTAGGATAATTTAAAACGAACCGTCTGCCGGTACTAAAACTCTTAAAAGTAGTATTAGTGTCAAGAGATTTACAACATAGGCATCTTTTGCTGCCACAGACATCAACACTACTGACGCATGTGGAGGGCGCTATCCACTCCTTCGCATTAACGTCATACACTTTAGCTTGCATTATATCCATATTTCAAATGCCAGGACCCCATACTAAGCAAGGAATCCTTTCAGAGGTTGGACTTTAGATCCTTGCTATCTAATTGGTACTTAGACCTAACACAACTACCGATGTCATTAATAAACCGCTATAAGAATGTGAGGCTTTCGCCTGCCAGCAGAGGTCCAGTAGCGGGGTCATAAACCACCAGCATCTGCAGACTTACTGTGTTAGCAATTGAAGCTGGGACATTCCCATAACGATGTCTACATGTTTCATAATTTTAATAAACTTATAGTTAATAAGACTTAAGGTTTGTCCTTAAGAGGACAGGTGGTGCGTTCCCACCGGCAGACATTAAACGTTCAAGGCGCGTCAAACTTTTGACTATCCTAGGACTACATTTTAGAGCCAAACTTGACGAGATCGGTGTGGAGGACCTTCCCACTAGTCCATTTTTCACTCAGCGCTTCTAAAGCGGGGCTGGACCTTACCCCTAATGGTCCTCTGACTTGTGATCCTCGACAAATGCAGCTACTGGTACTTACAGTCAATCACTGGAAACCGCCATCGTTTAGCAACAACACATGTACACGGCGTAATATTGTTTTCAATGAGCATGTTCGTTATAGTCCTTTGATATTATATTTAATATCCGAATTCCTATAGCCGGCATTATCTTAAGCTGAAAGTGATCCAGCCACACGTGCACCACAGAAATATTAGGCATTTATTCATCATATTTAGCATCGGAATTGTCTGGAGGAGTTGTGCTTTCATCACAAATCTGAAATGATTTTTTAATTGGTGCGAGACTGTTATACTGAGAATTTTTCAGGAGAAAATCAGGAGAGGAGCATTTTTATTTCCACGTTCCCTAGTACTTAATATGACCATGACCTGAAGACGCGATCATTTGCCTTCTTTATCTCATCTTTGATAATTGTTTAATTTGTTAATTTTCGAGTAGCTGCTTGTTTCCCTGTGATCTAAAGGCTTTCCTTCCCCCCCCCCTTGATCAAGAATATGAGGAAACCAATGAGTCAGATGTTTTGATCAAGAATTTGAGGAAACCAATGCGTCAGATGTTTTGATCAAGAATTTGAGGAAACCAATGCGTCAGATGTTTTGATCAAGATTTGAGGAAACCAATGAGTCAGATGTTTTGATCAAGAATTTGAGGAAACCAATGAGTCAGATTTTATGTTGCATGTTGAGGGATGACCACAGACCTAGACTGTCACATTTATCATCATCAATATCCGTTCCATCGTAGAATGATGGCAAAGAACTGTGACTGAGAATACATTTTCAAAAGCAAGTGTCTGCAGAAGCAAGTGAAAAGTTAGGGAACTTTGATTTAGGCAACCAATTATGATATTTCAGATAGTTTAATATCGAACTGATTGACCTTGCGGAAATGTACATCCGCCTAGGAATTTCTTTCATCAGTTATCAACGAGTTCGGAAATCTGACGGAGACATTGATTACATAACTATTACCATCACGTGAAACTCTAGTGTAAATCAATTCTCGTCTAAATCTCTCCCTTCATTCTTCTTCCCATTCACACACACAACGCAGACAATATTCAAAATTAAAAACGCTTCACTTACAACATGGCCTATCTCATGTCAATCATTACAACTGCTGTGACTTAATACGGTAAATCGAAGTAAAATAATACAGCAAAATCGAAACCCCGTCCGACTTTACACATATCACGGTCAGCCAACAGGTGACCTCATATTTCCATGCCTACAATTAATCGCGCATCTTCAAATGTTAGAGCAATGAATCAGAGGTAAACGAAATAACTCAACATGATCTCTGCTTTGTTCACCATAAACTAAAAATAGGCAACTACACTTTTAAAAATACTGGTTTTTCAAATAATCAAATTTGGATTTTCACGTTTTCTTCCTAGGAGAACCAAATATGGCTCCTTAAAAAGCCATGAAAATTTGGTTTTTCTAAAAAGTCACCGAGGAATGGTTTTCAAAAAGCCAGATTTTCTTTTTCTGATTATATTTCTCTTACTTTAGTTTCTTGAATATCATATTTAGGGATGTTCTACTAGAATTATGATGCCGAGACATATAGCCCTGCTGTTGTGACCGGATGCTTTTTCACACCTTGACTTTAATCCATCTGTCTTTTTAGATAGTATTATCTATTCATCTTCAATTTTACATTGAGATTGTTTATATTTTATTTTGAACATACGAATTTGCACAATCATGCTTGTCATAAGTACAAACGTTTTTGCATCATTTTGAATTAGTTGCTTCAAGGGAGCTGTGGTAAATTTTGTGTTTTTTTCATTTTTCCTTACAGGCAAAACTAAGCGATTCTATCGATTCAATTGATTTTCTCAGGAACTTTTCCGTTCAAACATTCATACCTTACTTTTTACTGTCGCACCACAAGCAGTACTTCAAGTATTTTATAGATGCAAACGAATACATTGTTTATTTAACGTTTGGTTTAACTTTTTTATTAACGAAGTACAAGTAGCACTTCTAGTATTTTATAAATGCAAACGAATGCATGCCAACTTTGCATTGAAAAGCCAACATGCATACAGTACAGTGCTTGATTTTTCGAAAATCCAAAGATAAAATTACAAAATCCAAAGGTTTCTCAAGAAACCACTGAAGGACCAAAGATTTTAAGAGAGTATGCACAAGTCTATGTCAAGTTCATTATTATAAGGGTAAAAGTTCTTGTTTGTTGGTATACATGCAGGTTCACCATTCACTGCAGCTTGGTAAATGTTGTGTACATGATTACACACTATGAAAATGTGCTGGACGGGTCACAACTCGGTCCGCGGTCCGACAGCAAGCATTTGTCTATTGGGTTCGGCCTGGTCTGAATATTTTGACCGACATGCACCTCAACGATATTAGCAGTATTAGCAAATAAGTGAACCTTGGCAGTGTCATGTGCATAAGACTGTGAGATGTCAATAACAAGCGCATTGATTCCTAAGAATCTATCATTCATAATTGAATGACTTCTCATGATAAAACTCTGACGAATAGCAATGTTCTATGATTCACATTAATTCACAATGCTAAGCATGCGAAATGAGTCATTCAATGAATTTTCGAAAGAGGCCTACGGATGGTACTTAATTTATGACCTTAAATATCTTGACTACCGGTATCTCGAGAAAAGCAAGATAACGCAAGGACATTTGTGCATGCTGGCCTACAAGAATGAGCTCACAGCATGGACCTCAAGGAAAGTGTCACGTTAACGAGTTAAGTAATTCTGCATGCAGACCTTCTCGAAAGCCTTAATAAATGAGCTGTCAGGGCCTTCAATCCTTCTATAGCTGGAACCTATCTGCATAAAATCAAGAAATTCGCAGATTTTATCGCAGGCATTTCTGTCGACATTTTCATTTTTCGATGCTTCGCAGAGATTCTGATCTTCTAGCGAAAGAAAATATTTAACGAAGTTGCGTAGCGATTTTGTATAAACAAACAGCCGTCTGGCAAGGATGACAGCAAAACATGATAGATCCAACTCGTGATGAAAAAGTTGCTTCCTTTCCGATTGGCTTCTGACTCAAAATGTCACCAAGTAGCCTAAATCTTATTGATATCATTTATCAGTACACATGCATTTTAAACTCGATCGAATCTGTTTACAAACACGAATGCTCGACATGTTTAAAACCTTTCGATTCCTTTTAGCATCCGCTCAAAAGTTGAGTTAATCACTATACATTTGTTGTTTCATATGCTAATGTAGATATATTCCAGATGTCGATAAGAAAGCACTTGTTGTAAACTGCGATTACAAGTTGACATTTGTGAAAATTAAATAGTTTTAAGCATTAGTTATCTTGCTATTAATAGAATCAATCAAATAACGCCGGTTATGACTGTTCACGAAATTCTTAAGTTGACTGCATTCCCTAGTGTCTGCATCTCTGTCTGCCAGAATCTCTCTAGGCAGCATATTTTTCAACGCTCTGGCATTGACATTCGACGAAGTGAATCATTCCGTCAGGGGTCAGCCATCGATTGTGCGACGGAATTGCTGAATGAGACATTGTGAGGTGATCAAGTACATTCCTCTTACTTTTACTTTTTTTTAACATGAATGCTAAGTATTTAGCTGGGAAAATCCGTGCTTGGCAATAACTGATTTGGAATAATAAAAATAAGTTGCAGCATTATCAATCAATTAATTTTGATGTGTTGCAAAGGTTGCAAACTATCGCAACCAGCCTAGAACGCAATGTTCTGAAAATTGAAATGATCATTTGCTGTGCATTTAATTCTCAGATAATTCAGTTGAAATTCAAATGATCATTTCTACTATGCTATATTGTCCTTTGTGTATTGCTAATAATGTGATGGTAATGAATAAAGACAAAATGGCTCTATAGGTTGAACCAGCGCTGTGGCCTTGTTGTAGAGTGTTCGCTCTGCGTCGGGAGACCTTGGTTCAAACTTTGGTTGAGTTAAACCTAGGACTTTTAAAATAGGTGCACTCGTGCGCTATCTTGCGCTCTTGCTATAAACACTCAGCGCAAAAAGAATGAGTGGATAGATGACAACTCGGTCACATAGAAGAAAGTTACACAAATTGGTATTTTGTTGAACTGGTTATTATAGAAATCATCTACAGATCATGATCTTTCAAATGAGTCATCATTCAGTGACAGAGGATGAAGTAAAGTGTACAAACAGACACTTTTCGTTAAAGTATATCAACAATTTTCCTGAAATTTCTATGTTAAAATTTGCAGTTACACCAACGAAAAGTGTCTGTTTGTACACTTTACTTCATCCTCTGTCACTGAATGATGACTCATTTGAAAGATCATGATCTGTAGATGATTTCTATAATAACCAGTTCAACAAAATACCAATTTGTGTAACTTTTATGAGCAAAAACTCGAAAAAATGGAGTCAACACCTCAGATGTCACAATTTTACCATTGGAAATACATAGGATTTTGTTATCATCTCTATTTCTGAAAAGCAAAAGATCTGATCCGGCAGACGCGAAGTTTTGCAGTAGGTTAGAGGTGTACTGTGCTATGTGAAAGTTTTATGTACTACCTCGTTCCCTGCACAACTTCACGCTAGCTCCCGGACTAAATCCTGAAACAAGGGCTGCTCGACAACTGCGAGACAAATTAGCAGCGGTTCGTCTTCTTTTGGATGGTTTCACGAACAACTGTCAAAAATCGTATGTGCCTGGTGCATTTCTTACCGTTGATGAGGAACTATATCCTTTCAGAGGTCGCTGTGCATATAAGCAATATATGCCAAGCAAACCATCAAGGTATGGACTTAAGTTCTGGCTGTTGTGCGATGCCAACAATTATTTTTGTTACAATCTACAAATGTACACAGGCAAAGAAGACAATCCCAGTCATCACGGACTTGGAGAACGTGTTGTCATGGATTTGACCAGCTCTCTAGAAAATTCTGGAAGACACATAACAACTGACAATTTCTTTACTTCTTTGAAGCTCGCACGCTCTCTCCGCTCAAAAGGCATGACTTTGTTAGGAACTCTGAGGAAAAACAGACGAGAAGTTCCTCCGCAGATGAAGAATCTACAGGGCCGTGCTGTTTACTCTTCAGATTTCCGATTCAACCTCGAAGATCAAACATGCCTCCTCAGTTACAAATGCAAGAAAAATGATTGTGTCCTTCTTTTGAGCACCTTCCATCAAGAGCCAGTTGTTGATCAACAGACTGACCGAAAGGTTCCAGAAATGATAAAAGACTACAATGCGACCAAAGGTGTAGATAAAGCTGACCAAATGGTGGCGACATACACGGTGAAATACATCAGCCGAAGATGGCACACAATCGTGTTTTGCAACCTCTTGGATTTGTGTGGGATAAATGCATATGTGTTGAATTGCGAAATTGATCCTCATTGGGGAAGAGACAAGCCTCACAAAAGAAGACAATTTCTGCGATGCTTAGGAGAGGAGCTGGTGAAGCCATTTTTGGAGTCAAAACACGTGCCACGGCCAATCATCGAAGCAAAGGTGGATGTTGAGAGAGCAACACGAAAAAAAGACAGATGTCAACTCTGCGGGTGGAAGAAAGATCGGAAAACGAGAAAAACCTGTGCTCGGTGTGGGAATCACTGTTGTGATGAACATTCGAACTCTGACTCGTACTTTCTGTACTAATTGTGCTTGATTGTGAAAATAAATCTTCTGGGTCCACGTGGACCCAGATTTTCACGAAATGGAATAGCTAATTTTAAACCTCCCGAGGGTTAATAAAAGCCAGAAACTGAAGATGACTTTTTGTATTGCTTTTGTAAACTGCACCATCAAGCAAAAGTCTATACATGCAGTGCAAAATTACTACCGGGTATCGTAATTACGGAATCATTCTAATGAACTTTGCTAACTGAGAATAGGTTTTATTGTGGCCGTTTTCAAGGTTCTGATTATGACGATGTGAGGGTGAAAGGTGATAACTACAGACTGTATATTGTCATTGAGTGCATTGACCAAGTTGAGTGAGCTCCCGACTTCTTATGAATAGGATGGTTATTGCTAAAAAGCCATAACTACCAAATTCAGTATAAGTTTTAAGCAAACATTTATTTTGAACGCAATTTCAAAATTAATTCACCTAATCAGGCACACGGAAAAGTTTAAAAACAACTGTGATTATAGAACACACCGTCAGTTGTGTTGCTCATGCATTGATTCCTAGTGGAAAAGTCAAATCACAATAAGGTATCTCCGTAGAACAGCCGGCCGCGCATTCTTCATCCTTCAAGCTGATGGAAGAATAGTCAGTCACAGAAAAATAGATGCTTCGATGAAGAATAATGAGTCTTTATAATTATCTCTTAATGTGTATCTTCTATTCAACAGCTCAGCATAAATCGTTCTTCATTTCTGGAGTATGGGCTTATCTCAACAGTTAAATTGCATAAAAAGAAAATTTGGGGTTCATATAGCTTAATGAGAACTATATAGCTTGCTTAATGAGAGTGACATTTAACCGCGTCACAGTGGTTAAGTACTTGGCTTAACGATCTTTAGGTACAGAGGTCGAGCCCCGAAAGTGTCATTGGAAGGTCATCCCGTACTAAAAAGATAACAACGCTCTAGATTGAAGTCTGACTCAAAGCAAATTGTGAGCTGAATTAGCATTGTATCAAATGTTTCATCGAAAGGTCCTATCTGATGCCAAAGAGTCAGTGCATTTACGTGATTTCAGACCGGAGGAAGAGATTATTCAGGAGTGTCTGCGAGCTCACAATGAGTACAGGGCTCTCCATGGAGTTCCTCCTCTACGATTGGACCGTGGATTATGTCGCATGGCTAAGAAATGGTCAAACCATCTCAAAGGTTTGAAGAATGTGCTTCAACACAGTGACAATAAACGGCGCTATAAAGGTGGCGCAGTGGGCGAAAATATCTACTGGAAAAGTTACGCCTCTTCAGATCCACGACTGGTCCGAGAGAAGAAGTTAGACGGTGAGATTCCAATTATTCTAATCACAGAGACAAGTCCGGTTCAATATAAGTTCACACCGAGACTGAATTGATTATGGCATAAATCAACTAAATTCTGTAGTAAATACCATATTAAATACAATAATGAACTAAACCCAAGATGGTGCAACTCCTCAATGCTACTCAAATTTAGAAATTATAATAATACACGAAATGCAAATGACCATTTTTGTGTATCTAAAGAGAATGACAGCTTTGCACTAGTCGCATTGCACGAGCTAGATATTTTAGATGCTCGATCTCGAAGGTTAAGGGCCACATAGATAATGGACTCCTAGATACAGTCCACGTTTAGATCCATGGACTCCTAGGTTTAGATCTATCGAGTTGGAATGCTATGATCAACAATCTGATGTCTATACTAAAGCGAATTAATCGATAGGATATCTACACATTACATGCAGGGAGACAAATAAATAGGAAAGCGTCCAACAAATTATATCTAGGATAGCTGGAATTTATTCTCCTCATCGTTGTTTTGTTTTCCAAGAGAAAATGGAGCATCGCTTTCAAATGACAAGCACATTGCAAATGAGAAAGAGTAGGCACTTCATTATGTATTAGATAGAGCACTTATTTCGATTACTTTAAGATGATAAAGAACGAAGACAGAAAGTCTGACGCTGATTGCTTTATTGTCCTAAAGTATGAGAGCAAAGCATTGTATCTAATTTTAAGCCTGTTTGCCATTTAAAAGCAGTGCTATAACTTCTCTTGGAAAGTGTAGCATCGGTGAGGAAGATAAAGTTCAGTTAGATATGTCCATTTTCTCAAGTTATCCTAGATATGTAGGATACATCTATGATTTAGGATACGGCAACTTCAAATTTCACAGTCATAGATGATTCGTCGGTAATTTCTATGTCGAGTTAAATAATTTTGGTCAGGAATAAAGTACTTTTTTGAAAAATAGAGTCATAATAGGAGTGAAATATGCTTTAACATTCTATAAGGCACTCAGACATTCTGTCTTCGTGCCTTATTCTCAATGTGAACGAAATGCACACTCTTTCTATAATGCACATGAATTGAGAATAGCTTTTGAAAATGTCACGATTAAGGTAGGTTTATAGTTCCTGCGTTTTCTGACGCAGGTTGGAAAGTGAGCGCAGGTTGAGAGTCTCGACGGCGGAGGCTTTAAATTTGTGACAAAGTATTGATCGTGCGCTGACCAAGTGTGTTTATAGTCTATTTCACAGACGCAGTTTCATCATTTTATAGTATGTCCCGCAGCGACGACTTCATTCCGCTTCTGACTTTAAGTTTTTATACAATATTTCGAAAGAGAAGATGGTACATGAGATCTATCAATGCTAACAGGAATGAGTACAGTGCAAGTCATTATGTCAGTGAGCTGAGATTATATGGCAGTGAAACTCACTTTCATTATTTTCGCATGTCGAGACGGAAATTCGATGAGTTGTTACGCACAATTGAACCGGAGATACAGGACTCAACCATCAGTTACCAATAAAAATGACCTAAATGGAAAGATAATCGAATTTGTATTTGTATTTTAGATCACGCAATAGATAGAAACAAGACAACAGCTGTTTTTTGATTTAAAAAATAGACAGAAGATAATATTTGGTCTGAAAAATATCAATTTCAAGTAAAAAATCATTCGATGTTTCGAAATTCTACTTTTCAGTATCACTTCATTTTTAATCATATTTAAATAAGTTCCCTTCATTTGAAATATTGGATTTTTAAATCAATTTAAAAGTATTGATTTGAACTGTCTAATGAAACAATGATAGTCTAACTTTGATAAATATGCTATTCAAAAATTGAGTTTAAAATGAAAAAAAATCATTGAGACTTATTGGACATTATCGAAACCATAAATGCGTTTTGTTAACATTTGTTTGATGAGTAACATCTTAATAACACTCACCTCTTGTATTCGGAACTTTGCATATGATTTAGACTTCAATGATAATCGGCGTAATTGTAAAGCGATAGCCTGTCCAAAGCACTCATCCTCATCATCCGAATGATTTCTTGAGTTCCATTTTTCAAGTGCGCGGCTCATTTGCTTTTCCAAATTTTCTTTTATTTTTTTCCTCGGTTGTGCTGTCATCTGTTCTGTTACCTTACTCGTGCTATCATTTTCTATAGGATGATTTTCCAAGTCATCATCAGAATCGTCATGATTTGGCAAATTAGTGCATCTTGTACCAACATGAGAGGACTCATTGAGAAATGACAAATCGGCTCATCCATCTCCATACATTCTTTTTCTTTGAACCAGCTGCGCCACTGCATCATTTCTGATTTTCTTCTCTTAATCGTTTACGGTATCCATCCCGTAAACTTCTCCATCGAGTCTTGCACTTACTGACACAGGTACTTAAAGTTGCAGCGATTTTTAGCCATGAATTCTCACACCTTTCAATGTCCTTATGTTTCGTCGAAGATATATTCCATAAATGAGGATACTGCTCAACACAATTGATTAAAAGTTCTTCAAAGTTTGACTCCGTCGATGTCATATCCATCGGAAAATTGAAGACGAAATGCCGAATTTCAACCTGCGCTAAGCTATGAAGTTTAGTGGCAGTCAACTTCAACAAATCGATCCTGCGGTTCGTCATGAACTCGTGAAATTCTATATCTATGCCTGCGCTGACGTAATAACCTGCGTTGACGTCAGCTTCGCCGACGCAGGTTGCTTTGGCGCAGGTTGGAGGTGACTATAAACGAGGCTTTAGAATTGAAATTTGTTGCACTATCTCACTTTTGCATGTTCAAAATATTGCGTTTGAATGTCTAAAAAATGAATAAAATCAACGCTACAGAATAAAGAAGTCAGTTGAGAAATATGTAATTGTTTATGATTATTTGGAGGTACTGAAATTGATCTTTGAAGTCATTTAATCGCACCTCATTAGATGATCTTTAAATTAATCGCTGTAATAAAATCATTCGGATCCCAGAAAGTCTCATGGGCTACGGGACATTGAAAATTAGCATGTGATCTTAGAATTTAGGAGCATGTGCTTATAGAATTCAAAATTTTTGAAAATTGAATTCAGTAAAATTAGATCTCCGTCATTTTGTAAAAGCGTTAGTTTCGAAAAAGAGTTCAAAAGTGTCCAATTTGTTGACACGCCTGGCTTGGACCTATGCTACTATGTAGATATCGCTACAGTCGGTTTTGGTCTTCAGCTTCACATCTCACCCCTTAAAAACAGAAAAATGAGCTATATAAATGTAATTAAGCAGTGAGATCGATTTTTGAAAATAGCCCTATATACTGTATTTCCTCTAATAAGCACCGCGGCGTTAGACGATTAATTTTAGCTATTATCTATAGCTATCTTTAGGTAAGCTTTATCTGAGCCATAGATAATAGGTGAAATAAATCGTCTATAAAATAATAAAGTTCATTCCATCACTTGGATTTGGCTCTTTGAAGAAAACAACATTATGACTCATAGCCAAGAAATCTTTCCGACCAGCGTGCGTTCTACTCAATAGCCATCTCAATATTTGGTTGCAGGGAAGGAAGCAGTAAAGAGCTGGTATGATGAAATCTTCAACCCTGGATATCGTTACAGTGCTCCAGGTTTCCAGAAAGGAACAGGTGAGCTATGCTTTATTGTGCTTATTATGTTATCAACATGGTTGCAATGCTGGACTGCTAAATCAGTTACTGCATTAGTTAGCTTAATTTATTTTTATGTGTGACGTCCTACTTCGCTGCCTTCATTGACGTACAAGCGAGAATAATTGCCTTGCTGAATATGTCCTCGTGTACGAGTGTCATATCAGACAGAACGAAGTCATGATCTTCTGTAAGTGATTACGATATTCCACTTGCAAGCATGAGGCTAGCTATACTTTCAGATACAGCAGTCATATATTGCGAGAATGGCGCATCTATATAAATAAAGCAACAATATGACTAATTCATCATAACGGATGGCTGACTGATAGACTGTGTATCCGAAAAGTTTGTTAAGTGATTTAATCATGATGATAAAAACACAATCTGTTGTCCCTCTGATAAACTCTAGAGAACATTGCAACAAGTGTTGCTGACTATAGTCAACAATACAACGTGTAACTAAATTTGAAGAGTCGGCTGACTATGTTTCCTATAATTCAAAATTTATAAACTTATCTTACTTTATTTACTCACACATGTAGTTGTTGAGCGCTTTTAGCAATCATGCTCCTCATGAGCAACATTACAAGGTATTTTACTATTTTGTCTCATTCCTCCCACCAGTGGCGGCGCTAGGACGTTTCGTGCCCGGGGCGGGTCATTTATCAGTGCCCCCCTCCCCAATGAACCCCATTCCCAGTCAATTCTAATAAAATTCTGAAGATTTAGCTACACCGATTCTTTCCTTCTTAGGGGAACGTGTGCCTACTATATTTAAGCTTATAAATTAATTCATAAACATTCATATTTTGAGATTTAGATCATTAAAATGTAAAATGAACAACCTCTTAATCACTCGCTGTGACATTAGCCTAATTATGAAACTGGTAAAGTACATGTACTAATATGAAAAGCAAAATCAGAATATTACCAGAGAATATATTCGAGAGAAAACAGTATAATCATTACGTAGACCAACGCACAGTAAGATAAGGCTAAATCTGAACTCTGCGCGCCTTGCATTTAGCAAAAACATCAATGCATTCATCAATATCACAATTATTCAAACGAAGACGTTCAATAGAAATAAGAGACAAATTATTTTGTCTTGCTTGAGTCATGGTCGATCGTAAGTGGGATTTTATAATTTTCAATTTGGAAAAGGATCGTTCACATGTTGCGTTGCTAACGCAGACTGTTTAAACAAAATTCGCAAAAGGACAAACAGATTAGTACCGATTCCTGAAACTGATGTTTTACGATGAAAGAGAGGAGGTTGTGTGACGTATCGTTGCTCTGATCGTTAAAATCGTCTTCTGAACAAGAATGAAGCAGATACTTTAAAACAAACCAGTTCCGGCTTAATGCCATCAAATCCACTTTTCCTTCTCATAAAATGCGCAGTTATACCAAATCGAAATCAGTGGTCTTTTCAGGACTTGTGACCTTCCTTAAAATAGAAAAAACGCTTTGCCAAGTGTAACGTGTCTTTCAAATCTTGTGTCAAATATCGGATTTCACTCTATCAAGGACATTGGAAAAGTATTCTTCCAGATTTCCATCTTTGAATGACATTTCTTCATCGGGCAGTGGTTCGTCAAACTGTTGCTTGCGTCCATGAGTCTCTTCTTCGCGTTGGAAATATTATATATCATTATCCTCTGCAACACTCTCTGCGTTCCGAAATTGCATTGGTGATGAGGAAATCGCGTTTGTCGCTGAGATATTCACTTAAGCTTGACAAGAACTTCGCTACTAGCTTCATCAAAGAGTGAGAGTGCTGCGTTGGAGGTAAGCTGGACTACATTGATTATCCGTCAAAATATGGAGACCACGCAAATTTCAATATACCAGACGAAAGGAAAAGTTGGACATAGAATTAAGAACAATAGTACCCGGCGTTCCCCACCATCAGGTTGAAGACAGATCCCTCCAGACAGTCACACATATCAGAATAGTTGATTCTTAAGTGACGTCAATTGCTTCGTGGTAAGAAACTCCAGCGGTATCCACAACACGCTTCACACAACCCGAAGGCAAAACTACTGCTTCATTTCTTCCCATCGTTTTGTGGAATGTGGGCAAAGAATGTATATACTATTTGCTGAATTGTATGCCAAAGAAGGTTTACTGAGGTTTGGGGATTACGCTGAGCAGGCATTGAACTCCAACCAAGTTTCAAACAGTGGTTCGAGCAAGGTTGATGAATTCAGCTTTTGGGAAATCTAGTTTTGATTCAGTTGTTGAACTCCATTACGGTAATAACCGCTCATAAGAGCAGCATTTATCATAACCCTGGCCAACACAAGCAATGCATGTCTTATACCCTGTTTTTCACATGGCATTGTAGATAAGTTCCGAAAACATCTTCTGCCGTACCTACCTTTCCGTCTACGATTGAAACCCGACAAACGATTTCCAAACTACTTTGATCTTCTCTTGGTTAACAATTTATCATGCGTACCTTAGTAACTTGGCTCATCTGGTCTATTGTGAACTTATGTCCAGGCGGTTGAGTCTGACCAAAGGAATGAGACATTTTTGCAGCTCTACATCCTGGTGAATAGCATATTCGGATATAGTTGGGGCTAAGAATGCCAACAATTTCGATTCTGAATTTCATGAGAAGAAAGTACGACAGTCTGTTGAACCACCTTGTTCATGACATTTCATGACGTGCTCTTTTACGTACGGAATCGTATAGCTAGAAATCAGTTTTGACCAATGATAAGAAATTTTCCTCGGGTTGGTTTCATCATCATGGAAGCCTTTCCCGATGGCCTCTGAGTGGGAGATTCTGTTGCACACAAGAAGATAATCATGTCGAATATCCCCTGGAGGAATACTTCCGCCATCTTTCTTTTCGGCTTTCCAGAAGCTAGTTCCCTGGTTTAAGCTGGATCAATAGCTTTAATCGGATTGTCAAGCGTTTTACAAGATCTCTGTGTTTTTATGGAATTTAGATGAGATGCTTGGTTCGACGGACCTCGTGTAGTGGCAGCAACGCAAATACATGTAATTACATGCCAACGCACTACACCATACAACACCGATAAATCACACGCTAATTTATGAATATAAACAGAATTAAACAGCGTTGTAAATGATTACAATGTAGATGCAGGTAAATGCAAATCCTGAGTTCCTCAGATTGAATTTTAAATGAAATATTTGATTCGAAAATCATATCAACATTTTCAAGATTTTAGTATTTCAACGAGCGAGCCCTCTGACCGTGGCCCCTTAGAATCCTCGGTGCCCGGGGCGGACCGCCCCCCCCCACAGCCCCCCCCTAGCGCCGCCACTG
>CAJQUW010013301.1:0-374463 GCA_907163375.1 Prostheceraeus crozeri | reverse complement strand
AAAACATTTTGTTTCATTATAAAAATTTATAATTATTCTTTTTCTGGTTAATGGCCTTCTTTGGTATATTTATTTCAAGCAATTGCGTGAAAAATAATTTTGTAATCTTCTACTGTCTTTGTAAAACATTTCTGATCTTTCTTCACCATAGTATTGAAAATATTCTGATTTAAATTATTCAGGATAATTGGAATGAGATTGTACATTTCCACCATACATAATGGTTTTTGTTCATTTAAATATTTTTCTTTATTTGTTCAGGTGCTCTTTTTTTATATTTAATAGCAGAAATCGGGCGAAGCCCTAGAGAAACCTTCGTTCGATTTTGTGTCTTAGTTAACATATTATGCTTCGAATTCACAATAAATAGTAATGGGTACTTTATTTTTTCAAGAATGTTTATTATATATTTAATATTCATCTTTAGGTAGAAAAAGTATTTTCAATAAACTGATTCGTTTTTGTTGACAAATTCTCCAAATGGTCTATTCTTTTCTTCTTTAGTTCTAAAAGCTTAAGTCATACATTGGAGACAGGGAAAATTAGCATTATCTGAAGTTTTTGTTAATATAGATACATCTATTTACACAAGATAAAATGACCCTGACAATATAATATATTCGCTGTGTGATTGTTGTGTTTGTTTTAATTTTGCAAATTTATCTTGATAGATTTCATTTGTTTCGTGTTAAATCAATTTGTCTTTGTAGATCTTTTTTCAGACTGTTGGATAATTTTGATTTAATATTTGTAGCTGTTGTTCATATTCTTTATTATATTGTCTTTATATTGTGTTTTGATTTTTTTAGACATTCATTTAGTTCTTTATTGATATTTCATTATTTATTCTTTATTGTCTTTTATTTAATTCTTGAATCGTGTCTATCTTATTTTGAATTTTATGGCCATATTCTTGTAACTAATATTTTTGTTTGTTGTTGATAATCGTTTTACATTTTTGTTAAAATTTTATTTGTATTTGTAATTTTTTGTTGATATTCTTAAGCTAAAGGAATCCATAATCATAATGATCGGAAAATCTAATCAAATTATAATTACGTCCTTTTAATTATTATGGATTATTCCTTATTGGTGAGAATGTTTTAAAACAATTTCAAAATTTTTCAGGTACTTATTATATTTTCCTTGGTAAAAAAATTTTTTGATGCTGTAATTTCCTCTTTTTTTGTATACTATTTCTGATTGACATAAATTTTTATTTTTCTAATAAAATTTTTTTGAATTCTGAGTAAAGTGGAGTAATTTTACCAATAGAAACATAAATTCACATTTAATTCAATAACATTTACTATCTATTAGTTTTTATTCTTTTTTATGATACTTATTACCTATTATAATCATATGGTAATCCATTCCAAGCCATCGAGGAGATCAAAATTCATTTATGTTTCTTCTTTTTTGTAATGTATTAGTATTTCTTTATGGGATATTCTGCAGGATGTAAATGTGCTTATAATAATCCAACAGAAATCTATATTCATCTTCATTTTTTATGTTGATTATTTGTTTGTGGAACTGAAAGGTAAAGGAAACATAAATACCACCAGGATTATGTTTATATTTATCTTTTACTATTTTATTAGATAGTATTTTAACAATCTCCAACCAGATTACGTAATGGGCATTCTAGTATGACAAATTTTTCTTATTTATTGTTCTTCGATTTCATGTATGGGTTTGTATATCATTTTATATTATGGAATTGCTTGTGTATTTGTAAATTGTCCTTGTGTTTATTGATGATGATTCCATCAGGTCCTTTTTGGCATTGTTAGGTCTTCTACATTCATTAGTTCAATTTTGTTAGATTGATTTTATTTTGTTGTATTATATATATTGTGGGGTAAGTACTGGATTTTAATGTGTGCATCGCGTGCCTCCGTGGCTTTATGTTCTTAGGGCGATGCACTGAGCCCGTGTTCATTTCGCGGGCGGATACGAGGCCTGGTTTTTTTTGTGGTGTGTGCGGGGTATGAGGGTGAGGGGGGGGGGGGGTGGGGCATGATTTGGATGAGTGGGCAGTGTGGTTTGGCAGAGGGTGAGCACGTTTGTTTGTGCGTAACTGGCGGGGTCGCCGCGAAATTGATGGTGAAAAAGGAGGTGGGGTGGGACGTTGAGCGAGGGGTGTTTTTAGGGGGGTGTGGCAGTAGGGAGGTTGTAGATGATTTTTCATGGGGGGGGGTTGGGTTATGATGGGTGGACTTGGGGTGTGTGTGGGGGGTGTTCGTGGGGTTTGGTGTTGAGTGGGATCGGCTGAGTCGACGTGAGTCAGTTTGTAAATGCAATTTACTATTTAAATGAGATTGATAACTTCTTTTTGTTTGCAACTTTTTTTTACACAAGTTACAATAAAACTTTTCCATTTTTTTGTTTTTTAAAGAAAAAATTTGTGTTTTAATTTTAGATATAAACATTCTAATATCAAGGTCTTGAGAGTTATTTTATATTATTATATATTTCACGTTCCTAAGTTATTTTATTTTCTTTATCATATTAAGTTTTATCATATTAAGTTTTATCATATAATGTTTTATCAAAAGATAATTTAAATTTATTTTCACTAACTATTGATTCTTCATCATCATCATCAATTGATTCTTCATCATCATCATAAATTGATTCTTCAACATCATAAATTACACTTTTTGGAATTGGATGCCATTCTCTTATTGGAATATCTAACTCTAAATTGCATTTTTTATCTGATAATAATATAATAGAGAAAAATATTGGTCTTTGATCTCTTTTGGAAAATTTAATAACACCACCATAATCTGAATCAATTTTAGTTTTTATTAAAGATGATAAAATTTTAAATTGATTAGATGTAATTCCCAATTTAAATTTTGTAGACCCGACACATAGTTGTCTAACAGTATCTTCAACTATTCCATCATTATTATTTTCAATTGTAAGAAAATGAATGAAATTTAGATAAATTTTGATTATATGTAGTATTAATATCATGTACATCAGTATGAGATATAAATTTTTCTTCACTTAAATTTTTATAATTACTAATATTTTTATAATCTTTTTTACCATTTACACCTTTTTCAGATGTTTCAGAATCATCATTTATATTATCATCATCTATATTATTATCATTATTATTATTATAAGATTCTTTAAGATCGGGCAAAGCCCTAGAACCTTCGGTTCGTTTATTATGATTATGATTATGGTCATTGTTAATAGTATAAGGTGTAGTCCACATATAAGGTGTAGTCCACATATAAATTTTTTCTTGTTGAGCTAAGCCATTTATGTAAGATTTAAACAAATTAATATTTAAGTCTGAATATAATCCTATATATGTATCATCATCATATCTTTGCGGCATTTCTAATGTTTCTTGTTTATAAATTGTGTCTCTATAATATACTTGACATAATAATTCTTCGTTATGTTTTTTACTCTCTATATGAATATTATATTGGTTTTGTTCATCAACAAATAATCTTATTTTTTCCTTTGAAAACGATTTTAATTTTTTAACTAATTCTCTAATATTGATATAATTAATAATTTTAGTTTCTATCCAATCAGTATTACTAATTGGTAATACTGCTCTAATAAAACCATGAACATTATTATGACCTATTATAACCATATTTTCTTTATTTAATTCTACATAAGCTACATCATTATATTTACTAACTATATCCATAAATTTTATAAATAGATCACCCGGGAAAATACAATAATTGGTTTCTATAGAAGGTAAACCTTTTGTTTGTTCTCTAAATATTTCTGCTTGTAATTCAAATAAAATATTTACATCTATACATGGATTATTATTATTATTATCAAAACATTTATTTTCAAATCCCGTTGATCTCGTCGAATAAGAAGAACAGGATGATGCGGGAGAATATAATTTTTTTAAATTTGCTTTTTCCATTTTTTTATTTTTATTAGAAAAAATTTTATTTTTATTAGAAAAAATTTATTTTTTTATTGTTAAAAAATGATGTTACCAAATGTTGGTGGAGGTGCATATATCCCGAATAATCGTGAATTAGAAATAGAGATAGAACCGCAACAAAATACAGAGTTAACAAATAAACAATATGTTGATACACAAATCAATGACTTAAAAGAAAAATATATAAACGATGTTTTGGTTCCACTGATGAATGAATTAAAGTTCCTTAAACTTAATGACAAATCATTAAACGAAAAATTATTAAAACTTGATGAAAAGGATAGAGAGCTAGAAGCAGATATAGCAAAACTTTTTAAAAAGATTTCAGAACAATCAAAAATTTTAATATTACTTTCTATAAATTTAAAATCTGCAGTCATTAAAAATAAACATCAGATAAAAATGTTAAAAGAACAATTAGAAGATGAAATAGAAAAACTACCTGAAAGAATTTAAAAAATTTAAAGCAGTTACAAACTACATTCCAAAAAAGTGTTGATGAATTGAGTTCTAAAATTACTCAACAAATGAAAAAGATGAATAGAATAATAAATGAAGTAAACTCGCTTAATCAAAAAGTTGATAAAATGAAAACTCTTAAAATCAATTTAGAAAATGAATTAAAGAAAAATTTACAAGAAAACTCTAAAGAAAATAAAGAACAGTTAGATTCTGTTAAAAGACAATTAGATGTTCTTAAAATTAAGTTAAATGCTCTTAAAGCGGCGTTGAAGATGAATCAGGAGAAAATGCAAGTTAATAGAAAGAAATTGAAGTACATCACACGCTGCTTGACGCGATAGATAAAGTGCAACGGAAAATTAATAAAGTTATCACGAAGTTGTTGGACATTCACACACGTAAATCTTGATCGACGAAGTCTTGGGTTTTAACCTATCAGACCTTGTTCAGAGGCGTTAGCCGATCATAAACGTAGATATTTTTCCCAAAAGTCAAATTTAATCCTAAAAAATGCCTATAATTTATAAACACAATCTTAAACATTTTGCTTCAAATCAAAGAATTGCTCATGAACCACGTATGAATCCTGTTTATCATTATGATAATAGAGAAACAGTTCACACGGAAGGAGCTGGCATCTTTTCTGGTATTGGAAGTATCGTTAACTTAATTAAAAATAATAAAGATTTGATTACATCTGCTGCAAAAGGAGCAGCTGCTATAGGTAGTACAGCTAGTGCAATATCAAATGCTGTTAAATCTCAAAACGAATTAAGACAACTAGAAGCTATTCGTAAACTTAGGAATGATTCTGAAGAACTAAAAAATTTAAAAAAACTTTCAGAGCAAACAAAAAACAAAATTGCTAACATAGCTGTGGGGGGTTAAACCTTGAGGAGCGGAGCTCCGTCTGATAGTAAACATAAGAAGAAATCAGGCGTAGCCATAAAACGTTCAATTGAAGAAATAAGAGGTAATGGTGTTAACAGCAACCTTCGGTCTAACCAGCAAAGCTGTAGCGGAGCTGGTCTAGCAAAATTCTAAAATTATATTTTAATAAAATTTTTTAGCAAAATTTTTTTAGTAAAATTTTTTTAGTAAAATTATTTTAGTAAAATTTCTTTAGTAAAATTTTTTCTGTGTGTGAGAAAAAACAGAAAGTCAAATTATTTTTTATAAAAATGTCTTCGCTTATCGAAAATAAATTTGAATTAGATAAACCACCAGGTGTTAGTTATAATCAAAAAAAGAATGACTATATAAGAATTGCTATGAATCCCGGATCTTCTAGTAGAGTAAATACTGGAGGAGATTTAATTTTTGAAGTTGATAATCAACAAAGTTATATATATCTACCTGATTCATTTTTATACTGTGAATATTCTTTATATAGTGATGCCAATTTTACAACACCATTACCAGATACCGATAATATTGCACTAGAGAATAATTTCTTTCCAAGATTATTTAAACAAATGCGTTTAGATGTTGCAACTCAAAATATAGAAACAATAAGTGATTCTCCAGGTGTAATTGATACAATGCTTAGATTTGTAACAATTGGTGAAAATATTAAAAGTATGAAATCGAAGGTTGGTTTCCTGATACTAATGATGGTATAATTGTTGATGATTTAACTCACGCTGGAACAGATGCCGCAGGAATTGCGAAAGATGTAGAAAATATTGCAAAACATTTAAATAAAACAAACAATAGTGCATATAAAGAAAGACGTGAATTTAACAAGAAAAGTAAACAGACAGTAAATTGGTCATTGTCTCCATTTTTCGGATATTTAGATTATGATAAAATATCATATGAATTAAAATTTAAATTAATAATTCAACGCACAGCAAATAATGAATTAATCGTTTTTGGTAAGACTGGAAAAAAAGCATATTTAAAAATTGATAGACTTGAATGGTGGATTAAGCATATTACTCCTAGTTTAGAGGTTGAAACAGCTATTGCAAAAAGATTAAATACTAACAAACCAATTCCAGTAAATTTTCTAAAGCGTACTGCTAGTTCAGTAACTTTTTCCGAACAAAGATTTAACTGGCATTTTACTAGAACTGCGAATACTCCAAGATATTTATTACTAACTTTTCAAAGAAATAATTCTCCAAGTTTTGATAAGAACAATAATCTTTTTCATATTAATACAATTCGAAGTTTACAAGTTTCATTAAATCAAACCCGATATCCAATTGATCCATTAAGATTCGGTGATACCAATAATCAATTTATGGAAGGATATGATTCTTATCGAAATCTTTGTATAGAATTTGGAGTTGAACCACAATTAACTCCTGGAGATTGGAGACATTTATATCCTGTTTTCTGTTTCGATTTAAGTGCACAATCTGAAGATATTATCAAGACTGGTTGTGATGTAACAATAAATATTGAAAAGAAAGATTCCACAACTTCATTGATGGCTTATGGTTTATTGCTAGAAGATGTAAAATATTCTATTGAAATTCTTAATGGAAAGATGGCTAGGATTAATTAATTTTTTTGATAACTAGAATAGATTAAAAATTTTTGATAACTTAAATTTTTTTCATAACTAGAATAGATTAAAAATTTTTGGTAACTTAAAATTTTTCATAACTAGAATAGATTAAAAATTTTTGGTAACTTAAAATTTTTTCATAACTAGAATAGATTAAAATTTTTTTATAACTTAAAATTTTCGTTACTTAAAATTATTTTATTAAAAATGTCGCAAGCGAAAAGTAATAATAATAAAACTGTTGAATTAAAATTACGTAATATTGTTGACAAAAATACACCTAAAACTATTACGATCAACAAAAAAAAGTATTACATAAGTAAACCAATGATAGAGAATATTCAATTACAAGAAGAAAAGAATGGCGGGATTCTTCCATTAATTCCACTAATAATAGGTGGCATAGCAGCAGCAGGAAGTGTTGCAGGTGGGACAGCTGGTATTGTCCAAGCAGTAAATAAAAATAAATCAGAGAAGGCAGCATTAGAAGAACAAAAACGTCATAATAGAGAGTTAGAGTAGGTTGCTAGGGGTGACGGAATAGTAGATAATTTTATTAGTAAATTAAATTTAGTTGATGACGGAAAACGAGTTCTTAAAAATCTTCTCCGCAATGTTGATGATTTAATTGAAAATAAAGAAACTAAAGATGGTTCTGGAATATATCTAAGTCCTAGTATGATTCGGTAATAACCTCAGAACCTTTGGTTCGATAGGTTAGTAACCTGAGGACCTTTGGTCCGATCGGCTAAAGCCTCTGAACAAGGTTCTATTAGGCAAAACATTTATTTTATTTTACCCTTAAAAATATTTTATCTTTTAAAATGGAATCCGAACATTTAATTAAATTAAAAATTTCTAATTTAGATTTATTGAATTATCTTTTAAAAGTACATAAAACCTCAAATTGTAAAATTTATGAAGGTAACGACATACAAAAAACATTAGAGAACTTTCCTGGATTTATTTGGAGTAAATATTCGAAAGAAAAACATCTTCCTGGTCATTCATATACCGGTCCAGGAACTCGATTAGATATAAGACTAGATGAGAATAATAATCCGAAACCAGGTGAGGAACCAATAAATAAAGTAGACGCCGCCGCTTATAGACATGATTTAGCTTATCGAAATCATGACCTAAGATCTCGTCATGCAGCTGATAAGAAGATGATTCAAGAATTAGATAGTATTCAAAATCCTACATTTAGAGAAAAAATTGAAAGAATGTTTGTTAAGAAAGCTTTACAAGCTAAAATATTATTCGGTCAGGGTTTAAATGAAACGACAGGAAATGAAACGACAGCAAAGCTGTCTGAGAACAACGCTCGAACCTACGCGTCTGAAATTCATAAAGAATACAGAAGGCCTAAATATTTATTGAAAGTACAAGTATTTAATAAAGATGATATTTGGAGTGCTGATCTTATTCATATGCCGAATGAAAGGGACTACAAATACGCATTGACCGTTATAGATTTATATACACGATACGCTTAGGTAAAGCCTTTAAAAAATAAAAGTGGTCTGTCAGTTAAATATGCGTTTGAAGAAATCTTTAAAGAAACTAAGAGAAAGCCAAAAAAATTGTTTGTTGATAAAGGGTAGGAATTTTATAACCGAAACGTTCAGTCACTATTTGAAATTGTTTATTCAACTGAAAATGCAGGGAAGGCCGTAGTGATAGAAAGATTCAATCGGACGTTAAAAAATAAATTATTCAAGAAATTTACTGAGCAAAGAAATCAGAAATGGTTGAAGATATTACCAGGAGTTGTAGAAGAGTATAACAATAAGATTCATTCAGGTATTGAAGAAACCCCAAAGAATGCTTCTGACGACCCTGATTTAATCCGAAAGAAAATATTCGAAAATAATTATTCAAATGAGAGTAATCCGAATTTGCAGAAACTTAAGCCGAAATTTAAAATTGGAGATAGAGTTAGAATATTTAAGTATAAAAATAAATTTGAAAAAGGCTTCGTTGGCTATTGGACTAAAGAAATATTTGAAGTTTGTAAAATAAATCAAACTTATCCGATTACTTACGAAATCAAAGATTTCGATGATGAAGATATCACAGGCCGATTTTATCAAAATGAATTACAACGAAGCGATTTTTATTATCATTATTATTATTATTGGAACTAACGTTTCGGGAATGAAATTCCCTTGTTCAATTCCAACATAATATCAAGAATTGGTACTCCTTTTTGTAATTTAAATAAAACATAAAGACATAATTGACCACGATAAGTAGTTCCTGGTTTTTGAATTTGAAATGTATTATAAGTTCCATTGCCAAGTAATTTTTTAACTTCGTTTTTTGGAGGCAATCCATAAGAGTCGAAATAGTAATTATCTCCATTTTTATTAGACGTACCTGCTGACCAATGTACTCCTTTTTCATCTGATGTGTGAAGATTTTTTATGAAATTTATAGATGGCTTATTTTTTAGGAATTGTAATTTGTCTCTCATCAATATTTGAAAATTCTTCATTCCCAATTGATTTGCGATTTTTAGATCAAAATTCGTTGTTGTTTGTGTTCCATATAATTTTAAAAACTCATTTATGTTGCTCACTTTATAATAAAAAAATTTCTTATAGGGACCCCTAGAAGTCAGAAGGGAGGGGGTATTGATTTAAAACTGTTCCATAATGATGACTTTCCTTACTACTTAGTCAGAAGGGGGTATTGATTTAAAACTGTTTCATAATGATGACTTTCCTTACTACTTAGTCCGAAGGGGGGTATTGATTTAAAACTGTTCCACAATGATGACTTTCCTTACTACTTATTCGATTTTGAAATCATTTAATTTAATCTAAATTAAAAAGGTACATTTGTAAGGAATCAGTTTATTAGTAGAATTAGTACTTCGCACATCTTTAATCAACTACAATTCGTCTCTCATCAATATGTGAAAATTCTTTTTTCCCAATTGATTAGCGATCTTATTTAAATCGAAATTCGTAGTTGTTTGTTTGCCGTATATTTTTAGGAAGTCTCTAATGTTACTAATTTTTATAGAAGACAAAATGTTTCTATTATATTCCCGTAAATGTGAAATTAAAAACAACACATGGATATTTGAATGTGTATATTTACAAAACTGCAACCACACAAGTCTACAAATATTGATGTCCACACCGTGGACAACGAATTTTCGTTCTCCAGTAAAATAAAATAAAATCAGCTACTACTATTCAACTTCCTTAAAACAATCGGTTATTAACTATAATATTACAAATTGCATTAACAATATGTCCACACCGTGGACAACGAATTTTCGTTCTCCAGTAAAATAAAATAAAATCAGCTACTACTATTCAACTTTCTTAAAACAATCGGTTATTAACTATAATATTACAAATTGCATTAACAATATGTCCACACCGTGGACAGCAAATTTTCGTTCTCCAGTAAAATAAAATAAAATCAGCTACTACTACTTTTAAGTTCTTTTAGGCTTCTTTCCAAAAGCTTTCATATTTCCGAAGACAATCTTCTAACAATGATAAATTCGATTTCAAAAAACGTAAGGGTACATTTAGTCTACAAATCTTTGGAAAAATAGATGCCATCTTACCTAATTTAATTGCAAATGCAATTTCAGTCCTTGAATAAGAAATGTTATTAGTTTGCAATAAATGTTGAAAGTATGCCTTATCCTTTTCACACAGATCCAGTAAATAATTCGTAAAAAAATTTTCATCAGTATGTTAATAACGTTATTTTTCTTCTCCATCACATAAAGAGTATTTAAATTTGCAATGGCTTTAGCAGTATCTCCTGAAGGCTCAACAAAGTCTTCTAAGGAATCCACAAATTCATATCGGGTAGATAAAGACGTCGATAATTGATGATGAAGGTCGTCAATCTTTCCGCCCCTTTTTCTTTCTTTTCTTTCACGAGTAAGCGTTTTGCTTTTCTTCTATGTTTTCTTTCCTTATCAAAAAATGTAGGGTCAAAAATAATAGGAAATTTCTCCATTTGTTCAATGATGAAAGTGTTATATTCTTCCTTCTTATCATTGGAAATATATCGTTTTGAAATTTCTGCAAATAACTCCGGAAACGTAGCAATAATGTTTGACTGCTCTTCGATAACTTCTTATGTCATGACTGATCACAGCGCAGCACACGATACAATGACAGACGAGAGAGATAAATGAAAACAGTATAGCTGGCAGATGTCTTAACGTCATACGGGTGTGCTGACGCACTGGAAAGAATTAAAACAACTTGCCTAACGTACAAATAAAATCTCATTGTTTCACAGGGTAGTAGCAGTAGCAGCTGTTTGTTCTTTAATACATTGTTTCCTTTCAAATGTTTGAGTGGGGGGTCACAGCTCTTTGCTCTGAAATGCCTTTTCTTCATAAATGCGAGAAGCAGATGTTCTCTACAATTGAGTGATCATCTGAGTGCAAAGCAGTAGCAACAACAGGAATTACTAAAACACCTGAAGATAGAACAATTGTTAAAGTACCTAAACTTATTGTTAAGAATAAGCCAATTCCTTCAAATATTTTTAATCACATAATTTTAGTTATCTCATATTTTAAAAACCTGAAAAATGGATAAAATTCATGAATTTGAAATTCTCAACTTTTATGATTTTCGGTGTCCTGGAACGGTCATGATTTTGGGAGTAAAATGTCATAATCACTAAATTTATGAATTTAGGTCTTAAAAACCTGAAAGAGGGTTAAAATTCATGAATTTAGACCATTTAAAAAGTGCCATTTTTTGAAAAATCGGTATCTTTAAAAACGACTAAATTCATGAATTTAGGTCTTAAAAACCTGAAAAAGGGTCAAAATTCATGAATTTATGTCGTTTTTAAAGATACTATTTTTTTGAATTTTATGGTGTCCTGGAACGGTCTTTTGCCCATTACTCACTTCGAATAAGAATCAATGACAACAAGGAAATAATACCCCTTAATGGGACCAGCATAATCAGCATGTATTCTTTGCATCCTATTGTATAGTAGGTGAGCCGAAGACGGGACGGGGTCCAAGACGGGACACTGCGTCATTAAATGGATGTGATGATCGTTTTACACAACGTTGCTGCTTGAAAGTCGGTGAGCAGCTCCTATTGGTCGATATCTTCCCATGAAGATGATTGGACTATCGCGGCATTCTTCTTAGCTACGCTGGCAACGGGATTTGTGAGACGACCTCACAGTCAATTGGTGAAAAAAATAGGCTCTTATAAAGGTAAGCTATTATACTGCCCTCTGATGTCCAACTGAGCACGATTAAGTCACGATTTTTGATGTAAAACTTCCAATGAGTACGTTAACTGAAATTGTGATCAATAATTTCAGAAAAATGCTCTAAACCTAATTCACGACCAGCAACATTATCAACACAAAAATTGTTCCTGCAAGTTAAGGTAGACATGATGATAGCATTTTAGTTAGGTGCATGTATCACGTTGGTAAGAATTTTAAGGCATAACAGCATTATTCTTGGGCTATACAAGACACGCAATTAGATCTAGTATCAATAGAATTAGCTTCTCATATGAACTCATATCGCTATTAAACCACTTGTTTTAGCGACTTCACTCTGTCCCGTCCTACCTCTTAGTAACGAACAGTATTTAAGACAAATGTATTTATGTACTGTTCATAAGGTAAAATGCAATGATTTGCATCTAAACAAATTGCAATTAAACTACAATTTCATTTAATTGCTGTTCATGGCGGCATTACAGATGATTGCTTCAATAATGCGATGTCCCGTCTTTTACCTAGTGTCCCGTCTTACACCCTAGGCAGCATTTTCTAAAATACTCCTTGTTTTTCTTCAGAAATGCGACGAACTTACAGAAGAACAACAAATCGTGGACCTCAGGACAAATGCAGGAAGCGATCGAGGCGATCATTCACGGGGCGTCATACAGACAAGCCGCTGCAACACATGGTGTTCCTAAAACGACTTTAGAGCGACACGTGAAGGACCGAATGAGTAAACAACCTGCGGGGAAAAGGCTCAGTCGATCTACCACACTTGGTGCGGAGAACGAAGCCGAGTTGGTGAAGCACCTCCTCACATTTGAGAAGAGAGGATTCCTGCTAACCAATACTGAAGTGATGAAACTGGCCTACCAGTTCGCAGAGTCAAACGGCTTGACTCACCCCTTCTCTCATGAAAATAAGAAAGCAGGTCAATCGTGGTGGCTGAATTTTCGCCAAAGGAACCCTGGAATCACTATACGAAAGCCACAACTTCTCTCTGTTTACAGAGCTGTCAAGATGAACCACAAAGTTATCGACAAGTTCTTCGAAATGCTGGAAAAAGTGTATAAAGAAAATGAAGTATTTGGGAATCCTTCACGTGTTTTCAACACTGATGAAAGCGGATTAAGTCTCGTTCCTGGGGCTATGAAGATTGTAGGAGAAACAGGAAAGAGAGACTCAAATATGATTTCGACCAGTGAACGTGGAGAACTCATAACCGTCTTGATCACTTGTAATGCCGCTGGGGAATTCGTGCCTCCCTGCGTGATTTACAAAGGAGTGAGACTGAATCCTGCTTTGCGAGATTATTTGCCACCTGGAACTCTTGTACTGAATTCCCCTACTGGATATATGAACGCAGAACTATTTCTGCAATGGATGATGCACTTCTCGTCGCATCAGAGAGGCATCCATGGCGGCAAAACAGTTCTTCTGGTTGATGGTCACAAGTCTCATACTATGTCGCTCGAAATTCTTGAATATGCAAAAGCCTCAGACATAGAGCCAGTCAGTTTTCCATCACATACCACTCACGCTCTTCAACCGATGGACAGAGTGTTCTACAAGCCTCTGAAGGATTACTACAAAGAGGAAGTTCGTGTTTTCAACAGAAACAATCCTGGCAGAAAGATGAAAGATTGACTGAAGAATTTGAAAGATGACTTTCCAAAACTGTTTTACAATTCTTATTTGAAAGTCGCGACAATGAGGAATGCAATCACTTCATTCAAGTGGACAGGTCTCTATCCATTGGATAAGGAAGTTCTTCCCGATTCGTGGCTTGCACCATCAGAAAGCATGATTGTCAATGAGGAAGCCCCAGCTGAAGATGCCCGCAGCCACGTCCAGCCTACGTCAAGCCTTCTTGAGGAAGCCCCAGCTGAAGATGATGAAGATGAAGTGTCATTTGAAAACCTATTGCCATTACCAAAACAAGTGAAGAGAGAGAAATCAAAGCGCCGGTATTTTGAAAGTGGCTTTAAACATCTAACATCTTCAGTCTATATGAGTGATTTGGCAAAATATAAAGAAGACAAAGCTGATTTGCCCACAACATCACGGAGCGCCCGATGCAGTGTTGAGAAGAAGCCGGTCAAAAAGAAGAAGTGCCAAAGAAATTACGGTGATCCTGCGAATTTTTTCGGAGGTTGTGATGGCAATTACTATGACGACGTAGATTTGGATGCAGAAGAATGGATCCAGTGCCAACTGTGCAACGTTTGGTATCATGAAATATGTGCGGGGGTTTACGGACGAGACACAAGATCTTTTGTTTGTCGGGGTTGTTTGTAGTAGTTCTTTGCATGGTGAGCACTTCAGAGCACTTATTTTTTTAGTCTTTTTACCTACATAGACCAACTGGAATGATGAAAATAGTTTCACCTTAAATTTAATTTTGGGTGCCGGTACCGATAGCCTTACGCAGTTTTCTTACTAAATGCCGCCATTAGTAGCCTACAAGTAAGCTTGCTTGCTAATAATCACCGAAAAGGGTCATTAGCACGACTCAATCTAAATTCGATTTGATTATTTAAAAAAAATTAGGACCTTTTCTATTCTAGCAAGTAGAAGCTTTAATTTTGGGGAATTTTTGAACACGTAAAGAGCCACCCTATTGTAGGCCCTAAAGTATATACCATGCATGGCATATACTTTAGGGCCTACTTCTTACATGTAAGAAGATAGCAACAAAAATAATGATTATTCGTTCAATAAAGTATACTTTCTCAAGTGTCCCGTCTTCCACCTACCTATGGGGTAAGATGGGACACTGAGAAGGTGTTACGTAATTTCCTCCACTGGATCAAGCAAACCAAATTATTCAAAGATACTTTGATGCAGTCGTCCTGACATACCACTTCGTCAATATCTGCTATATTATCAACTCTATTATTATACTTTGCTGGCAGCAAGTCATTATGTCCCTAAGTGTCCCGTCTTCGGCTCACCTACTATATGTCAATGGCCATGATTTAAGCTGTGATTTCCTAGCCCTCTTTTTTTCTTTACAATTATCGCAAGAGCTGACAAAATTTTCAATGTCTGCATTGACTGTCGGCCACCAGCATGTGAGGCGACTGAGAGACTTCATGTGTTCGACACTGAGGTGAGTAGAATGTAAATTGGTCAATACTTCTTTTCGTAGAACAGGAGGAATAATGATCATCTCGCGAAAACAAAGAAAACCTTCAGGCGTGACACTCAATTCATCATGATGAATATATATATTGTGGAACAATTTCTTCGCTCTACACGACCAACCTTGGCGAAGGGCGTAGAGTACATTACTGTAATAGCGTTTCGTCTCATCTGCTAACTTCGTAGCATCAATAGTCAGTGGATTCACGAAAAGAGCAGTATCATCATCTAGATCATTCGAATCACTAAAATGGGAAAATCTGGATAGGAAATCTGCTTGTGGAATCTTCTTCCCGCTGCGGTATTCAATGTCATAACTGTATTGGGATAAATGAATAGCCCATCTTTGTAGCATGTGCGACGTTCCTTTCTGCAGTGACTTCTGAGGATGGAAAATATAAGACAACGACTGATGGTCAGTGACAATAGTAAAACGCAATCCATACAAAAACTTGTGCAGTCTCTTAATACACCATACTAACGCGAGAGCCTCCTTCTGAGTTTGAGAGTACCCCCCGTTCACTCTTAGACAACTTACGCGAAACACATATCACTGCTGGTCTGCCTTCCTGCTCCAACATGCCACCAATAGCATACTCCGATGCGTCACAAATGACTTTGGTATCAACGCCTTTCCTAAAGGGTTGCAATAGACCACTAAAAACCATTTCTTTCAAGGCTTTTAATCTACGACTATGGTCAGGAGTCTACTCGAACACATGTTCAGACTTACAAAGATCAAACAAAGGAGCGGCTGTGTCTGCGAAAGATGCATGAAATCGGCTGTAGTACTGCAATGAACCGAGAATTGACTGTAATTCGGTGACGGAAGTAGGATCAGGAGACTTAATGATAGGATCAAACTTGTCAACATCTGGATGAATTCCATCTTTCGATAAAACGAAACCTAAATATTTGATTTTCTCAACCGCAAAAACACTTTTGGCCTTGTTGATCTTGACGTTGTATTTACAGAAACGTTTCAAAACAGTAGTCAATGTGTGCATGTGGGATTCTCGATCTTTGGAATGAATTACCACATCATCTTGGTAGGCTACCACATTACCAATGCCTGACAGAATCTTGTCAATAGTCTCCTGAAATACACTAGGTGAAATCGTCATGCCAAACGGGAGAAACCTATACGAATAGAGACCGAATGGAGTGTTTATGGTGCTGAGCTCGCGCGACTGCTCATCCAAAGGCAACTGAAGAAAAGAGTTCTCCAAATCAATTCGATTGAACACGCTGGAGTTCGATAACTGTGTGAAAATGTCTTCAGGCTCGGGTGTTGTACACGCTCGTTGGCGCAAAAAAGGGCTAACTGTGACCTTATAGTCTCCACAAATGCGAACAGTACCGTTTGCCTTAATCGGACATACAATAGGTGTGGCCCACCTCGAACTATTGACCTTCTCAACAATACCGGACTTCGCCAGCTTATCAAGGTTCGTTTTCACTGAATCACGTAATCCATACGCCAAAGGACGACACTTATGAAAAACAGGCTCAGTAATTTCGCAATCAATATGGATCGGATCGACCTTCAAACCACCTGAACTCTGGGAAACGGTCTCAATAAGCGTGCTAAGTGAGGAAAAATCTGTCGTGGAATTTAGAAGACCCACAATCTCATCAGATATAACTTGACCTGGACGTCGATTCAATATTTCAGCAATCTGTGGATAGAGTATGCGTATATCTTTCCATCCGAGTATGTTGAGACCTTCACAAACACAGAATTTTGCTTTATGAGAATTTTCAACAAACAAGTCGATTTCACCGTAGTACGTGTATGTATGACCGGTAATGCCTCGACAACTTCTGGTTGTTGGACAAATCTTCTCCTTGAAACAAAAGGTGTTCTCGATCGAAATAAATGAAGAAAAGAAAAGAAAAGAAAAAGAAAAGAAAAAGAATTTTTATTCAGATCACAATGAGCGGTGAACCTGTAACAATATTTGAAATCACAACGAGACTTACTAAGTAAAATACATAGAATAAAAAGAAATCATCGGCCAAAACGGATAAAAGAGCGGCTAAAACGGTGACTTGCCGCAGGAGGTGCCGTCAAACTGCATTGGTTTCTGCCACGTCGAGATCTCTCACGAAAAATGTGTCGAAGGAAATGATCAGGGTTAGACTCTATCTGCTGGAACAGTTTTACACAGACACTATTCAACACAGCAGGCAATTTATCAAAGTCAAATTCATTGAAGAAACGGGCTGCATGACGCTCCACGCGAAGTAAGTCAGAAATCAGATAGTCACTAAGATTACAAAAACACGGATATGCATAAATGATCAGAGAGCGAATATAGGCAACATAACATTTATGAATGACATGCTGAGGACACCGGGCTCTACGCAAATTACGCAAGATAAAAATTCTACGACGACATTTGCTGACAACGTCCTTGATATGGGAATTCCAACTAAAATCATTTGAAAAAGTAACACCAAGCAGTTTAATTTCAGACAAAGTAGAAATATGCATACCAGTAGCCGAGATGACATCATCAAAACTTAGCGATTTCTTCGTCACAAAGTTTACAACGCAACTCTTAGAGAAGTTCAAATAAAGTCCAACCTGCTTTGACCAATCTTCCAGGTGATCCCATTCTTGCTGTAACTTATCCTGCCCTTGCTGGCGCACAAAATGCAGTACAGAGATATCGTCGGCGTATTTTACAATCAAAGAATTATCACATACCGGCTTTAAGGAATCCACCACAGCAGTAAAAAGGATGGGCCCAATCGTGCTCCCTTGCGGGACACCACTGAGAATATCCACCCACTCAGAAGTGTCATTCTCCAAACAAACTCTCTGTTTGCGACTTTGTAGAAAATTGAGTACCCAGGAAATACATTGTCGAGGAAGTTGAAGGCTAATGAGAGCTGACACAATAGAAGAAAAAGAGAGTTTGTCAAACGCCTTGGAGTAATCAGCTGCTAACAAACGAACAGCTCCTGACTTGCCATCAAGATAGTGAAGTATGCGATGATTGATATACAACAAAGCTGCAGAAGTACCTTTGCCAGATCCGGGGATGTAAGCGAACTGTAAAGGATCCAACTGAGGCACCAAGTATGGCAGCATCCATTTTGAAAGTACGATCTTTTCGACAACTTTGGTAAGAACTGGCAGCATTGAGATAGGCCTGAAGTCGGATGGCGAAGTTGGCTTTGAACACTTTGGAATAGGCACAATGTCAGCAAATTTGAGTAATTGTGGCACATAGCCAGATGTAAAGCTGCAATTCAGGATGTGAGAAACAGCACCA
Source organism: Prostheceraeus crozeri (assembly GCA_907163375.1). Lineage (NCBI taxonomy): Eukaryota > Metazoa > Platyhelminthes > Polycladida > Euryleptidae > Prostheceraeus > Prostheceraeus crozeri. The sequence goes on along the minus strand of CAJQUW010013301.1, from coordinate 355,853 downwards.
GCTAAAAAGCATGCATTCTCCCTGTAAATCCAATAAGGAATGCAAGTTGGTCCACCATTGCCCCTCTTCAGACTACTGAGATGAGAACATACTTCATAATCCATCACATGTAATGACACATCAGGCAAAAGCAACGACAAATTGTCAGCATCAATGTCCAAGGAATTCGGTACAAAGACATCAGAGAAACACTCATTAAGATATGAAGCTGAGAGGTTGGATGACTGGTTGCGTTTTACAGAATTCCTCGAGACCAAGCGAATCCGACGCCAAGCAACTTTGCTCTGAGAAGCGATATTGATGTTTTTGAGATACCTCTGCTTCAAATCACAGGAAAGATTGATCACTTCAGAGCGCAAGCGAAGATATTTATGACTATGTTTTTCAGCAAAAGCTCTATCACGCCGGTCCATTAAGATCTTAAGTTGTCCATTCATCCAAGGCGGATCAGTGTTACGGAATCTGACCGTTATCAAAGGAAAGCAATTATCATAGACATACCACAGTACATTGTTCAAAGCCATTGTAGCAACATCAACATCAACAAAGTTGGAAATGATATCCCAATTAATAAGGCTGATAATTCTGTGGAACGAATACACATTCTTTTTCGAGAAATTGCGAACTCTCTGCTTATGAAATGTGGGCCGAGTAATAGGATCCGGGTTCCAGAACACAACAGCATGGTCAGATTTTCCAAAAGGAGATGATACGCTAGGTGAAGAATTTGAATCAACCTTTGTAAAAATTTGATCAAGAATGCGATTGTTCCTAGTACTTTCCTTGACAATCGCTTTGAGGGAAAATGCTTCCAGCAAATCATCAACATTATCAATCAAATTATTGAAATCGCCACAAATCACAATCTTGGTGGATGACGGATCAAAATTAGATAATGAGTAGGCATGCTCAATAATATCAGTTATACAAGACACAGCCTTCATGTGTTTATCACTATCATTCCAAAACGGATGATATAGAGACACCAACAAAAGATTCAACCCAGGATAAATCACCGGAAGAATTTCTGTCTCACACATAAGCATTGAAGGAACATCAGTATAATCGATAACGCAAAAATCAAATATATGTGATGTATAGATGATTATACCACCTCCATGCTTGTTGCGATCTTTCCTCAGAATGTGATAACCATGTAAAGCAATACTAGTGTCAGGCTACCCGTGTCAATAATAAATTCAACTTCATTCAGTGCATGAGAATCGGCAACTGTGAGAAACTTCTTAATGTGTGAACCGGAAAGATCGGTATACATCACTAAGTCAGCAAATTCATTCTCTACTGTGGAGATGTTTGACTCTTCACCATCATCAACATATCCCACCCCGAAACGACAGACTCTGCCTATATGTCCTTTCCTAGAACAAGTCTTACATGTGGCATTTCGAAATCGGCATGCCTGAGACGAGTGATTCCTTCCACCGCAGGATGAACAACCTGAACTTATGGACCTGCTAGTTGAATTGGTTTGATTTTGGGACGTGGATTGAGAAGCGGTTTGACAGACTTTCGCTATGTGACCTTGACGGTTGCACTTGTTGCAAGTGACGTGTCTAAACCTACACGCAGCTCTGTTGTGTTGTTCTCCACATGATAAACATTTTCCAAACTGACTAGCATTAGAACTGGAATTTTGTCGAAATGATACTCGGCTGATGTGATTTCTGGAATCTTGAATTAGCACTGAATTTTTTCCTGGAAGAACTGTGAATTTTGTGAACAACTGACTCTGTTTCGTTTTTGGATATCGCTGCCGTTATGTCAACAAATGATTCGCAAATCTGTTTTGCTTTTGAATAAGTCAAGGAGGTTTCCAACAACAATTTCTTCTTAATTTCATTGTGATTAATGCCAGCTACTAACCTGTCTCGCAAGTGCTCCTCCAAGGAAGAACCGAAATTACACGTGGAGGCCTGTCCTTGCATCTGTACAATAAAATCACGCACTGTCTGATCGGAACGCCGATAGAGCGAATAGAACTTGGACCGTTCAGCAATTTCATAACTCTGTGGAGTGGTGTGTTTCACGACTAAATCGCGAATCTCAGTAGTAGTCAAAGAATCGGGTGTCTTAGGAAAAGCTAGATCCTTGATTAGCTTATACGCTTCTGCACCGGCTAATGTTAATAAAAATGCCGTTTTATTCTTGGTAGGATCGACTTTGTCATTGGTCAAGCAATATAGTTCAAACTTGGTGAATCAGTCCGTACATTCGGACGAATGAATATCCAACCTTTCTAATTCGGAACTCATCTTGTATAAATAATTCTGCTCGCTAACGCCAATTGATGTAGTTTGTATTGTATTGAATTAAATAGCATGAATTAATAATTTACGTATACATGAATTCAAATCGTCAGAACGAAGGTGTTGTTGCAAGCATGGCACACGAAAGTGTAACCAAAACTCGAAATGTTTATTTCAGATAACTTTACAAGGTGCATGTAATTAAAACATGCTACTAAAACACACACATAGAAATTAGCCATAAGGTACAATTTGCAACAGTCTCTCATGAATCCAAAATACAAATTGAGAGTAGGCACTCCATCGTCGAGCGCTATTATCGAAGTCTTCTCGTGATGGTTTTCGTCTTTTCTTTCGGATTGCTAGCATTCGCTGAAAACTAACTTTCAATACTTCTTGATTTAAACAAAGAACACGAAAAGTCGACGTGTCAGTAATACAATTACACGTAGAGTCCAATTTCCTTTTGATGAGCGAACTTTGTACACAACAGGCTCCGGGATAAGTAGCAGAGGTGGCTGCAGAACATTTCTGACACTGACAATGGTGCTCCCTCTGCTCATTTCGTTCGATTGCCTCAAAACTATCAATAGATAAGGGTCTGACCGGCTCAAACAAGTACGGCATCGCATTTTGAGATATCTCACTTTCAGTAATTCTATCATGTTCTTCACTATCGCTCATCATGAATGTTCAGCCGGTGAATCAAGTTGCACATTGACTGCATAGCAGGTATGTATTGGGAAGAGTGAGAGAGCAACACTGCGGCTGGCACAACTACGTCAAGCGTTGTTCGCGATTTGATTGGCTAATGCTAGACAATAGCGACTCTGGCGGTAAATGACACATATCTCACCTCACAGGCATCGGATTAAACTCGCGTTTTCGATTTTCAATGCAGGAGGATTAAACTGGTGATATGATGATAACATGCAAAAGTGCTTCATTTCCCCTTTAAGGGTCTCATCACTGCGTGTGATGAATCAAATTTGAGTTTGAACATTCTCTTTTAGAATGACAGTTAGTTTAAACCAGGTAGCGTTACCCGGGGCAATTATGAGCACTTTGCGTAAACATCGATTTTTCTAGAAGTCATCAAACTATATCTACAATACAGTGATAGATTATGTTAGTGCAATTATCAAGCTCATTCATCATCATCATAATCAAAGATGTCGAGCTATTCTTCATATCAAAAAGTATAGTTTTCGTGCTCATCCAAAATCTAGTAAAAAGGGGCAATTATGAGCAAAATTTTAAAAGTACTAGTCTACTCATACATGTTATCCTAAATGTATCTAAGGTTAAAGACATCATGTCAAGTTCTAATACGATTTTTGATTGCTCATCGATCAATATGTACATGTACATGCACGTGAATAGGCCTACTTTGATGCCAATACTTGACGATTTGATATTTTGTTTTTACATGTAAGTAGCCGGTTATTTTGTATTATTGCATGACGATTAACATGTCGCTACCTACATGTACTAGACTACGTGCATACCCGAGTAAAAAAATTATGGTTTGCTTGGTAAGCGTCATGGTACACGCGCGGTAAACTTAGTAGGCGACATATTAACACGCAAAACCACGATATGCCTACTAGGCGCATATCAAGTACCCACTAAATTGATTAAGCAAAGCATGATTACCACATGCCTAGTAGGTCCATATCAAGCGCCTACTAAATTGGTTAGGCAAAGTTTGCTAGAGCATGATTACCATATGCCTACTAGGCACATATCAAGCACCTACTAAATTGGCTAAGCAAGCAATATTTTTTTCTGTTCTTATCAAGTGTCATCAGCTTGAAGGGCTTCTCACGGCGTTAAATGATCAGACAAAAGCGGCATAATAATTTTGAAAGGCTAATAAGCTCTTGCTGCTTTGCTTTATTCGTTTGGAATGAGACAGATTAGTAAATATACAAAGCCAATCTAGGCCATTGTCATAAAAATGTTAGATGCTTCATTACTTATCGCAGTCAATTAAATATTTTCGTCACACGGAACTTGGGTGTACTTTACTGTACACCAGAGCAATGCATATTAAACGCGAGAATAGTTGATAGCCCACAATTACAGTTGTGTTGCTGTAAAAGGCCTACACCTGTAAAAGTATAGACGCACGTGATAGCGTAGGGAAAGTGATGTATAAATGGCCAGTAGATGCATGTGTTTCATCAAAATAATTTTAGAATTATTTAAAGCTCTGGTATAAACATTAAAATGATCATGCGTAGAGCTTAGTATTCGGAATGATGTTACACTTGTGAAAGCAGCTTATCGAAAGCTTATAGTCCATGTAGTACCTATGATTTTCCTCGTACTGTAGAAATTACATATAGTTATGTACTTTCTTGATTGACAATCGACTATCATGGCAGTTGTCAATTTAGGTATCAAGACAAGAACTCAAGATCCATCCCTCTTCAGTTCGGGTTTCATTGTATTTCATAATTTCACCAACAATATTATTGTTAAACCATCGACTGAGTTTTCTGAAGTCTGGCATATGCGTACAATATAGGAGGATAGGAGGTGAGTGAGTCAGCAGTCGTGACGGAGAAGTCTATTCATACAAAGTTGCTATGCTACCATGGATCGATCAACGACGTCTGCTCTTACTGCAGTCTTGGCCAAACGTATTAATGCGCCACGCTTTACGCTGACAGCACTTGGGTGTCGAGTCGAAACTCGGAATTTGGCATTAGCATAGTGTGAAACAAAGTCATTTTCTGATGGACTGTTTCGGTTAATATTCGTTTTTCAGTTACCCAATGACTTTTCAACGGAAAGCCAATGCGAACTTAATTTACAATTGCTGTCTTCAAGTTTCACCTGACTTTGTAGCGTCGTGAAGGATTGCATTTCCGTCGAACAAGTGAGGAATAGATCATATCCTATAAATCCTGTCAAACAAGATGCGGAATCGAACCTTCTTTATCACATGCGCGGAAAGGGGACAGTTATCAAGATCGAATGCTCTTTTACATGACAAGATTCCAGACCAAGGTGAGAAAATTTAATCAATCTCAATCATTTTATGCACTATTAATGAAATATTACGATAAGTGAAAATGTAGGATTCAAAATTTAGGAAAATTACATGTATGTCAGCTTCCTATGTTTTGAAAGTTGCTGATAACCTGTTAAATTTAATCAAAAGCACGAAAACTTGAAGTGCTATTATTAAAGTGATCGTGTGACTTATTCATCTGTTTACTGACATTCATTCAGATTTGCTAAGTCTTATCCCTGTTAAGAAATAGCATTAAGCATTAAGCATTAGCATTAAGAAATAACTGTATGCTGTCTCTGCAGGCCAGATATTAAGCGCACGATAAGGTCAACAAACTCATTCCCCGACAACTCGTGAAGCGATGATGACCAGGCCAGATCCTTTGCACTAACATTTTTTCAACTAAAAAAGGTTGTGGCAAGGCAGTGGTCACGTGAAGATTTTAAATGGCAGTAGTGGATGAGAAGAAGAGGGAGATCGAGAAGGAACAATGTACAACACTCTACAACACAATGTACAACACTCGTACACACGAGCAACAATAATGCGTCGAATAGACGAAGTCAAATGAAGCGGTTGACATCGCTGCGCCTCACGTACGTTATCGTCTATAATGCAAAAAGTACTTGTCCGATCTGCATAAAATTTTGATGCAGGTAGAAAATATGCTTAAGTAGGCCTACGTGTACCCGAAGCTTGGTGACGATTGATATATTTTTGCAGATTTTAGACGAATTTGAAAACCTGGGGATAATCGAGTTTCCGCACTCTTCAGATAGTGAATAACAATTTTATGGATTAACATCTTTCAAACAGCAATTATCGAACAAATATGTAATTGTGGTAAAATGTCTCATGATCAAATTGAAAAATGACAATATGAAAAAGCACTAAAAATTTCGCAAAATCAAGAGCTTTTTAAATATCATTTTCTCAAATTATATCGTGGTAAAATATCAAGTTTCAAAGTCTTTTGAAATTATTTTGAAGAATACTCGAGAGCTCCATATGCTGATGCTTAATCCACCTTTCCTTACCTGATCATTCTTGTAATTGATGATTTATATCAAGAATAACTAATTATGAAGTAAGCGCTGAATAGAATGGTGATTTAGGTTTGACCGATCTAGAAGCTAATCATATTAAGTATAGACATGTCAACTGCAGAACACGACCATTCGAGTTCATCGCTGACACTCCAACAGCATAGTTACCGAAATGAGGTGAAGTGTGCCCGTTTCAAATGCCAACAATCATATCCTGCAATTGCATTATGCTTCCCCTAGGCAAGGAGTCTTCTGAGCATAGGGTTCGCGAATTCTTTCAGCCATAGTTAAACTTGAGATCATTTCTTTCATTTCCTTCACAAAAATTATTTGTTATGTAATAACGTCTGTACATGCACATCTGTATGTCTCATGTTTAATTTCAATTTTACCAAATTTCTTGCTCTTTATTTTCCTTAAGACAGTAGGACATTATGTATTCTCTTGAAATAGTGTATGTGAGCTTAACTTAGACTGTGCGCAGTGAAGCCATCTAGATAAATGTGTAAATGCGATTATAGCATTAAACGCTCGGTACCTGAGTTTTGCTCCCGCAATTGGCGCAGTATGTTGCTGGTGCGCCATGAGAGATAAGCTACCAACGGAACTCAACGAACTCCTCGATCCTCTCTCACTAATGAATATTTGGAGATTATAATTTGTTAGTGATATTTATTCGACAAAATTTGATCAGATCTTGAAAAACTGCAGATAAAACTCTTATAACTATAAGAGAGGTGCCGACATCAATCATTCAATCAACTTTCAATCATTCTTGACTTTTTGTACAATTAAAGTTCAGTAGCCCTTAATTTCTTATGGCACCGGATTTTACAATAAGTCCCCCCCCCCAAATAACAAGCTTCAGGATTTTCGCTTTCGGTAGCTTGCCGCGGAGTAAGCTTTAGGGAGGTATTCATTTGAGTGCGCTTGATCAATCTTTGCTTCACGCTGCTACGTCAGGACAATTGACACTTCTTCTCTGTACTTCTTCTCAACCATGAGCCAACATGAACATTAATTTCGAGGGAAAATAGAAATCCTTTCACTTGAATAGCATTATCAGCATAATTTCATCTTAAATGAACTCCAACATTTGAAGCAATGCAACTGATTGGTATCATCTTCGGGATGGACTGAGAGTTTCAGGAGCTTATCATCTTTATAAACCATCGACCAAATCAGATCAGAAATAACTTTTTAGCATGACAAAATTGAGTTTCATACGATGAAAAAATCAGTTTCAAATCGTCGAACCACGCATTTCTCCTGTGATTAAGCATCAGCAGGATGGAACAGGCCGCGGGCACGGCCTTCCGATTAATTTTAATGGGCCTATGTTGACCATTAACTATGCATTCCCTCTAGAGGAAATCGTTTAGTCAATCAAAAGGAAAACAGCATTATAGGAGCATGTATAGTTAGTGTAACATATTTAAAGATACCTACCTAAACGTGCTCTATCTGACATAAATGTTGCGAACTGATTGTTAAATAAAAGAAAACTTTTGCATGTAATTACACATAGCTTATCTCAAATAAAATTGTCAGAATCCTATTCTAGCCTACATGAATTTTTATAGCAGCAAATCGAAAATCAAGCTCCACCATTCTGCTAAGGTCCACATTGTTTCTATCGACTTTTAAAAGCGCGGGACGCCGAAGGGCGTCAACTTCTGCATAATTTTAGCGCCAGTAGAAATCGACCTCAAAAGAAATGGGATCTTGATTTTTTTCTGTGCTGCTATAATGACTATGATCTCCTGCCGTTTGGTCAACTGCGTGAATTTTGCAAGAATTATGTATTCCTTAGCATATCTATCCAATGATTATTTCATATCTCGATTAACTGGAAAAAATCTCGAGGAATCAAAATGAATGATTGGATTTCAATGCAAAACCCTTGTACGAGTAATGATAGTAGCGCCTACTGCCTGCATGTGCTCTTGACAGTCGATGGTAGAGCAGCTAGTGTCTGAAGTTAGCGGCATGCGATCAATTTTGATTGACATCGTACGTTGTCAACCCCTGCTGGCTTTGATTACTCCAGGCCGGTTTCAGCCCTGACTCATTTATATAATTCATATTGATAGAATTTTCTAGCAATGCATTCCCAATTTAATGTGTATTTAACTAACTTTTGTAAAATGCCTTAAAAGTAGGTTTCGTTATAGATCGCAGATTTCCTTTGTTAATACTGGCCACTTTGGCAATGTTTTCCACGGTTTTTATGCAAGTATTTGAGCATTTTCTGTGCATGGTTTATATTTCTTAAAACTATATCTATCACTGTTCTAAACTTGCGGAAAAGCCCTAAGCATGCTAGTATGTTTAAATGAAAACAGAATATTTTGGAAATCGTAAAAACAACCACAGGTTAAAATTTTGGTTAAGCATCGTTTTTGATAACAAATGTGCACATTCAGCATCTGCTTTTGGTTTCATCTTTTGTTAAAAAAAGAAGTTGCAGAGGCATGCTGTGAGGAGCAGGCCTATTATCATTTCAATGATTCTGATTTCTGTAGTAGCCTACTATAGAATTAGCTGATCACAAAGCTAATCATATCCATGATGTGGCCCACTACTAGAACCGTTTTTAACACCTTTGAGGTGGATGATTCGCATGCAACATGCAAAACTTGCAAGTCCCGGCATACATGTATACATGTGCATTTGAAAAATTTCTCTTCTTTGTCCATGACTCGGTGTCCTACGAAATTTGTTTCATGACTAGCTAGCAGTTTTTCTACTTAAAACACATGTACATGTACATGCATGTTCTCTGCCAGAACTACATGTGCATATATTAGTTTTGCAATTTCCAATTCATACAAGCAGTGGCAGTAGCAACGCTTGCATCACCTTGGCCTCCAGACAAAAAAAGTGCGAACTGAAGTATTGGGCGAACAGATCTCTCCAAATGTGCACCTATAGCACAATGCAACTAATATTTAAGACTCACAGTTTACGAGCAATCATAAAGGTCAATCGTTTTGCAAACTTCAATTTTCAACAAATACACTTTGTCATATCTTAATAGTTGTTTCCTGTAACGTAAGTGATGCAATTGCCATTCATATCTTGACATCCACTCCACTTTCTGTTATTCACATGTTTTCCTGACTACAAGTTTTCAACTGCACAAACCAAGAAAAGCAACTGCACATTTGAATTTAGAACTGCAGAAATTGTGTCCAGTTGCACGCTAAAAAACCCTATAGCTAAACAACAGTGCATGAGAGTGACCATGATCTACCATGGACGCTACTTATAGAACGATCTGCCGCGATGATTGGTGTGGTACACTCGAATAACTGTACAACAACAGTTTCTATTTCCTAAAACTGAGGATTCGCGTTGTTGTATTTCACTTGGAGAACGCATTAAGTGAATTACATGTGCTTATATGTCGGCCATCCTTATTAGGTACTAGTCTCAAAAGGGTATTTCGGTCTATCTTTCAGTATTTGTACAAATCTCATGGTTCCTATTTCATCAAAGTATAGAGCCCTAATGATTGTTTAGGTGGAAGTTGCTTTGAAACCTTTGCATTTATCAATTTAGGAGATGATAAGAGAAAAAGGGTTTGATCAACTCAAAACATAAATTCATTATGCTGAAATCACATTTTTTAATTCCATTTAAGTAAGATAAAGAAAATACAAAAAATATCATGCGAACAGCGATAACTAAAAATACAATCCCAAGTTGCATCAGTAAAGAAAAATGCCTAATATAGTCATTTTGCTTTCTGTCTTTGACCAAGGATGATTTAAATAAACTAGAGCTATAATTGGAAATTTACAGCTCTATCATCGTATCATGGTATTATACTGAGTGAGTGACAACTGATTTGTCAATAAAGAACATTAACGCCCTTGATTCCCCGACCGCTTCCTATGGTAGGTTCTAATCATTGTATTTGACACACGTGCTGAAGTGACAGCAAGCAAGGTTGGACCTAGGGTTTTGGGTCGACCTTGGGTAAGTGATACAAAACTTATATACAGATCAAATTACAAAAATTAATATTTTGATTTGAATTTTAGGAGAGCTACAGGATAAGAGCATAAAGTTCTGATATTTTATCAAATTTCCACTGGATTCACAGAATATTTCAAAAGTGAATATGGTGATTGATGAACTTGTGATTATTAGCTATTTCATTCTGGGCTTGACGATTACCGCGCATTGAAAGTTCATAGGCCTACATATTGTATCTACTGTAAGTTTACATGTCTTTTGCTGCATTTGTGCATATTGAATTTTTATATATTCCGCATATTTTACATCTTCGCAGTTATCTTCTCACCCTTAACTTTCTGCGATGACCGACATTCATCCAAAAATTAAAATCATTCCGATTTCGCATTCTAAATATGTTTAACCATTCACTTACTGCGCACCTATAATATTTATCAAGCCTGTTTATATTTCTGAATGATAAAATGAAAAACAATTGCTTTGCTATGATCAATGTGTAACTCAATCATAACTAAATCAAAGATCTTCAATTAGTCAGTATATCAGTGTAGGTTAAATTAAAAGAAAACTTTATGACGTAATACATGTACTTAGGCGACTAATTACATTAATTATTGCAATAATAAATCGTTTCCCACTAATACCTTACTTCTCATGGGCCCAATATGAATTTTGGCCTATAGAAGAATCTTTATGTCAGCACAAAATACAAAGAATGCACTTCGTTTACTTGGTTTCATTCATTTATTTAAACTTGGATTTTGGGTTTTGACCCCAAGTTTTTTGCCCAACCTTGCAGCAAGCGGCGAGGGTAAGAGTTGTCATCTCAAAGTTCGAGAGATGAGATTTTCGTCTCTAAACTGCAGATGAAGGGTTTAACGTTTGCAGAGTTTGAGTGTAGCCTACTTTTTAATAATTACTAATTCTTCAATTGTCTGCTTTATAATACGTTAGTGGAGGCTCCCAAATTTCGTGTGCCTGTGCAAAAAATGAAGCTTTATCTTGTAGTAACCCTATGTTGATGTTGCTTATCTCAATTTTAGATGCGGATATCCCCATGTTCGGCTCGAGGCTCATGCGACTGATCTTCACAAGACGATATTTCCTATCGAAAAGCCGCTACATTTGGGAGGAGATTCTCATCGACAACCAAGTGCTGACAAAACAATGTTCAGTGTCTGCCTTCTATAAGGAGACTTCCACTATCAGTGCCTCTCGATGTGCACTTGCGGACTGCTGAAATATTGTTGCAAACATTGTTCGATAAGAAGCTTTTAACCGTTGACATGTCTCTTCACTGTATCATCTGTCAAAGTTCACCACTATTTTTTTAAGGCGGCCCAGAAATGTATTCCAATATATTTATGGAAAACGTAAGAGCATAATCTTTTGCAGTACCCTACTTTCTCTCCTTTGTCTTTACATATCCAAATTTTATTCAAACAAATGTATCGAGGCAGACACCATCTTTCTATATTTATGTGTCGTGCCGTCGATATTTTGCTTTCATGTGAGATGATGGACATTATTGTAATTATTAATATTGAAAATTGTTATATATTTTTCAAAAACTTTTGATCAGAATTTTGATGAAGTTGTGAAAATATGTTCTCTACATGCGTTGAGTCATTTGTTAGACCAGACGAAAACCTTGCTAGACTGTCCACGACGACGGCGAAACTGCTATTTTCATAAGTAATGCAGCTTGGGGTCCTTCAAAAGACTTTGGAACTGCTTTCTTAAACTTAAGGAAGTATTTCACTGAAGAGACTTAGAGGGCCAGACATTTTTATCCAAATTTGAGGAAAGTCCATGCATTCGACTTCAAAATTTTTATTCTTTAGCGAGGCCTTTCAGTCACTAGGAGGCTAAGATAGCCGAAGGCAGCTTCTTGTAGTGATGAAAGGACTCGCAAAAACAATATAAATTGGAAGTCGACAACATCTCTCGCTTTCGGACTTTCCTCAAATTAAGGAAGTATGTTTCTCTTACCTTTTATATGAATGTTTACTTTTATCTAGTTATTTATTTCAGCGCATCGTAGAATTGGAACAACTGCATGCATGCTCTTATCTGATGTGAATAAATTTTTTCCACTATCCGGTTGTATATTGTGCATGAGTCCTAGCTGTTGCTATGTTAATACATGAAAAGTTTCATTATTAATTGTTTTGTAAATTTCATCGGCAGCAACTGCGGGAAGCGCACTGATCTCATGATGTTATCATATTTAACACACAGCTTGCTGGGTCTAACAGTCCCATTCTAAGCAATTAATATTAAACTTCGCAGTTTATTTATAGTGTTTATGTTAGGCAGAACATTGACAACCTACGCAGCACCATCTAGGCAATTATCATAAAACTTGGCAGTTTATCTATGGTGCTTACTAGGCAGAACATTGGTTGCCTAAGCAGCACCACACTAGGCAATTATTATAAAACTTGGCAGTTTATGTAAGGTGCTTACTAAGCAAAACATGGATAGCCTACGCAGTGCCATACTAAGCAGTTATTATAAAACTTGGCAGTTTATCTATGGTGCTTACTAAACTACCTATTAAGCATAGCATATTTTTTTTACTCGGGTACTTTGATACCAATACGTGACGATTTGCTATTTTGTTTTTAAATATCCTTGATTAACGTAAAAGCTTAAGAAACCATCCTCCCGCTATTTCCCAAGTTCAATCAAAATCAAAAACAACGAAAATGGTTAAGATGAAAATTGAATTACATGCATTCATTTAACTCAATGAATGAAATAAGATTATTCAATAGGCCTTAATTAGCCCAATGCGAAGCTATACGTCAACAAAACAGGACGTGGAGAAGTTAATCACTTGAGTGCATACTTACAGTCATCCAAATCGAATTCCATGTCACCGCGACGCTGTAGTACTGTTGGTGGCAGTAGGAATTTGACAATTTGTTTCCTCTCAACCAGGGAAGCTTCCTCGTTACTCCAAACGAACTTCTTTGTCAGGAACGAACCGCTTAAGGAACTTGATATCGATGAGCTCATTAATAATGTTCACGACCTTACCAACGAAGTAAACGGGATCGCGAAGACCTTCCAACGAAGCTGATGGAAGATCGTCATGAGCATCAACTTCGACACATTCAGGACCGTTAGGCCCAAAAATAAGGTTAGGCCTACCTGTTGTTGTTTAGGCACTCACTTTAACTTGACCCAAACTTGGGTTGCGAGCGTCTTTTCTCGGGCGCTTGTTCTCTTTGCTTTCTTCTTTTTCTTCTACTAATTTCCTGAATTCCGCTGTTGTCGATATTCAACTTGCCGTATCGATGTTTCGACGTTTTGGCTTCGGGCAACATATCGGTGTCGAAGATATTTTCTGAAGAAGCTGCTCCTCAAAGGAGGCTTTCCAGGAACGAGAACTTCTTATTGAAACAAAAGACTCATCCAGTTCATTACAGTCTGTGGTGCGCAGTTGTACGGAGGGCGAAGGAGTCGGCGGGACGGAGTCAACAGCTGAGTTTGAAGTCGCTGGTGGTTCGTCGCAGAGCTCTGTCTCCTTTGAAGGCACATGCAGGTCTACTGAGGGCGCCGGTAGGATGGACTGAGAGTTTTTGTAAGCAATCAACTTGCTGATGACAAAGACATTAGTCGGATACGCGGTGCGATTGATTGTATAAATTCCAGTCTTTTGAAATCCTGATTTGATGTTGGACTCATTCATCGTCTCCTGCATATACAGCCCAGTATTTCAAGAAATACTCGTTTGTTGAATCCTTTCGCGTTGCTTTGGCGACTTGCCTTTCGAACGTCGCTTTCAGGCCTTTGAAAACTGCAACATCGAGAGGCCGCAGACGATGAGAGGTGTGTGAAGGCAGTTTGAGAATAACAATGTTCTCCCCACTCGCTTTTGTTATCAGTCGCAGGGAAATATGTGACAAATGTCCGTCGTAGATCAAAATAACAGGTCTCTGAGTCACTCGAGTGCAAAACTCTTTTTCAAACCATTCGGAGAAAACCTCGCGCTCCATCCAATCATTTTCTGTCAGCGTTATCGTTTGGTCAAGACAGGTATCCTTCGGCAGCCACGTGCTTTGCAGCTTCTTCCCCTTTAAGACGACGAATGGAGGTAGAGGATGTTCCTGACGCAGAAACGCAAGCAAGTACAGTTGTGGCTTCTCTACCGGAGCCGGCTGTGGTTAAATGCACTTTCTTGCCCTTCTCACCGACAACTTTGACGCGTGATGGATCATGAAACAGCGATGTTTCGTCCAGATTCCAAAAGCAGCTGGCGTCTTCCTCGATCCCTATAGCTGCTTTACGGCACTTTCCAGTAAATCGTAGAATTCATAGATCACGAAGGGGTCAGACACTTTACGCGCCTTTTCTAATGTAGACGGCTTCTTAGAAGAAAGATTCCATCGCCTAGAGAAGCTTGTCATCCAGTCCGGTCCAGGCAAATCGTTGTTGAATGGATTCTTGATCTCATTGTCGCGTACGTAGATACTGCTGAACTTCTTTTTGCACATCCTCTCTGGTCAAGCCGAATCCCCATTTTGCCAACGTACGCAGACAGTTCGCAAGCTCCTCATCTTCCTTGTCAGTCAGCGCTCTTCGACGGTCAGCACCAGTCCGTAAATAAGGATTTCTCATATTTTGTAATCCAATAGTCCCCATGGGATAGTCTTGATGCTTCTCTCCATCGTCGTCCTTGATGAATGTCACGAATAGCTGCAGAAATGTCTGACGGCGGGTCGCTTCCATGATCGCGGCATGACTCGACCTCAGAATGAATTCGCACTGTAGCCTTGTGAGTGTTGGATATGTGATCTAACCCCATGTTGTTTATGCTATTTTTCTCCACGTTTGTATCTCAGTGAATGACAGACTTTTTCATGAAATAATGACAATTCACAATACTGACAATCATAGTTAGTAGTGCTGATAGCTAACCATCTGCTATCCATGTTAGAGTGATACATTTTTCCTTTTGTCCGTGAATCAGAGCAATGTGTAAAAGTTTTCTTACAAGTGCGCCGGGATGTGTGTTTTTCTATTAACTTTGATTCGTTGACTACTGTACTCCCGAGCATCTGCACGCAATATGTTTGTTACGTTTGCATTTGTATTTAAGTAAAGTTCTCACGTCTGCGCAGTGTCACCGTCACCTTTCTCAGAATTGTCTGAGACGAACTCTGCACAAGCGTGAATATATTACAACTGCTTGTTTTTACTTCCATGCGAAATTGATGGCCATGTCATCAAACTCAACAGGTTATGGGCCCAGGCGAAACTACAGGCGGATCACCACGAACTACACAACGGGAAACACCCAACGTGTCTACGCTACGAACCTGCACGAACCCTACGTCAAGGTTCCAACGCCTATGCTTTGACGGTGACGCAAATAACTATGACATCTGGGAATTGAAATTCTTATCTTACCTCTACACGAAGGACCCCAAGCTCCATGCTGCAGCTCTCCCATCAACGACCACACCAGATGCAGACTCGAATAAATCAGCCTTCGCGGAACTGGTGCAGTACTTGGATGACAAATCTCTTCAACTCATCAAGAATGATGCACAAGACGACGCCAACAAGGCAATCAAGCTTCTACGAGGACAATACAAATCCAACGAAATGTCTCGTGTTGTGTCTCTCTATACAGACTTGACCTCTCTCCGAATGACCGAAGAGGAGGACATCACGGACTATCTGATCCGCTCAGAAAACGCAGCCACAAACCTCATTGCTGCAGGTGAGACTGTATCAGACAATCTTGTCATTGCCATGATTTTGAAAGGTTTACCCGCATGTTATGATACGTATGTTGCTGTTCACAGCCAAATAGAAAAGATCAAATCTTTGTCCGATCTTAAGACCAGTTTGATAACTTTTACAAAGACGAATTTGAATTTACGTAATGATTTTAGTGATTCTGTAATGAAAACGTCATCGTATAAACATTTTGATAGAAAGAATGTACAAGTTGTTAAACATTCGAAATGTTTGTCATGTGGCAAACAAGGTCACAATAGTAAAACTTGTAGATCTAGAAACAGATTGTGGTGTACTTTTTGCCAAATCAAAGGTCATATTGATTCAGTGTGCTTAAGAAAGAAACGAAATGAAACAAATGTTAGTGCAAGTAGCGATAAGACTACAGTATCTTACACCGATGACTACGGATTTTCTGTATTGATTGACTCAAGCTCTGTGAATTTTAACGAGTCAAATTCCTACGATAGTAACAACACAGTAATGTCCGACACTAGTTATGATTACATTTATACTGTTACGATAGATACAGTAAAGGCAACTAAATTCAAGAATGAGGCATTATTAGTAGATTGTGGTGCAACCAGTCATATCGTGAAAGATAGAAACGCATTCATTGATTTCGATACTAATTTCGATCCAAAATCACACTACGTAGAACTTGCAGACGGAAGACGATCAAATAGTTTTCTCACAGCCAGAGGTACGGCAAAAGTCTCGATGACCGATCAACGCGGTAGAACGCAAACAATTTTACTCTACAATCAGTGGCGTCATTTCAGAAAATTATTAGGGGGGGGGCGAATAATTGTATGATGAATAATTACCAAAAAACTAAATTATGAATGACAAATACTTATAATTCCGTAAGGAGTTAAGGACACGATATTAAACCGAAAAAAATGTTCAAACTAAATGTATATATACATGTTACGTTAGTATTTAAAACAAGGAATATCGCCTGTCTTTTCTACTGGCGAATTCGGCGATAACTTCGTCGACGTTAACAACTTTGCGATCCTCGTTTAAGCAGGCCATGATAAGTAGATCACTCAAACGTTCGTCTCCCATAGAATTTCTCAAAAAATCCTTCACTCTTTTCATGCTTGAGAAGTGTCTCTCATTCGACACAGTTGTAACTGGTAAAGCAATGATAAGTTTTATCAGCTTTAAAAGTTGTTTAAAACCAATGGGCAATTGATTCAAAACTGCAAAAATTGAAAGTATATCCGTGCATTCCTCATTTTGGCTTATGATCACTTCTCTTGCTGTAATAAGCTCAGCACTGAGAGCAACTGCGTCAATATCGCAATGTGGATAAGCTTTTATCAATTCGATTGATTTTTCTTCCGAGAGAAAATTCATAGAGCTTTTTCATAGGAGAAATGGGAATAATTTGTCAATTAGACCCTATCGCTGCATCTGCAACATCTCTAACATAAATAATGCTTCGTTCGATTCCTAATTAAATATTTTTTTAAAATTATTATCTAAACCACTAAAACCTTAGGGGGGGCCAAGGCCCCCCTTGCCCCTCCTAAATGACGCCACTGTCTACAATGCTCTATGCGCTCCAACATTCCCTGTGAATCTATTCTCTGTCATCGCAGCTACGCGAAGAAACGCATCCCTGAGTTTCCAGAAAAATTCAGCACACCTTGTTGCTCCAAATGGTAATGTATTTCCTGTCATTGAAGACAACAATCTCTACTATTTCCGACTGACCAGCATCAGCCAAGCTTACGCTACAAAAACCTTGTCAGAATGGCACCAGACTCTCGGCCACTTAAACTACGAGGACATTATCAAGACCCTACCAATCACCGAAGGAATGAGAATCTCCAACAAGAAGACACCTGAGTGCCCAACGTGTGCCATCAATAAACAGACGCATGCTCCTATAAACCGATCTGGATCTTCTCCAGCTAGCAAACCTCTCAAAAAGGTATACAGCGACATCTGTGGACCTATCAGCCCTACTTCCAGAGACGGATTTCAATACACGATCAACTTCGTTGACGACTTCTTCGGTATGATTCATACATACTTCCTGAAAACCAAAAGCGCAGCTGCCAACGCATTACGACAATATCTGGCAGACACTGCACCTTACGGCAAAATGCTACAGCTACACAGCGACAACGGTGGAGAATACATTGATCAACGCTTTAAGGAAGTTCTTCTGTCAAATGGAATCAAACACACAACTACGGCTCCATACTCTCCTCATCAGAATGGACGGGCAGAACGTACTTGGAGAACAATTATGGACATGTCACGCTGCCTTCTCAGTGAAGCAAGCCTCCCAAAGGAACTGTGGACCCACGCAGTGCGATATGCTATATACATTAAAAATAGAGTTTATCAACGACGCACAGGAAAAACAGCTTGTGAACTTTTCACAAATCGCAAGCCAAATATGCAAAACGTCCACAAATTTGGCTCATCATTCACAGTATACGATGAAGCCCACAAAACAAAACTAGAACCCAGAAGTTCACCTGGAGTTTTCCTCGGTATCAACCCACTGAATGACACGTACTTCATCATGGACACTGCAACAAGAAGAATCAGGAACTCGAGAAATGTTCGATTCCTCGATAGCTCAGGAAACACTCGGGACGCCCCAACATCGAAAGATGAATTATCTGAAGACTGCGAATCAGAAGAAGACGATTTCTGCACAATTCCTGCGCCGCATAATACAGCTACTCCAAGTAGGCCAAAACGTACAAGAAAGAGCCCCGACTGATTTATCAACCAACATTATGTAAACGAGACCATGGCCTATTCGACCAATATCCTGTACGATATCCCTGATACATACGAAGAAGCAGTCAACTCGACAGAATCAGAAAAATGGAACGAAGCCATGAAAGAAGAAATTCAGTCTTTAGAAGAAAACGAAACATGGGACTTAACAGAATTACCTGAAGATCAAACCGAAACCAAAGGTAAATGGGTATTTACGAAGAAGCTAGATACTGAAGGAAATATCATTCGCTACAAAGCGAGATACGTCGCTAAAGGATTTTCACAAATCCAAGGACTCAACTTCGACGAAACATACTCGCCCACGACACAGATGACTACAATACGTGCCTTAATGCAAACGGCAGTACAAAACGGCATGCAAGTCCATCAAATGGACGTGAAATCAGCTTACCTTAACGCACCAATTGATTACAACATTTACTTACAGCAGCCGAAAGGATTTGAGAAAACAAAAGAAAACGCTCATCTTAAATGTCATCTGAAAAAGTCTATATACGGATTAAAACAGAGCGGCAGAAACTGGAACAATCTTCTTGACACTTATTTCAAAGAACGCGGATTCTCGCAATCGAGAACGGACCCGTGCCTGTACACCAAAACTACATCTGAAAGCCCGTATTCCAGCCCATCTCAGAGTAACGACAAAGAACATTATATGATTATTATTATTTGGGTTGACGACATAATCATCACATCGACAAGCGAACAATTCACCAACGATGTGAAATCTCAGTTACAACAGCGATTTAAGATTGATGATAGAGGACCGATCAACTGGTTTCTGGGCATTCACTTCAAACATGATAGAGACAATATATCAATGAATCAATCAGCTTATGTGAAGAGACTTTTACATAAATATGGAATGAACGACTGCAAACCGGTCTCCACTCCTGCTGTCGAGGGAATACGATTAACGAAAACCGAAGACGAAGTAACTCCTGATTTCAACTACAGAGGACTCATCGGAGGTTTACTTTATCTAAGTCTGTCAACTCGACCAGATATATCATGGATAGTCTCAAAACTATCACAGTTCTTAAATTCCCCGAGCAATGAACATGTTATGGCAGCGAAAAGAGTACTACGATACCTGAAAGGCACAGCAGATTTGAAACTTGTCTATAGCAAGGTACAAGATGGCAATCTATCAGGATTCTCCGATTCAGACTGGGCATCGGATCACGACGACCGACGTTCTACTTCAGCCGACGTATTCAAAATATCAGGCAGCAAAAGTCCAATAAGCTGGAAAACACGAAAACAACCGACAGTCGCGCTCTCTTCGTGTGAAGCAGAATATCTTGCGTTAGCAGAAGCAATCAAAGAGGCACAATTCCTTATTCAACTGCTAAATGATTTGAAATGCGAATATCAAGAACTCAAATTATACTGCGATAATCAAGGGACAATCACTCTCGCCAAGAATGCCTCACTTCGTCAGAAAACTAGACATATAGATATAAGACACCACTTTATACGTGATTTCATTTGTTCAGGACAAGGAACTTTACAATATATTTCCTCAGATGAAAATGTAGCCGACACTTTAACTAAGCCTTTAGGACGCATTAAGTTCTCATCTCATGTACATAAACTTTGTGATTAGCTCAAGGGGGCGTGTTGGATATGTGATCTAACCCTATGTTGTTTATGCTATTTTTCTCCACGTTTGTATCTCAGTGAATGACAGACTTTTTCATGAAATAATGACAATTCACAATACTGACAATCATAGTTAGTAGTGCTGATAGCTAACCATCTGCTATCCATGTTAGAGTGATACATTTTTCCTTTTGTCCGTGAATCAGAGCAATGTGTAAAAGTTTTCTTACAAGTGCGCCGGGATGTGTGTTTTTCTATTAACTTTGATTCGTTGACTACTGTACTCCCGAGCATCTGCACGCAATATGTTTGTTACGTTTGCATTTGTATTTAAGTAAAGTTCTCACGTCTGCGCAGTGTCACCGTCACCTTTCTCAGAATTGTCTGAGACGAACTCTGCACAAGCGTGAATATATTACAACTGCTTGTTTTTACTTCCCTGCGAAATTGATGGCCATGTCATCAAACTCAACAGTGAGAAAGTGCAGTCAGCAGCGTAAGTCAACAGTCATTGGCTATTCCTCACAATAGTAACTAACACACCGTCAAAGTCTCGAGCTGTCATCCCATCGTGTTGCTATAAATAGAGAAATTTTACGCATAGCTGTCAGGAGACAATAATATCGTGCTGACCTTGACAATAAACTAAAGCGACATCCATCCATGAGAGCATGTTCTGTGCAATGACTCCTCAAGTCGAAGCCGTAGCTCAGATGCATGAACATGGGCATCGCATAACTTGAAATTACTTTCACACTTATCAATACTCATTTTCAGTGCAATCTTAATCACAAACAACATACAATTACCAACTAGTTACGTGCGGCTGCATAATTATGTTTGCTCATAATTACCCCATCAAGCCGATTTTTCGGTAAGCAAAGAGGGATAAACATGAGCGTTCCGCGCAGATAGTAGGCCGGACTTTTATAATCCAGTCAGCTAAGGGGAAGCTTTACATGACCATTGAAGTCTATTTGTGGCAGGATTACAGATTTATCACTATTATCATGAAAGGCAGAGCGATGTTTACGCAAGATGCAAAATTGCAAAATAATCTTTTGCGTAAAGATTTTTTGATACTACTTCTTTAGGTGGCTGTGGAATTTGGTGGAAAGGGCAGATTTGACTCATCACATAGAACAGCTTGATGTCATCACAAACATGTACCAACTATCGCTTAACCTCTATCTTTTAATATAACAGATTTATAAGGTTTGCTCACAATTACCCCGGGTGACGCTACAAACTTTATGGACACCCTGTATATTTATAAGTATATACGCCTACAGTATATTATATACATATGTTTTTTGACGCAAAATTAAATGCATGTACATGTACATGATTAACTTGCGCGCATAGAGTAAGTATATAGTAGATAGAGTGTCGACTCAAAAAAGTATATGTATAGAGTGAAAAGATTCAGTTTTTTGCGTAGATAACGTTCCTGCGGTCCAAAAAATAGTTAAGCAGATTTCAAAATGCTAAATTTTGGCAAATTTATATGCTATCAACATGAAGCCCTTTTATAAGCAGCATGAAACAAATTGGTTATCACAAGGAATCAATACTAAGCATTTGCTAATAAGTATCTTAATTAAACAGAAATTAAGTTGATGACCAATGAAATTTTGTAATCATAGTCCCTGCAAGTCTTCAAGGAAAAGTTGAGACTTTTTTGAGAGCTTCTTGACTAATATGTCTTTAATTGTTTTTAATTCAATTTCCAGCGGCATGATTTAATGATTCACAAAGCATCATTTCTTGAATCTGAATAATTAATATGGATCTATTTACATCTTTTAAACTTCTTTGTGAACAGTATCTTAGATTACGATGTTTTGCTCTTGCAGTGGCAGTTTGTGATATGATCACGGTAAAGAAAATAATCTTATTGTAATAAAGCTGAGCTTTTAGAAATGGTAACCCATTGAATTGCTAATTTAGCAAACTATATTACCTTTCCCAGTTGTCAGACATGGAGGATCTGTGGAATACTATTCCTTATTCTGTATTGCTATCATTATCATTCAAATTCGTTTGCATTTCTCCAAACGTGTAAAACCTGCATATCTCACAGGTAGTACTGGGTCTCGACCTGGTCTCGACTCATGTTCATTTAATGAAGTTGAAACTGTATACACATTGGGATTTAATAAATGCTGAGTTACCACTCTGCCTAATATACTTACTCTATACTTGCGCGCACATGCTGGCCAAACAAAGAGGGACACAAGCAAATTGAGTTCGGGGTAAGTCCAAGCAGGGAAAGGTCACAAAAGAAAGTTTGCAAAAGACAGTGTCTGGGCTTGGCCTCTACGGAATCGTATTGGCTACAGTATTGATTGATTTAAGGTCCATTCCCACCGGACGCGGCGCGGCGCGTCTTCCGCGTCCAGAATTTTCGTTCAGAACATTAACAAACCTATAGGGCTGTTCTCACAGAGACGCGTGGGGCACCACGCGTACAAGTAATTTCAGAAAAAGTTCTGAAATGACACACGGTTTGCTTATACGAGATAGGAAAATCCATCCCGCGCCAAGTCGCTTGCTCTACCCCCCTCACTGAAACATGACGATTGCCAGATGTTCGTGCACAGAAATGGTAGACTTTCGACATAGCTATCCGACAATTCTGATCTTCTGTGAGGACAATTTGACCAAATGAACATCAAAACCCCTTATCAGTGCACTTTCATACTTTTGTCAACCATGAAATCGAATTCACGAATGCATTTGGAGATGAAAAGTATTTTATTTACTGCAAAACGAGTATCGGAAACGAAGATGAAACCAAGTATCTTCTCAGATCTCAACTTATCTGATGATCTTCAATAGAGTGATACTCCCGATTACTATAGAATAGACGATGCAAGTTAATAAAGGTCGTTTTGTGAGCTAACTTATAGCAGAGTGAATCCGTGCGTCAATTCTATTTCATGATCTGTGCCTTGTTGTCACCCTATGAATGAAAATGTGTAAATGATATGTATGTGTGTCCTTAAAGACCCCATTCTTTACAAATGTGAAATATCAAATGATTAGTTTTCGCAAAATTTGATGATTAGTTTGCTCGACCATATCGAAAACAGGCTCCGCGCCTAATGTGTATCGAGCTAAAATAAAGCCTTTATTATTATTATTATATAAAATTATGTATTTCATAGCAATTTCCATATCCTAACGATTAATTTGCAATGTCAATCACTCAAAAGTATGCCGCACTCAATTTACAATTGGAAAAAATGACTTTAGCAATGTCGGTCTCTCTCATCCACAGAATTAGATTCATCTGCGCGCGTTTCGAAGCAGATAAACAAAATATTTAATTCTGTGCTCTCATCTATCTTTAATTGTTCGCCACTCTTTCATGCATTGCGATGAAGTCATCAAAACGCTTCATGTCGTTTGTTTGATGCAGATCGTAGAATTCTTAACCCATTTAGGTTAAACACACTTCATTTAAAAGGAAATTTCACGAAGATGATGGTGGTGTCTCCTTGGAATCAGTAACAATTTGTTCTCCTCAAAAATGTTCGTTTGTATCGCTCAGTGCATGACAACAGCCGATTAGTTTATAATTATGTTGACAGCTTGATAAATGATTACAATGAAATATCTGATTTGATATTCCCTCAATTATGCGAGAACCACAACTTGCAGATTTTGATACTCAAGAGAATAATTTCTGTAGATTCGAATTTACTTAGCGAAAATTAACAAGACGGAATGCCTTTTTGTCGCCATATCATGCCGACCTCAGTAATCATCTCATATCGACCCTATCTTCGAGACCGTTGGTCCACCAAAACTCACCAGAAATTGATATAAAATAGACTGCCCCTAGCAACACTTCAATCATTCATCAGCGAACTATTCTCGTCGGATGAAACTTGCAAATCTAAGAACCTGATTTCATCATGTTCACGCTCGTAAATCTATTGCGAAATGTACAAAATTCTATTTCCTTGAGAATGTGTCGTTCAGATATCGAGTCTACTCATAGTGCTTGAAATGCCACATTTGATTTCATGAAAATTCTGAAAACTGAGTGCGTTATTTAACTATCTTGAGAAAATATCACATTATAGTGTTTTGTTTGGGCTCATTCGAATGCATGTAACACAAAGAATGTGAATATGTTAATTATTTAGCAATTAGAAGTGTCCATCATGATACGGTATTTGTAGTTGCCCCCTCTCCATTCCCGTCTCCCGCCCCTCGCCACGCGACTCGGTGAGAACCGTCATTTTTGTTGGACCCGCCGCGCGGTGTGAATGGACCTTTACACGAAGTTCGAGAACATCAACACTTTGGAAATCAAAGATATTATTCCAGATAGAATCGGTTCTACCCTACAAAAATTAACAATTCGGAATGCGTTTAATCGCCACGTCATACTGAACTCAGAAATGTTCTCAGTTTGACATGATGTTAGAGATCATAATGTAGGTCAAAAAGCGCGGCAAAATGAAAGCGCGCAACATGTGTGAAGGCTCCATAAGCTGTAATGTTAAAGAAACAACTGCGCAACTTCCGTGCTACAAAAAGTCGCATGTGTGAAACAGCCCTAAAGGCGCGTTTATACCAGCACGATAACGATAACGATAAAATCGTGACGATAATTTCATTTTCTCAGATCAACAATTTGTCGTTGGGGTCTGCTGCTCACATTGTAACGATTTGTCATGACAATAAAATCGTTCAACTGCACAATTTTATCAGCTGTGCTTGCTGCAAAGGAATCATTCTACAGTCATTTTCAATGGATGAAGAACGTCTCCTGGTTTTGCTGCTGCGAAGAAGAAGAAGACGAAAAAAGAGACGCAGCTATTGGACTAATCCATTATTTACAAAAAGTGTTCTTTCTATGATAGCTTGACGACAGGGATGCGCAGTCCCGGAGTCCTATCATTTTTGCTGGAGTCGGAGTCCTATCAAATCATAGGACTCCGGACTCCAGCCTATAACTAGACCTGAAATATAATACAAACAAATTATTTATTCTCGTGCACATAGCTGTCACTGTCTTGATGTCAACTTTCTCCGTCAAACAAAAAGTACAGGGACAGCAGTGCATGCAAAGCTTGTAACAGTTGAGGAAATGAACCGTAATGAAAAAAGGATTGTCTTCTTACTCGGTGATTTAGTAGAGAAGACAAGCTTTCATGTACTCAATCACATCTACGCACCAAAGGTCACATCAGAGACAAATATGAAATATTAGTTTGTTTGAGAACATTGCCTCTTACCCTAACGTTAATCGTGTGTGATGGCTCCTCTAAAGTGCATATCAAAATCGAAAGTGTACTCATATTTTTTGGAGAAGGATGTGGAAAGGCCTTGTGAAGCACACATCAACAAGATGTGAGGAGCATCCAACTTAAAGCGACATTTGATAAGCTTTCATCGAAAATGATTGATAATTGATACAGAAATGATCACTAAAAATAGATTCAGGTAAGCCTATAGTGATCTATGATAGGTTACCAGTTTATTTTAAAAAAGCTAGGCTTTGTATGCTTGCCACCCGGAGTCGGAGTCAGAGTCCTATCAAAGTGATAGGACACCGCATCCCTGCTTAACGAGTTCTTTCGGTTAATCATTCAGTCGAAGGATTTTATCAAATTGTTGTATGTGCTTTTGATTCGAAGTTGAGTATGAACAGCGCCCTGTTATTCATTTTCTCTCATTTCTGATGGTGGCTAGCTTTGTTTTTGATGAAATGTTTGAATTGAAATTTACATTCTTCTTAGCTGGTACCAGCTATGTTGCTGTGAAATGTTTGAATTGAAATTAATGTAGATATTCTTCTTGGCTGGATTTTTTGTAGAACTCGAACTCACTTGCATTTGTTGTTATGGTAAAGTCAAGAAGACAATTGTTTATTTTGTTTTGGCAATTCTATCAAGAATTAAGATATTAGTGCTCTGTGCATTCAGGATTGATTGAAACACAAAAGCACTTCTTGTCCATCTGGGACTGCGAAGCAATGGTCAACATACATTTTGGAAATATGAGTGGTGTTTATGCTATGAAGTGCTCTTTTCTCGATGTTGCTAATAAAGAGTATTGTCATAATGCTTGATAAGGAGACCAAATTAAACCACCCAAATTAAAGGAGTTTTGTATTTTTAGCAATACATTATGTTTTCCTTTCATTCAGGAAGTCTTTTAGGGACGGTATTATATTATTTTAGGCTAATTGCATTGACAGCGTCCATAAAAGACTTCACAAATTAGAGGAAAGCATTATGTATCCTGCGATTCCCATCAATTACATGTATATACAAAAGAAAACACATAAAAACACAAGAAAGATATCTATAATATGATAAATAAACATTTTTTGCAGCACCAATATTTTTATGTACATGTAGGTCTAACAAAATGAGTTTTTCGATGACGTGAGAAGGCATTTCATCCACTACTGATAAATCGTACATTGATGTTTATAAGAGCAGACGTAAAAATTTCCTCCTGAATTATATAGTCCGGGAGCCAGCGTGAAGTTGTGCAGGGAACGAGGTAGTACACAAAACTTTCACATAGCATAGTACACCTCTAACCTACTGCAAAACTTCGCGTCTGCAGGATCAGATCATTTGCTTTTCAGAAATAGAGAGGATGACACAATCCTATGTATTTCCAATGGTAAAATTGTGACATTTAAGGTGTTGACTCCATTTTTTGATACAATGTCAGCAAAGTGCTATTATTACAAGATATTTTCTAGCTTTCTATCAGTTACATGCATTCATCACTCTTTCAAATTTTAAGTAATGGGCCTACAGGCATTGGAATATCTCGTATAACCTATTTGTGAGTACCATCTCATCATACACAGCACACCAGCGATTCCTAAATTGAGTCGCTATTTTACCCTATTTTACCCCGGGAGTAAGCTGCTCCCCCCATAATTGACATAATCATTCATCCCTGCGTGCATCTGTGTAGTACTATGTGAATAACAGCAATTTTGTAAAAGGACATCCCAAATAGATAATGGGTAGATTATCATGCCTCACAACAGCATGCCTTTATTTGATGTATTTATTCATCTGAGGAAATACTGTATCTTTCGGCAAATATATAACTGATATTCTGGCAGGCTACTTACATATCAAAAACTTTTATTTGAGTTGCATTTATCACGGATTGACTGTTCCAATGCAAATAAACATAATCCCAACATTGTGTTACGACGTTTTTATGTGACAACTGATCAAAACGCATGGTTCATCAAAGTAATCTACCATCAATTTCCAACTGATACTCATAAGAAAAGGAGTTTTGGTAAAAAGCAGAATTCAAATTTTGAATTGCTATGTATGGCAATATGATGACCGATTTGGTAAAAACTGATACCAAGTCAATTGTGTTGTATAGTAATTTTGGGAGCGATTGAATCGTAGGAACATCCATGTGAAAATCGAACAGGCATCAATATAGCCTGGGCAAAAGAGACAATTTACGTCAGTGAACAATCAAAATAGAATTTGTCTTAGAATATTTGTGCACTGAAACATACTACACTGTCAGTGCAATTAATTGGTGTGAAGAGTGGTTCATGTATCTCCCGAAATACATGCATACCGCGGATAATGCAAATTTTGAATAATTGATTGTTCAAAGAAACAATGCCAAATCAAATTTGAAATTGCAGAACAATGTGGTGGTTTTCAATGAATTGCTTCCCATGAGCATAGTATCTATCTGTTTCAGAAATTAGCTGAATAAGGTACGTATGTTAACAGAACAAATATATTGCAATTGCTGACCAACTAGGAAGGTTGCTGTCAGAGTTGACACACAGAAATCATTTGGATATCTGGTAATCTTTTGCAATTAGGCCATGCTGTGTGTTTTGTGGTGGCCAAAGACCGAAGCGAAACCTAGGCTTTCAAAAGACCGAAGCCGACCGACTCTTTTGTCTAATCGGTTTCGGATTTTTGAACTTTTTCAGACATTTTGTATTCATCTCCTTGATTTAATCGAAGCTAATCGATCATCAAAAATTAACTGCCACGGAAAAATTAGTCATTTTATGGTATCGAATGCTATTCACGCAGAGGATAAAAATTAACTTATTATACCAGAACTTTTTAGAGTGATGTTCTTCAGATGTCCTATTCAGTTTCAAGGGAAAAGAAACTATCAATGAAAAGCGGTGCTGTTGAGTATTCAAGGCAGGGCTGTGGAGCCGATGCGTTATCTCATCGGCTCCGGCTCCACGACACTGATGTGAAAGGCTCCGGCTCGGCTCCGGCTCCGGCTCCGACTTCAAATTCAGGTTCTATCTATGCTGGTTATCCTGGATCCGTTGAACGGGTTTTTTGGATAACGGTGTGGCCTTTAGAGGCTTGCTACAATCATCAAATCAGTTTTCATTAACAAGCAACGACTTAAGTTAATAATAAAAATGATAATAGCCTAATATAATGACAAATAACATACTTGTCATATATTTTTGCATGAATTGACTATCTCTGAAAGATAAAATAAAGTTATAGCCAGGATTGGTTAAATTAGATAAAGATCTCCCGCACTGGCTAAATATAAATTGGCCTAGCCTGCAACCAGTCTACTACGAAGCTACATTAAATAAGACCACATGAGTGATGATGATATACCTAATTAGCTGTCACAGGGGCCGAATAGTAGTATAAGCTTTTTAACAAAGCTTGAATATGAAACTGGATAGCGTGTGCCTCTAAATAGCTTATAGGGCCTGTATCTACTCGAACATGGAAAGGGTATCGGCTATATAGCCAAATATACCGTATCAATAAAGATATCAATTGCTTTATTGAATATTAAAGTGTATATAGGCTAGCTTAGGTTGTTATTGCTATTTGTTATTGCCTTTATTCAATAGTCTGTTGGTCCATGAATAATATGATCGGTGGGTAGCCCACGACTCATCATCTGTAGAAATTGTAATTTAGATAGCCTCATTGTAGTGTAGGCTAGAAATGTACAATTGAAAATTATACTTAAAAAAATTAAAAATATCTAATTTAGGACAAGTTTTGTAATTCTATGCAGCATACTTAATAAGTTAAGGCCTAACTTACATTATATTAATTTCGTATTTTTCATTATGGCGTAAAGTTGCACTAAATAATTCATCAATGATTCATGTATATTATTATATTCAATTTATGTATAACACATTACCACTATTCCTCTGATGATGGTTAGGCTGATGAAACTGAACTCGGAGTATCACACAGTATGTTGCAGGGTGCTATGCATAATAAAAATTTGACTGCGAGCACCGAGCAGAAATCCCATCTACTTTGCTAGCTTTCGAATGCGCGTGCGGTTTAATGTCACAGACAATAGAAAAGGGAAGTCAAAAGGCGCCTTTATTGAGAGCGTCTCAGTCTTTTTTATTGTTTACATATAAGTCAACATGACATCAGCTTAAAGTGTTGACAGACGGAAAAAATAATAATGAAAATTCTTGAAATCCACTGGTCTATGACATTTGGGGAAATATTATTACACGATACGGCTCTTGTGCAGTCCTCCCCCCCCCATTTTTTCTCTGGTCAAAAGATGCAGCACCATTGGATGTCCGTTTCAGCATCACCAGTTTGAGTGAAGCATTCCGTGCTGTTGTAAAAATCTACGTGGGTAATTGTGATGTCATGGTTGCAAACTTCGTCAGCAAGTCAACATTGTAATTTGCCTTCAGGTTTTTCGCATTGAAATATACCCTTTGAATTTTGAAGTCAAAGGAAATTCATTGTGAATGAGATACCTTTAAAATAATAGGGCGCTACTAGAAGTGGCTGGGGATCGCTTATTGCTATAGCCATGTGAGGACTTGTAGTCAGGTCATTCGTGTGAGTGCGAAGAGTTATTCCTCCAATCAAAATTGATCAAATTGAATAATCGATTGTTTTGAAAAATGTAGGTGGGGGGACTGCACAAGAGCCTACAATACAATCTAAGGAAATTGGCATTGTCACAGATGCCAGTAGCTTCTGCCAGTAGCCATACCGATAGATGATAGCCTACATAGTAACCGTATTAGATTTAAGACATTGCGCAAGAAATGTAGCTATATTATCTTTGCTGACTGAACTGGAAATGTGTACATAAATGACTGGCGACTTGTCTCTAGGAATCTACAATCATCTAGTTAGCATGCATATAACAAGTCTTCAAATTAATGGATTTTGGAGAATACGTTGTCAATATGGAAATTAGTCTTACGAAACATATGCAATAAAAAAGTATTACACATGTGTGTAAATATATAATAAATATAAAACAAAAGAAGGCGGCAACTGCAAAGAAAGATGTCGTGGAGGACAGATCATTGGTATACTTAAAAGACATATCTTTAGATTTCAAATGATTTAATTTTTTTATGATGCCAATTAATAACTTTCAAAATTCTAGATTTATATCAAAGCTCAAACTATCGGAGCCGGAGCCTTTGTGATAAATCGGCTCCGGCTCCGGCTCCGACCAAAACCATCGGCTCCTTAAGGCTCCGGCTCCGGCTCCACAGCCCTGATTCAAGGACAGTGCATATACATGTATGCACAGAACTAAGAATAAAAGCAAAAATGTCATTGATAACTTTAGTTATATTTGAGGGACTTGAGAATCGGCAAAAATGAGTTTTCAAGGATTTTTCCTAAATTCGCTAAGTTAATAAAAAACTTTAAATTCGACAGATGAGTGGGAATCACGAGACATTGGGAGATCAATACAGGTGTTAAAAGTGTTAAAGTTTAATACGCAGCTGTTTTAAGTGGTTAATTTTCTTAGATTTATCTTTCAACCGCGCTGTCACTGCTGAAATTCGCGTTGCATTGTATAGGACGTCATCGTTTTTGTTTACTGAGAAGGATGTGCTACTTTTCTTAACTTTAAAAATTATTCCATTCTGATGTTATATTGAAGATCGGAAGATGATGTCAATTAAAATGAGCCCCATTTCATGTATTAAACTTTCTAACATTTATTGATAGAAATGGCGTTCGTCGTTTCACATGGTGAATAGCGCATTCAAGCAGTGTTCATCTATAGATCATAACTGGGATGTCTCGAAAGAATTTATGCTGAATAGCGCTATGGTAGCGTTACGATATCGTTTATCTGACGACTCTCTCTGAGCGATCACAATGCAAACCAGATCGACAACCAGTTGGTCAGCCTCAATCATTGATTTATAGATCTCTGTGTTTGAAAGATGATTTCTATGCCATTCATTGCAAAGCAATCAAGCACATCAGGTACAAAGCAAACCAATGCTTGGGCTTTGAGATTTGAATCTATGGAGAAATCATTTATATCTATCAAAAATGAGCAAGACAACTTGAAGGCTTCGATGTCTGTTTTAAGGGGTGAATTGAACAGCATTGGTGAGAGCACCTCTGAGTTTTGTCTGAAGGAAATGGAGGATAGAATGAGGAGAGTAAACAACCTGATATTTTATGGAATGCAAGAAAATCATGGTGCTGTTGAAGAAAGAAATGAGTGGGATGAAAAAGAAGTAAGACGAATTTTGAGAAACTTGATGTTGACGCTGCGGTCACTAGTACCAGACGAATTGGGAAACCTGTCAAAACTAATTTAAGACTTCTCTGTGTCTCACTCTCAAGTAACTCCAAGAAAACTGAAAATTTGCGAAAGGCTAAAGTGCTACGCAACTCTGAATTTAATAGGGTTTACATCAATTCAGATGAGCAAACAAGGGACATGTGATTGAGTTATTTGATTCGGAGGACATCGCAGGGTCGATGTTGACCAATGAAACAAAAAAAACACTCAAGGTTCTCGCGAGCGCTTTCGACAGACGCCGTTTGCCATCCTCAAGCAACTGAATTTTAATCAATTCAGATCTAACCTCATTTCAACGCGAAAAAGAGAAGCTCGTGACAGAATTGAAACACAGGCGCAACAATGGGGAAGATGTGGTCATATACCGTGACAATATATGGAAGCGATCAGATCCTACAAATTTTCGAAAGTGATTTTATCGAGTGACCCGTCTTGTCCTCGTGTTTTCTTAACAAACGCTCGTTCAATATTCCCAAAGTTGGATGAACTCTTTAGTAGTTTCTTGCTTTAAACCTAATGTTGTAGCCATTACCGAAACGTGGTTGCATGCCAATATTGATGACAGTTTATTGAAGCTGGATCGTTATCATCTGTACAGACACGATCGATCGCATTGGCGTATGTGTATGGATAAATTTCAGGTTCTCTGCTACTAGACTGACTCCAACCCTGAGCTTGCCCAACTCAATTGAGGCTCTTTTCTTCCACTTGCAAAATGACCTTGTCTCAATCATTTGTTGCATCATGTACCTCCCACCTGGGTTGAGTATATCGATTCATGCTGAAATGATTGACTTCATTTTATCAATGTATGATGACTTCCAAACAAATCATCCTGACCAACATAATGATTATAGGAGATATGAATGATTTGAAAACAAATTTCTTCCGGGAGCAACTGTGCCTTGTGAACAAATTATGTGGAGCTACTCGCTAAGACAGAATCCTTGACCAAATATGGCTATTAAATGGAGATTCCTGCCGTCGCTTTAAGGCACCGAGTGCTATCACGAGACATCTGATCGATTTTTGTCACAACGAAGTCTCCCAGATCCTGCTTCCGGATCCTTCGAAGGTGCAGAAGTAAGGTGCATGTATGAGGCCATTCTAATAAAAATTACTCAACCTGACTTGTGTACTCAGAAAAAGACAGTTGTAAATTTAATTTTACCATGGTAATTATTTTGCTCTTTCTTGAATTTACTTTATCCACTGTTTACTTATATTTGGCCTTCAGTAGTATATCTTGTGTTGAATTTTCTTTTGGCGGTTGTCTTATAAATGTGTATTGATTTATGCAACGATCGTGTTAACGATGTTCAAGCTGTGTTGTAATGCTGTATCTGATTCATTCCGATGTTGATCATGAATAGAACCGGCGAAAATATTCGACCATGATGAATAACAAGCTGTTGTTTTTTATTTACAGAATTTCTAAGATCGACGGGGTACTTAGAACAAATATGGCTAGACGAGGATCTTTGCTATAGTGAACATGCAATAATCGGACCTCCTTTAGGAACCGCGGACCACAACACACTACTGATTACACCTACAGTTCACTCGTCTGCTTTTCTGCAAGAAACTCGTTTTTCGACGGTTTGGGACTACAGGAGTTCTAATGTAGCTGAATATCTGCGCCGCCTAGCCATTGCAGATTTTAGCGCACTACGAAATATGAACTCTGCTGATGAGATGTGTCAGTTATTCTACTCTCTGTTTTCATCTTGCATTTCCGCAATTCCACATCAGACTGTGTATTTCACATCCAATGACAAGCCATGGATAACTCTTATTTTAAAGGATTTGATTAACGAGAGTTGGGAGGCTTTTCGCTTGCGGAACATGAGTAAATACAATCATCTCAAAACGAAAATCTCAAAAGAAGCAGTAAAGGCTTCGCAGCACAAAACCGAAAGACCTTTGGAATGTCGTAAACACTCTTCGTGGCTCAAAGAAAACTGATTCTTGGGTATCACTGACACATGAATTCGGCAGCGTAGAAAACCTTTTGACTCAAGTTACCAATGAATTTGCAAATAACTTTAACAATCGACCATGAAGATTTGATTCCGCTTGAAGATTTGCCTTTGGATCTCGCCATCTCTGATCATTGTGTGTGAACAATTGTGCAAACTTGATCTGAGAAAGTCGACTGGGCCGGATCATATATCACCTAAGTTGTTAAGCATCGGCGCACATTACCTGTGTAAGCCTCTTGCCGAGATTTTTAACATGTCCATTCATAGTAAGACATTTCCGAGTAATTTCAAACAAGCTCTGGTTCGTCCGATCCCAAAGTGTACATCACCATGCATCGCAGATCTCCGTCCAATTTCAATCCTATCCTGCATTTCAAAGGTTTTTGAGAATATAGTCGGTGATAATTTCATGTTATGGTCAGCGTCAGCACGCATACAGACTCTATGGCTCCACAACTACGACTTTAGTTGAAGTGCAAGACGTTTTGACACGCTCTCTCGACTACAGAGATACTTCATGCGTCAATCTTCTTAGCCTAGATTTATCAAGAGCGCTTTATTTAATTTATCAACTGCAACGTCATCGTCTTAAATTGTCTGAGCCATAATGGTGTTCATCACGGACTTTTAAAATGGATTTTGTCCTACCTCAGCAACAGAACAATGTCAGTTTCAATTGCGAATAATTTTGGTCCTGTGGCATCTGTGCTTTCAGGTGTTCCTCAGGGATCTGTTTTGGGCCCCATGTTTTTTGCGGCTTTTATGGGATTACTTAATTTTCCTTTTACAAATGTGGACTGCATCAAGTATGCTTACGATATCGTGATCATTGAAGCTGTAAAACTCAACTGTGCATCTAAAGTTGACCTCAAAGATTGTCAATCAATTATTACAAGTAAAGGCCTCGTTTTAAATGCGGCCAAGTGTAAGCAGATGGTAATAATTCGCTCCTACGACCTGGATCCTGTAAGTCTCGGTGGGCTTATTCATGTTAATTTTATCAAACTCCTAGGAGCAGTTTTTCATCAATCGTGCAAATGGGACGCCCATATTTCTTGTGTTCTTAGAGCTGCATCTCAAAGATTTTACATCATCAAACGTCTGAAATATTTTCTGTGTAGACAAGATTTGATTCGTATTTATTACTGTTTGATTACACAATATATTCTATACGCGTCCCCAGTTTATGGCAGTTTACCTATTTCTTAGATGGATCAGTAAGAAAAGTTCCAACGTAGGGCTCACAGACTAATTTGTGGCATTGATTGTCAGTGTCCCATGTTTCCGTCTCTTCGTACCAAAATGGAAAAGACTGCCAGCAAATTGCTAAGCGCTGCAGAAACCCACGTTGAGCATCCATTGCATTACCTCGTGCCAGATAGACTGCCTAACACTCACGTGTTGAGAATGCCAACATGTAGCCTACCACACTTCAGCGTCAACATTCTTTCTTTCCCTGGACATCAACCTTGAATAATACATCCTTCCGTTAAACAGTTCTACTTTTAGTACAAATTCGAAAAATGTTTGTGCCATGCTTTCTCCTCCTGTATTTATGCATTACGTCTCATTTATTAGTGTTTAATTCGTGTTTGATCAATTCGTGTTTAAATTGTCCTTGTACATATCTGCATTCTGTATTTTGTGATTTCCATTTCAAGAGATATAAACACTTACTTGCTTGCTATGTACAGTGCAAGTAATTACATAGAAATCTCCTTGCATCACTCTTGCCGAGAGGGCTACGCCTCGATCGACACTCGTGATTCAACCCTTAAACAGAGCTACCAATAGAATGCTAAGTTAGCGTTCCCATAAACCATTGATAAAATTGATATACAGTCCGTTTCATAAAAAGTGGATCATCCTAAAATTTGACTAATTAAAACATAAGTATGATACAGAAAGCATTTTTCATGTTATTTCATGTCCCTAATATATTTAAATGTCCTTATATAATCTGATAAGCTATGATACAGTAACGGTTCTTAAGAAGCTAATATTTTGTGGCCCTACCCTTATTGTCAATGACACTACCAATTCGTCTAGGCATTGATTCGATCATATCGTTGATTTTTGACTGATCTAACTTTCTCCACTCTCTTTTTAACAGTGACGTAAGTTGTGATACGCCATCTGTAGGTAGCAGTGAACGACGAACGTTACGTTTTAGAATACTCCATACATTTTCTATGGGATTCAGATAAGGAGAACGAGCTGGCCAGATAATGTCCTAAGCCCTAATTGAGACTTGCATAAGTTGACTCTACTACTCCTGTGACACGTAGCATTATCATCCATAAATAACCAAGTCGATGGATCACCAAGTTTATCTGTCATTTGGCCAATGTTCATTCGTAAAACATTCACATAGCGTTCAGAATTCATGGTTCCTTGCTGTATGTGAAGTTCAGAGCGGCCATTGGTCCAGTAGTTCTAGCAAGGCTGACACTTTGCCTTTTGTGAATGCGATCTCGTTATTGTTCATTTGTGCTTTGTATTGTTTTCAACCGGTAAGAGATAGATTTCTAGCTGAAAGCAATCAGGAGTGCTGCCAACACCACCGCAACGAAGTCAGGAAGCTATGGAACATGAAGTCCAGTTAATCACATGTAGCAGCTACATTATTGTTGATGAATAATGGTGCTATACTGGCTCTGATTGACCGATTTTCTTTATTTTTGTTTTGCTTGATAGCTTTTGGCTTGTAGAACAACATATTACATAACAAAGGAAACAAATGTAATTTTATAAGAGTGAGGTGTGATTTTGTGTAACATTGCTAAATGAAGATCAAATTATCTACTACTTTTTTATCTATAACAGGAAAACAACTCAATATTCATGCTTGAAATTTCCAACAATGATATTAGTAAGCACAACTGACATATCTTCCAAATTTCAGAGAAATTCGTTCAAGTTTGGCGGAGTTAGACAAAGTTGAAGTTAAGGCGATGTTTAAGGGTGATCCATTTTTTATGAAGCAATCTGTATATTGATGCCATTTAAGGCCGCATCACATCACCTACGTGTAACGTGATGTAGGCCTACGTGTTGCGTTTGCATTTCCAACGTCGCATGAAACGCAGATATGTACAGTACATGTAGGCTAACCATGCAAGAAGTTATTGCACTGCAACATCATAACAAAGATGTCTATGAATAGTGTGATAAAGAATTCTTTACCATATAATTCATATATCTTCCTCGTCATATCCAATCAGGGCCGGGGCGACCGCACAGAAACACTGTTAAGCTAACAAATCTCTAACAGTAAGATTCACCCATTAAAATTATCTTGTCACTAACAGCTCACTATCTAATGCTATTTCTGTGCTGTCGCTCCTGATTGTCTCTAGTTGATCATTGTTCAACCTCTGCGTTTTGACAGCTGCATTCACATTTCATCAAAGTCTATGACATTTCATTCCTCTCATCGTGTTACATGTTCATGTATAGAGCCAGGAAAAATACGTATTTACATAAAACGCATTTGCATATATTATTTATATTTGGTATGTTATTACATGAGTAAATATGTGTTTATGTAACCCTGCTTACGACTAGATGAAGAAAGTTCCATTGTAAGTGACTGAGTACGGGTGATTCTGGTCCGACTGAGTGTCAAAGTTGTGTTCATGGTTAAATTTAAAGTCGACAAGATGACGTAGGCAGGGATCGCCATTCGACTGCGAACTGCGAAAGTTTGCAAAACGCATGCCTGTCGAATTTGAAATCATTGTGTGATTCAATTCAAAAGCTTGAGGGAAGACTGGGGCCTAGCAATTCTCTTGAAATTTTGGAAAAAATCTAGCGATCACTCGCAAATCATCCAATAGACAAACAGGAATTCAGCAGTGTTTTTAGCAAAATCTCTGGATATAAGCAACTGAAAACCACCTTGTATGCTCTTCGTGATCGTTAAATTCTTCCGGATTTACAAGTTGGACATGTGCCTATTGCAAATTGGAGTTTATTTGATTTGAAAAATATTAGTGATTGCCATAAAGTCGGCTGCAGCGTAGAACGGAATTTTTCATCCCACAAGGATAAAATAATGAAATGAAACTCCAGTAGGATAAAAGAAGTCTCACTGAAACTAGCTTGAAAAAGCTTCAGTTTTGCTATTGCAATAGGAGATTTTCAGTACTTTGACTGACTTTTCTTCATCATAAAAGCTAGCAGTTAGTGTTGCTTTCACGGTTTCTTCAAGTTTTTTATTACATATTTTAGCATTTTAAAGTACATCTGATATTACATATTTCGATAGCTATAAACACATTTTCCGACTGTATTCATGTAACGTGTTTTACTGTTACCTTTTGCGCTTGAAATTTCACCATATATGTAGATGCGAATAGTTTTTTAACCTATATCTATGACTTTTGAACACGCAACACGTAGGTGATGTGATACGGCCTTTAGTGCGAGAGCTGCTGACATTTTCTTCCTAAATCCACGCACGAGCTTTTTTTCATCTTTTGTTTGTAGATTGTCACCCAACATCAGTAAAACGACAATTCTTAAGCTATAACTGGCCAGTCATTTTGCAAGATACGGAGCGCCAAACATTGCAAAATCCCATTTATTTGGTAAATCCATGCAATTTCGAGTTTGGAACACCTAATAATGCAATGATCTGATACTAATATTCATTTTATCACTCAAAATGATTCTAGAATATGGAATGATTTCCGACTTTATACTATCTCCCGTCTTATATACCCCGTATCGACTATTTGATAGCCTCTATGATATTTGAGTAAAAAGAAGAACTCTATTCGAGCGATTCATTGAAAGGATATCCCAAATCTCTACCAAAAAGTGCAGCCTTTACCAAAAAACAAAACGTTGCACTAAAAAGTCAAGTGGTCATGTAATTACTATTCCATTTCAGTCAATGTAAGACGAATGCAAAGTCTCAAGATTCCTCAGGGTAATTTCATGCTCAACAGTTCTCTGCTCAACTTCTTTCTTCTTCCCTTCTAATTCTAAATTGAGGATCATCATCTTCATATTATGTTCCTCTTCCAAGAGCTTCATTTTCTTGTCATGAATGTTCTTGTCATTTTCGTTTTTGTCTTGTTTTCTATAACTGGATGCCTTGCCAACAGCAAATTTTCTTCCACTACGGAAAAATTCGTTGTGCGCGAGTTGCCACTAGCTCTTACAGACATGTCTTTTTTGAGAGCACTTGACCGACAATATATATACATTTTCATTCAAATGTTCTGAGAATTCGATAATGGATGTGATTGGACGATTACTTTAACAACGGATCACGTCACGAGCGGTCCACATTAGAGCGCCGGCTTTGCAGATCATCAAAGATTTAGATGATCTTTATCTGAAATTTAACACATGTCTAGCAAAAACCAAAGTAAAGAACATCTGCAGCTGAGTTAATCGTCAACTCAGCAAGACCCCGTTAATAACTCAATGATCTAACATTCATTTAATCACTCAAAATGAGCTTGTCATCTTTATGATTATGATTGCACTTTTCAGACAGATTTCTCCCGCATTTCGACGTGTGTGAAGTTGGCGCAACCACTCAGTGCAACCATTTTTGTTTTTACTGTGCCACTCCCAAAAATCACATCAACCACATAATTCGAGGTCGCTGATTATGTGCCACTACTCGGTTTCACGAAATTCAGCCTCCTTTGGCCAGAAAACGCAATTCAAATTTCAAATTGGTTGCGCTGTGAAGTTGGCGAAACCAATTTTTCCGACTTTCATAAGTTTAGCGCATCAAGCAACAAAACCCATAACAAGCGATGAAATATCCATGCCTAATTATGTGCCACACAAAAAATTAATAAAAATAATCGATCTTCATGGAAAAAATCAAGTTTCAAAATTTGATTTCACCGAAGTGTGAAGTTGGCGCAACCAAATTTCAATTCAAAATTACTCAGCACTCAGGCAGTTATGCTTCACATAAATAGCACCAGCGGATGTGCCAGGTCAACATTCATCAGAATCAATCAAACCAAAGCAGTCTTTCACCATTTCAAAAAGAAAACATTAAACATCAAAATTACATGACAGAGCTTCTAATAAAATATTGCACATCCAGCGTAACCATTTTTCATTTCGAGTGTGCCACTCCTGAAATGCATGTTTCTTGTACAATTTGGGGTCGCTGGTTATGTGCCACGCATCCGTTTTACTAAATTCGGCCTCCTTCACTCGGAAAACTCAATTCAAAGTTCAACTACATCACACAATAATTCCAACGCAACCACTTTTCAACTTGAATGTTCCTATTAATTTCATGCATGTTCCTATTAATAACACTGAATTATACATGTACCTATCCATGTTCCTATTGATAACACTGAATTTTACATGCACTCATCCATGTACCTATCCCTCTCATAGTAGGGCACAGCTTTCACTACTAACGGCGTTTGAGCAGAGTAATTTCAACTTGAAAAGTGGTTGCGTTGGAATTATTGCGTGATGTAGTTGAACTTTGAATTGAGTTTTCCGAGTAAAGGAGGCCGAATTTAGTAAAACGGATGCGTGGCACATAATCAGCGACCCCAAATTGTACAAGAAACATGCATTTCAGGAGTGGCACACTCGAAATGAAAAATGGTTACGCTGGATGTGCAATATTTTGTTAGAAGCTCTGTCATGTAATTTTGATGTTTAATGTTTTCTTTTTGAAATGGTGAAAGACTGCTTTGGTTTGATTGATTCTGATGAATGTTGACCTGGCACATCCGCTGGTGCTATTTATGTGAAGCATAACTGCCTGAGTGCTGAGTAATTTTGAATTGAAATTTGGTTGCGCCAACTTCACACTTCGGTGAAATTAAATTTTGAAACTTGATTTTTTCCATGAAGATCGATTATTTTTATTAATTTTTTGTGTGGCACATAATTAAGCATGGATATTTCATCGTTTGCTATGGGTTTTGTTGCTTGATGCGCTAAACTTGTGAAAGTCGGAAAAATTGGTTTCGCCAACTTCACAGCGCAACCAATTTGAAATTTGAATTGCGTTTTCTGGCCAAGGGAGGCTGAATTTCGTGAAACCGAGTAGTGGCACATAATCAGCGACCTCGAATTGTGTGGTTGATGTGATTTTTGGGAGTGGCACAGTAAAAACAAAAATGGTTGCACTGAGTGGTTGCGCCAACTTCACACACGTCGCATTTCGTTGAAATGAGACATTTCTAGATAGGTGGCTTGCCGGCCGGACTCTCTGTGAAAGTTCATGAAAGCGTCATGACAACGAGAATTATGTTTATAGTTGAATAAACACATTTTCCAGCTCAAAAAATTACATTCACGGAATTTCTTCTATGTGCAACAGGTTTTATTTATTGACTTTGTAAATCAAGCAACTTTTTTCGAATCGTCTCGACTTAGATATGGATTGCTAAAATTGTGTATGACTGACTTTATTTCCTGCATTTTAATTACTGGTATACAGTTTTGCATGACAAAGATTTGTTGCATAATGATGAGATTGGTCACATAATAATGAGATTTGTTGCATAATAAAATTGCCTTCACATGATGTCATGCACTCATTGCCGATTACGCATTATGCCTACGAGTTTAGGTCATGTAGCCATAAGGCTTGTGCAAGATGTTGTATTTTAGTTATACTCCAATTGGTTTTGAATCAGTAGGCTTATATAGGCATACGCTAAAAGTCAATTCAACAAATTACTGCGCCGCATGTAGGCTATACCTAACGACAGCTATGCGTAGGTATATCATAGGTTGCCTGCAACATTAGGCCATAGGACTACCTGCGACTCATCGATTCGGTCGATTCTTTCGCTTCACCGAAAATTAATTCTCTTCTTCAAATTTTCAAAATTAAAATGTTGTTCCATTTGGCTGTCTGCATGTAGGAAGCCTCAGTCTATAACAGAGGTGAACGCGGTTAACCGGTTAACCGGTTAACCGCGGTTAATTTTTCCTAACCCGGTTAATTTCTGACACCGGTTAACCGCGGTTAATTTTTCATGACCCGGTTAATTTTTTGGTGCGGTTTCAGACTTTCTATACTTTTTCTAGTGAGATTAACCTGCTGCCATCGGCCTGAATAGTAGTATTTTGTCAAGATTGGTCTCTGAACCAAAGTCTTAATAGAAGCAGCAGTTGAGACTTGACTACAGACGAGCGTCAAAATTTACGTCAGTCAATAGATATCTCACAGAAAAACGAACGTAGGAATCGAAGTCGCTTAACACCTGCACCAGATGAGTCACCAGGCGTTGAGCGAGGTGATGAGACGCTGATCTTGAGGTGGGATGGGATCTCGAATAATGTAGCGACTAGCGTGGTCATGACTCATTTCAATCATTGTAATTTCGTCGTTAAACCTCGGTCGTCATTCCTTCGTGAACAGTCATGGAATGTCTCGCGTTTGGGACAACTTCAAGCTTGTCACTATTGACAACAAAAAGTACGCAAAATGTAATTTGTGTGAAAAGAAGTACGTATTTTCATCTGGGACTGGAACCCTCCTATATCATATATGAGGAATCAACATCCTCTTTTCAACTTGAACGACAATCCTGGATCATCCGTATCAACGCCTGTTCGTGATGCATCTGGAAGAAGAACGAACGTCCGAGCAGCCGTCGAGGAAATGAGGGAATCGACACAAGTAAATATGGACGAATGGTTAAAGACATCCAAGTCCAGAACATGCTCAAAAGAACGAGCCATCGACATCACCAAGCTCATTGTCCGGTGAGTTAACTCTGTGACTACATGTAGGCCTACATGTATGTTAGAGCTTCATTTTCAACATGAGCCTACTTCTTTTCGTAGAAAGGTTGTGATATTTTCAGTGTAATATTTTAAATAGTCTATGTTTTAAATATGGATAAATGTAACAAAGTGTATGTTTTTTAAATGACAATATCTAATATCTTGGAGCCACCTCATATTTAGTAACTCTGTAGGCTTGTTTTTCAACGTGTTCCTTAATATTTAAGCATAAACCATGCATATAGGCCTGTTATGCACTAAATTTCAGTAAATCAATAAGACTTGTTTTTCGCAAATATGGTGGAGAGCATGGACAGGTATTACGCAGCCCATAGGCCTACAAAATGCCAAAAGAGGAACAGCAAGTAATTATTAGTTAGCCCTCGTATCTTATGAAATAGATGATGACGTTATTTAGCGGTGAAATCTGTTTGAATTCCCCTACACAATGACTATTTTATTTTAGCAACTATGACTGACCTTTCTCAATCATATTGAGATGAACGCCAGGGACGTGGTCGCCCTGATAGGGCGGGGAACCTATGCTCAAATTTCTGAAATCTTGTGTTACAATACTGCTTGTTTTAGCCTACTTGATTGATAAATTGTGAAGAAGTTGTGAAGAATTGTGACGAGGCCGTAGTACAATGCATCGGTACATAATCTCTTACTTAGTCGGTACATACATGTAAATACGTAGTATGTCAACTACGAATAATATTCTTACTGGTAGACAAAATATGGATTTATCAAGAATT
Source organism: Prostheceraeus crozeri (assembly GCA_907163375.1). NCBI lineage: Eukaryota > Metazoa > Platyhelminthes > Polycladida > Euryleptidae > Prostheceraeus > Prostheceraeus crozeri. Next base: position 312,317 of record CAJQUW010013301.1, on the reverse strand, counting down.
AAGATACATTTTCAAAATGAAGATGAGAGTAAACATTTTGTATAGTGAAATTTCTATCCTATTTCAGGTGTGTAACTACTGATCTGCAACCGTTGACATTCTGTGAGGATACCTCAATGAAGGAACTGCTTCTCTATCTCGAGCCGAACTACCAACCTCCCTCGCATACAACTCTGATGAGACATATTAACACAACGTACGATGAAGATCTTTCTCAACTCAAACAGAAGGTAGAAACGGATGGATTGACTTCTTCCACTTTAGTGAGCATCACCACAGATTGTTGGACTAACAGACAAATGTCAGCATTAGTGACCATCACAGCTCATTGGATCGATCGATCTTGCCAGCTTCGAAGTGCTAATTTTGGTAGTCCTTTGTTAACGCAGCAACACACCGGTGACAATTTAGCTGAAACCATAGACGAAACTTTGAGTCTTTTCAAAGTAAACGCCTTCTGTATGACCCATGACAATGCGAGCAATATGAAGAAAGCGTTGGATTTGTCCTCATCAACAAAATACCATATCGGATGCCTCGCTCACCTTCTTCAGCCTTCCATCAACGATTCTTTTGAAGAGGTAGACGAAGTAAAGAAATTGATCAACAAAGTCCATACTGCAATTTCGACAGTCCACAGATCCATAACGCTGACTTCGGAATTTCGGACCTACAGGGCACAGTTATGCAGGGATCACGATAAGTGCGAGCTTCAAAAGCACAATAAAACGAGGTGGAACAGCACTGTTGTCATGCTTCAAAGCTTTTCAAAGCTCTTTGATGCATTTGACTTCCTTGTAAAATCAACACATGTACTCAACAATGTGGAAAAATGTTCGCTGTCATTTGGTTCGCATGAAATCATCGCAATCAAGGAGATGATTGTTCTGCTTGAAGACCTGAAGATGACAACAGATGAATGGCAAACAGAAACATCTGTTAGTGTCTCAGAAATTTATCCGATCATGTTTTGTCTCCTGAAACGACTGCAGATGAAACCTTGCGAAACTGCTATGGCCAAGGAGTTTCAATCACATCTGCTGATTAATCTTGCGGAACGATTTTCCGTGGAGGACCAAGAGTTCCTTGGTTCCATGAGTGTTCATGTCATAGGATCTTTCTTGGATCCCAGGTTCAAGAAGCTGACATTCTTGTCTCGCGAAACAAGATTGAATGTTCACGCGACAATATTGGACGAAATGAAAAAGATATCAGTGAATGTGGATGAAGAAGTAACAGAAGTCGAACGCGACGACACGTCCGGAGCACCAAGTTCAAAACGATGCAAGTTACTTACGCTGCTTGATGACGATGTGATTGAAGAGAAAGTATCAAAAGAAGAGGATGAGCTGGATAGCTATATACAAGTCAGTTCAAAAAATGCATGATTTGCAACAGGAATGCATTGGAAATTTGCTGACATGAATTTCATAAATCTATGTAGGGGAATATGAACTCTGCAATAGGCTGTTTGACTGAAGTTGCAAAAATAATATCAAGACGTCTACGATGTTAAAAAATTGTACTTTACTATCTCAGTGAAAATACATGTTGTTTTACTTTTAATTATAATATTTTGTCATTTTTTGTCAACATTATACTCTGTCGTAACATTATGCATAACTGATATTGTTCATGATAATGTTAATTGCCCACTTGAAGTTGCATTTTGATAGCATTGTTTGTTGTTCGATACAATGTTACAGACCTACTATATATTGGATATTGTGGTATATCGACGATGTCTATAATGTGCACAATCTTTATGACGTGAATCACAAGGTTTGGAGTTTTCATCCATTCAAACATTACATCATATAGGCCAGACATGATAGCATGACAGTTATAAGCCTATGTTATACCCGTATATATGATTCTCAGTATGCATGTTGTGACACTTGTTCATCACCCTAAAATTCAATTCTTACAGGCTTTGATTAATACTCTTTCATCTTTTCTCTTTTCAGGCACAAGGATTACCTTCACAGTCAAAGGATCCACTTTCATGGTGGAGAATCAATCAAGCGAAGTTCAGAAAGCTTTCGTTGCTTGCGAGAAAGTATCTGGCTATTCAGGCCACGAGTGCTGCCTCCGAACGAGTCTTCTCTGTCTTCGGCAACATTTACCATGAAAGGCGAATGGGACTCACAGCTGAACATGCACAGCAGATATTGTTTTTGAATCTGCACTCCAAGAAGTCTTCCTGAGTTGAACGAATACATATTTTCAAATTAAAAATATCATTCTTTTTTTCTGCCAAAAAAGGTCCGTACCGTACTCATTATGTGCGTCCACATAGATGTAAATCACCTAATTTTTTATCCTATCCTAGCATTCATGCGCCTACATACTGTAATTTTGTCATAATTTGCACGACTGATGCGCATTCACTATTTATAATTCACATAGAAAAAATGAATTTTGTCATCATAGCAAGATTAGCAACATCATCATTTATTCCGTTCACGACTAGGCAGTTAGTATGCCTATAATTCACGCTATAGCAGTCCTAATCGTTCGCTGTTTCTTCTGTGATTTAACTCGACTTTCATTAGCCTATAGCAAATAAGGTCTATTGCCTATTATCAACCTATCTATGCTCACATATTGGTAGGCCTACATATACGTAGATTAAGATGATATGTTTTAGTTATGTATTTTGAGACTGAAATTTTGAAACCTACAATTAACCGCGGTTAATTTGGTGGTTAGACGGTTAATTTTTTTCTTAACCGCGTTCACCTCTGGTCTATAAGTTTTAAAATGGGATAAGAGCTAAGCGTGCTTCTAAGTTATACTGTAGACTGTACACCATTATAAACAGCTAAAGTAATCGTTAAAAGATTTTGTTTAAAGATTTACAGAAAAACTTCGCAGAAAATATCCGAAAATATCTGCTAAAATGATGACGTCACAACGTGATGAATGATGACGTAACTTAAAATCCGTTCATATCAGATAAAACAAACGTCTGTTTTAACGGAGATTTACAGTTCAGACTGCAGAAACCCAAAAACAAAATTTTGGCTGTTAATTTTAACGTATATTTACGGTTTACAGTTTACAGTGGGTGTTTCTGAAGCGACATAATTCTCATAATTGTCAAAAGCTGGGTTAATAAAAAAAAGTTTCCGTGGGATGGGCCTGGGAATGGAAAAGTCGGCCCATGGACAACCCTGATAATTCGCACTCTCAGCAGATGACACAATTACAATTTATATTATTGCGAAAAAAGCTTTTAGGAATTTAACAATATTCAAACAACTGAATTACCGGTACTGTCTTGTGTCATGACTGCATGAGCACCTTTTTAAAAAATAATTTTGATGCAATCCACCAACCTCCATGATGTGTTTTGTCTGTATATCTACAATTACTCTTCTCCACAAATAGGTACTATTTGCCGCTACACACGCCTGAAATCACTTGTACTGATTTAGGGGTCATAAATTAACATTTGCAAATGACCGTGTTAAATATTTGTCAAAGAGCAGCAATTCATCACTTGATGACCTTTCCGTTTTGCTATATGCTAGCCTTTAGGGTCTTATCTCACAGAGTGACTTTATCGACTCTTCAAGGGTTTGTGAATATTGTACTGCTGTCGTATAATCGATCGGATGTGCTCTATGTCTGAGATTTCACAATTATCATCTGATTTGACTGTGATCATCGATGGTGAAAATATTGATGTTCATCAAGTACCGTTAGCTTTGAAGTGCCGATTTCTTTACAAACTACTTTACAAGCGCTCTATGATTCAGTCTGAGAAGGTGATAAACGACTTTCCAGGAGGCAGTGATAACTTTAAGATCATCATGGATCACTGCTACGGACGGAAGGTTCGTGTAACTGATAAAAATGTTGTGGCGTTGTATTGCGGAGTTCGTTACTTGAAAATAGAAGGAGAATTGAAAGAGACAGTTGATGCGTTGATGCTTGATTTGATCATGAGAGCAGAGCTCACTGGAAACATAATGACAATTCTTCACTTTCTTCAGCAATGCCGTCCACTGGAATCGTCGGAAGAAATTAAATCAATATGTTTGGAATCAATTGCTCAATTCTGTCTGAAATTGTCCTTAGAGATCACATTTCCAGTCAGACGACATCCAGATAGACTTTTCAATGGCGCAGTTTTTAAAGAAACAATCAATTTACCGAGCAGAGAAATATTGATTGTCATTTCTATACTGAAAAAGAAGGCCGACATGCAATTCATTAATTCCCTAATTTTACATCATCTGAGGAGTACGAATTTCAACAATGACACACAGAAAACATTTGATGAACTTCTGAGCTACATTTCATTTCCAAAATCTCCGACAGTTCCTTGCAGTTACACGGAATATCAAACGGATGAGCTGATGTCACTACTGATGAACGCGTTGGTCAAATCTTTATCAAACAGCCGAGTTCTGGCTCACTTAGTTCTTATAAATTTGAATAATTCTTGGATAAAAGGTCAAGAATATCCCATCAACTCAAAATGCTGCAAAATTCTATTCAAAGAAGTATTACATGTTGACGGCATTCATCCAGGTTTGCTTATCTCATTATTTAATAATTTCAAGAGCTCTGAGGATTTTTCGAAGGATTTGTTAGCTCCTGAAGATTGTGCAGCTTTGATCCAGAAAATGCCTCAAAAGTGCCAGGACTATCAGCATCTTCTGAACAAAACCTTCGAATCATTAACGACTGAAAACGCTGGTAAGAAATCTCCGAACATTGATATTGCGCTAACTGAATGTAAAATTGTTATTCTGTGCACTTCGTATTGCGTTAGTAGTACCTGGAGTAGAGACCGTAAATCAATTGATTACAGCAGCAAATCAAGATGGTGGTTTGGTTGTGATTTCGAGTCCCACAAGTCACATATCTTTTGCATGGCTATTTGATATTATGCTTCGTACATTGACACTCATGGCTTTGACTGCTGTTATCTGCCTGCTGGGAGGTCATTTCTCTATTTTTTGTTCCATCTTCGTTTGATGAAAAGAATTCCAACTTCTCACTAAATCCAACAAATTCATTCTTCCACTTTTTCATCTCCTTTTTCTTCTTGTTGGTATTCCTCTTTCCATACCACCTTCAAGCAATCCTCGAATAAGTCAATTTAAGGTATCTTCAATAAACCATCATGTCAAAAGACAAGTTCAAGTGTCCAAGCCGTCTGTGTTGCATTATTCTGGTCGCTTTCTTTCGCTTGCATCCTTCAATACCTCCTCATTCAAATGCAATACAACATCTAAGAAGACGCATTGATTCCACCAGATAGAAAAAAGATCACTGATATTTCGGTCTTATCAATATGTGATAGTTATCTTAGGCTTTTTCGAGACTAAAGATGAGTGTCGGGTCATGTCTCATGAATTTTGAAACCCCCTACTCGGACTAAAAGTCAACCCGAACCCGAGGTCGGGTTCAGTCCAGAAATTTTACCTGAACCCGATAAGAAAATGCCAAACCCCGACTCGACTCGACCAGATTAGATTCAAAAACCATTCATGACATTATGCTAATGCTCGCATGACTTAAAAGTGGTCGCATTAGGAATCCGGATAACTTTATAGTTGCATAGAAGCTTCATGCCAGGTTCAAATCTATCTATTTTAACACCGCAAGCAGTCTTCAGGAAGGGTTATCAGCCAGGGGCAAATGCTGCACCGACCAATTCGATAGAATAGAAATGATGAAAAAAACCGCAAAAAGATGAGAAAAATTTCGAAGCGATATTCAATGAAGTAATTATAAATCTCTATGAAGTGAACGCGGACACCATTTTTAAGATTGTAGTTATTAGATAAATTGTCTATTTTATGTTGTAATAAATACATGTACTGTAGAGATATATGTTCACGGCTTTATTATAACAGTGAAATATCACTTTAATTTATTTATATACTGAACTACCGTCTCTTGGAAAAGTTTAAAGGTCCATTCCTACCGGAATGTCCTACGCGGCGCGTCTTCCGCGTCCAGAATTTTCGTTCAGAACATTAACAAACCTATAGGGCTGTTCTCACAGAGACGCGTGGGGCACCACGCGTACAAGTAATTTCAGAAAAAGTTCTGAAATGACACACGGTTTGCTTATACGAGATAGGAAAATCCATCCCGCGCCAAGTCGCTTGCTCTACCCCCCGCACTGAAACATGACGATTGCCAGATGTTCGTGCACAGAAATGGTAGACTTTCGACATAGCTATCCGACAATTCTGATCTTCTGTGAGGACAATTTGACCAAATGAACATCAAAACCCCTTATCAGTGCACTTTCATACTTTGTCAACCATGAAATCGAATTCACGAATGCATTTGGAGATGAAAAGTATTTTATTTACTGCAAAACGAGTATCGGAAACGAAGATGAAACCAAGTATCTTCTCAGATCTCAACTTATCTGATGATCTTCAATAGAGTGATACTCCCGATTACTATAGAATAGACGATGCAAGTTAATAAAGGTCGTTTTGTGAGCTAACTTATAGCAGAGTGAATCCGTGCGTCAATTCTATTTCATGATCTGTGCCTTGTTGTCACCCTATGAATGAAAATGTGTAAATGATATGTATGTGTGTCCTTAAAGACCCCATTCTTTACAAATGTGAAATATCAAATGATTAGTTTTCGCAAAATTATGTATTTCATAGCAATTTCCATATCCTAACGATTAATTTGCAATGTCAATCACTCAAAAGTATGCCGCACTCAATTTACAATTGGAAAAAATGACTTTAGCAATGTCGGTCTCTCTCATCTATCTTTAATTGTTCGCCACTCCTTCGTGCATTACGATGAAGTCATCAAAACGCTTCATATCGTTTATTTGATGCAGATCATAGAATTCTTAACCAATTTAGTTCTTAACCAATTTGGATACTTAACGAAACGTAATAGAACGGAATGCCTTTTTGGCTCCATATCATGCTGAACTCAGTGCTCTTCTCAGATTGAGTCTATTTTCTAGAGCGTTGGTCCACCAAAACTCATCATAGAATTACTCGGATATTGCTCTAAGATAGACACCCTAGCAGCACTTCAATTCACAACGAACTGTTCTCGTCTGATGAAACTTGCAAATCTAGGGACCTGATTACATCACACTTTGATTACGCTCGTAAATCTAATGCAAAGCATCTTTGCATTTCCTCGAGAATGTGTCGTTTAGATATCGTTTTCAAGTCATTGTGCTTGAAATGTTGCATCTGATTTCATGTAAATTCTTAAAACTGAGTACGTCATTTAACTATCTCAGGGAAGAGGTAGCGTTCTCTAAATTTAAGTTCTACTGGACGCGCTTAACAAAAAACAATCTCGAGAATAGTTTACGTTTTATGACATCCTCTCAAGTGCCTGATATTCAAAGTTTGGTCAAAGTCGGACAACAGCAAGTTAGTCACTGAGTCTTACACTGATGTTATAATTTCTTTACGAGATATTTATTGTATTTCTACCTATTTAGATTTTGTGTATTTTCATATATAAAATATGTTAAAATTTCAGCTGTGTCTTTATTTCACATTTATCATTGAATTTAAAGCTCACGTTTTGGGTTGCGAAAGAACTGTATGATTAGCAACAATAAGATACTTTATAACTTCAATAATAACACAAGGTAGGCAGGCTTATATACGAGGTTCTAGAAATGCGTAGGCCTATATACGAGTGAATTCTTTGGAGAGTTTTCAACGAGTGCTTTCTCCCTTGGTTGCCCTTACAAAAACATGCTTTCAACTTTTCAAGTGCCAATATCACCTTGAGCATAAAATCTTTTCTGGTAAAAATGACCGTCAGTAGTAAGGAAGTGACAAACACCAGATAGCGCAAGATGGCCGGCCAGGTGGGTCCACGTTCACAAACTGTTCGCTGACTCCCCCCCCCCTGCAACGACAGAGTGTGAGACTCGGGTGAGTTGGTCCGACCGCCTGGTTGACGTGGGCGACCGTCCAGGTTGACGTGGGCGACCGTCTAGGTTGACGTGGGCGACCGTCTAGGTTGTCGTGGATGGTGAAATGGCTGCCAGATTCGGATTCAGCGTAAAATTCTGCATCGGTAGGGTGAGTTTCAAGGCAATCGGCGAGAAAAAATTTTTCTTCAAAATTTTAACAGAGTTAGAATTTGGGACGTTTTGGTGTGTAGCGCCCAAACGAAGCATCGGATGAGAAAACGGAGACCAGATTCGGATTCAGCGTGAAATTCTGCATCGGTAGGGTGAGTTTCAAGTCAATCGGAGAGAAAAATTTTCGCTGACGTCCCCCCCCCCCTCTGGACAGCTTGCTTCGATTTTGGCTTCCAGTGGACGGATTTTGTCGTGCGATAGCTCGTTTGAAAGCTAAGAGTGAGACAAATTCAGTGAAAGAATCGGCTTGTTCCTATCTGTCTTCGTTCAAAAGTTAGAGCGGTTACAAGATTTTAGGTCGGAGCTCGCTCACCTGAAAAAATCCTAAGTGTCAGAGTGGCTTTGTATGGGTAAAATTTTGAAAATTTTCCAAAGTGTGGAATTTCGACCTGGGACCGTCACCAAAACATTTTTGATCAAATTTTGAAATTTCACTGACGTCCCCCCCCCTCTGGACAGCTTGCTTCGATTTTGGCTTCCAGTGGACGGATTTTGTCGTGCGATAGCTCGTTTGAAAGCTAAGAGTGAGACAAATTCAGTGAAAGAATCGGCTTGTTCCTATCTGTCTTCGTTTAGATGTGAGACGCCATTTAAGATTTTGGGACATTGGCGAAAAACGACAGAGTTAGAATTTGGGACGTTTTGGGCTGTAGCTTCAAAACGAAGCATCGGATGGGAAAACGGATTTCAGATTTGGAATCAGCGTGAAATTCTTTATCTGTATGTGAGTTTCAAGTCCATCGGAGAGAAAAAATTTTCAACATTTTTCGAAAAAACGACGAGAGTTAGAATTTTTTGCGATGGCTGCCTACTGTAGAGCCAAAACGAAGCATCGGATGGGAAAACGGAGGCCAGATTCGGATTCAGCGTCAAATTCTACATGGAAATGGTGTATTTCCAGCTCAATCGGAGAGAAAAAATTTTCACTGACGTCCCCCCCCTCTGGACAGCTTGCTTCGATTTTGGCTTCCAGTGGACGGATTTTGTCGTGCGATAGCTCGTTTGGAAGCTAAGAGTGAGACAAATTCAGTGAAAGAATCGGCTTGTTCCTATCTGTCTTCGTTTAGATGTGAGACGCCATTTAAGATTTTGGGACATTGGCGAAAAACGACAGAGTTAGAATTTGGGACGTTTTGGGCTGTAGCTTCAAAACGAAGCATCGGATGGGAAAACGGATTTCAGATTTGGAATCAGCGTCAAATTCTTTATCTGTATGGTGAGTTTAAAGTCAATCGGAGAGAAAAAATTTTCAACATTTTTCGAAAAAACGACAGAGTTAGAATTTTTTGCGATGGCTGCCTACTGTAGAGCCAAAACGAAGCATCGGATGGGAAAACGGAGGCCAGATTCGGATTCAGCGTCAAATTCTACATGGAAATGGTGTATTTCCAGCTCAATCGGAGAGAAAAAATTTTCACTGACGTCCCCCCCCCTCTGGACAGCTTGCTTCGATTTTGGCTTCCAGTGGACGGATTTTGTCGTGCGATAGCTCGTTTGGAAGCTAAGAGTGAGACAAATTCAGTGAAAGAATCGGCTTGTTCCTATCTGTCTTCGTTTAGATGTGAGACGCCATTTAAGATTTTGGGACATTGGCGAAAAACGACAGAGTTAGAATTTGGGACGTTTTGGGCTGTAGCTTCAAAACGAAGCATCGGATGGGAAAACGGATTTCAGATTTGGAATCAGCGTGAAATTCTTTATCTGTATGGTGAGTTTCAAGTCCATCGGAGAGAAAAAATTTTCAACATTTTTCGAAAAAACGACGAGAGTTAGAATTTTTTGCGATGGCTGCCTACTGTAGAGCCAAAACGAAGCATCGGATGGGAAAACGGAGGCCAGATTCGGATTCAGCGTCAAATTCTACATGGAAATGGTGTATTTCCAGCTCAATCGGAGAGAAAAAATTTTCACTGACGTCCCCCCCCTCTGGACAGCTTGCTTCGATTTTGGCTTCCAGTGGACGGATTTTGTCGTGCGATAGCTCGTTTGGAAGCTAAGAGTGAGACAAATTCAGTGAAAGATTCGGCTTGTTCCTATCTGTCTTCGTTTAGATGTGAGACGCCATTTAAGATTTTGGGACATTGGCGAAAAACGACAGAGTTAGAATTTGGGACGTTTTGGGCTGTAGCTTCAAAACGAAGCATCGGATGGGAAAACGGATTTCAGATTTGGAATCAGCGTGAAATTCTTTATCTGTATGGTGAGTTTCAAGTCCATCGGAGAGAAAAAATTTTCAACATTTTTCGAAAAAACGACGAGTTAGAATTTTTTGCGATGGCTGCCTACTGTAGAGCCAAAACGAAGCATCGGATGGGAAAACGGAGGCCAGATTCGGATTCAGCGTCAAATTCTACATGGAAATGGTGTATTTCCAGCTCAATCGGAGAGAAAAAATTTTCACTGACGTCCCCCCCCCTCTGGACAGCTTGCTTCGATTTTGGCTTCCAGTGGACGGATTTTGTCGTGCGATAGCTCGTTTGAAAGCTAAGAGTGAGACAAATTCAGTGAAAGAATCGGCTTGTTCCTATCTGTCTTCGTTTAGATGTGAGACGCCATTTAAGATTTTGAGACATTGGCGAAAAACGACAGAGTTAGAATTTGGGACGTTTTGGGCTGTAGCTTCAAAACGAAGCATCGGATGGGAAAACGGATTTCAGATTTGGAATCAGCGTGAAATTCTTTATCTGTATGGTGAGTTTCAAGTCCATCGGAGAGAAAAAATTTTCAACATTTTTCGAAAAAACGACAGAGTTAGAATTTTTTGCGATGGCTGCCTACTGTAGAGCCAAAACGAAGCATCGGATGGGAAAACGGAGGCCAGATTCGGATTCAGCGTCAAATTCTACATGGAAATGGTGTATTTCCAGCTCAATCGGAGAGAAAAAATTTTCACTGACGTCCCCCCCCTCTGGACAGCTTGCTTCGATTTTGGCTTCCAGTGGACGGATTTTGTCGTGCGATAGCTCGTTTGAAAGCTAAGAGTGAGACAAATTCAGTGAAAGAATCGGCTTGTTCCTATCTGTCTTCGTTTAGATGTGAGACGCCATTTAAGATTTTGGGACATTGGCGAAAAACGACAGAGTTAGAATTTGGGACGTTTTGGGCTGTAGCTTCAAAACGAAGCATCGGATGGGAAAACGGATTTCAGATTTGGAATCAGCGTGAAATTCTTTATCTGTATGGTGAGTTTCAAGTCCATCGGAGAGAAAAAATTTTCAACATTTTTCGAAAAAACGACAGAGTTAGAATTTTTTGCGATGGCTGCCTACTGTAGAGCCAAAACGAAGCATCGGATGGGAAAACGGAGGCCAGATTCGGATTCAGCGTCAAATTCTACATGGAAATGGTGTATTTCCAGCTCAATCGGAGAGAAAAAATTTTCACTGACGTCCCCCCCCCTCTGGACAGCTTGCTTCGATTTTGGCTTCCAGTGGACGGATTTTGTCGTGCGATAGCTCGTTTGAAAGCTAAGAGTGAGACAAATTCAGTGAAAGAATCGGCTTGTTCCTATCTGTCTTCGTTTAGATGTGAGACGCCATTTAAGATTTTGGGACATTGGCGAAAAACGACAGAGTTAGAATTTGGGACGTTTTGGGCTGTAGCTTCAAAACGAAGCATCGGATGGGAAAACGGATTTCAGATTTGGAATCAGCGTCAAATTCTTTATCTGTATGGTGAGTTTCATGTCAATCGGAGAGTTTCAAGTCAATCGGCGAGAAAAATGTTCAACATTTTTCGGAAAAACGAGTTAGAATTTTTGCGATGGCTGCCTACTGTAGAGCCAAAACGAAGCATCGGATGGGAAAACGGAGGCCAGATTCAGATTCAGCGTCAAATTCTACATGGAAATGGTGTATTTCCAGCTCAATCGGAGCACTAGAACCGGCGATAGACGGGTTTTTTAGTGTTTGGATGATGGGTGTTACGTCATCAGCTGATCGCCACACACTATATAAGCTGGGAACCGACAGAGACTTGTCATTAAGACGAGAGCGATTGTCAACGGTAAGTCGTCTCTCTGAGCTCCGATGATAGCTTCGGACATTCCAAATCCCGAGTTTCTGTAAGAAACCGACTTAGAAAATTTCATTGCTGATATCAGCTAAGGCGTCAGACTTAGAGGTTAGCCAGGAGATGGCCTTCGTCTCCAGGCCATAAAAGACTCCAAAACTTTAAAGGCTTGTAACTTTGCTTCTACAAGTCCGTTTGACTTGATTCAAAAAAGGTTCGGTCGCTATTGACCTGGCCTAAGTGACAGACTACTTATAAAATTTCATAAGTAGTGCTAAAAAGTTGAAAAATTTAAATTCACTAGTTTTGGAGGTTTTCTGGGGTTTTCAAGTATGCTGAGTTCAAATCTACTATCAGATTTCAAATTTAACTAAGTCTAAGGCAGCTTTGAGGGGTTAGATCCCAGCTACTGTTCACTACCTTTGACTCGGCGTTACTGTTACCACTTCGGGGCAGTGACAATGATGTCTTAAGCTGTAAATAGCGGGTATCGGGGAAGATCTCTCACTTCCCTAGTGATCAGTACAAGGCCTTCGGGCTGTCGACGGGATCTAGTGCCACTCACTACACTCAAATCTATCATCTCACTAAGTGTAAAATCATTCTTTTCCGTTTTTATAAACTAGGAATCAATCGTTTGCTATCAAACGTTTACGGAATTATAATCATTGTTTCCCCCTTTTCACTTCAGAAAATGGTTAACTACAATAATGCCAAGACGGCTTTCAAGCTCTGCGTTTGTGCAAAGATTTTTCGTAGTGACGCCTTCAAGAAACACTCTTGTGTAAATAAGCGAATGGTAGGGGGCATTCGATACTTTTGCAGCAGCCATAATGCATCTCGCCTTGTCGAGACGTTACCGGAGTGGCATGCGAAGCATAGCAGCTGCAGTCAACCAGAGCTGACTGAGGAGGCGAAGCAAAGTCTCTTCAGCTCAGAGTTGAAAGCTCTGGAGACTCAGTGCGCTGTCGAGGCTATCGCGTCACCAAAGCCTCCCTCATCTAGTGCACCAGCAAAGGCTCTCTCACCCACCCCGATTCTGGAGACTCAGTGTGCTGTCGAGTCTATCGCGTCAGCAGAGGTTCCTTCATCTAGCGTGCCAGCAAAGGCTCTCTCACCCACCCCGATTGAGTCTTCTCCGAAGTCGAGTAAATCCTCCTCCTCCTCTAGCGATGAGTCGGCTACTAGTAGCAGCGACAGTGAGGAAGAGGAGGAGGAGGAAAAAGGCTCGACGAAGGCTGACCTAGTCGAGAGTGTCTACCTCGATAGCGAGGTAGAGGCGGTGAGGGAAGTTGACCTCGATAGCGAGGTGCAGCCGGCTAAGTTATCGAGCAGTGGTGGGATTGCGGCTCAATGTCGCAACTTCATTATGCGCCCACCACTGGTCGATAACTATGACAAGTTGAAGAATGAGTTGGAGGTGTGGAAGAGGGACTGTTTCTTCTATAAAGCGAGTTCCGAGAACCTCTCGCGAGTCACTCAGGAGCTCAAGAAGACTCAAGCTAGTCTTTTTGAGAAAGAAGGAGAGCTCGATCGCGAGAGGTTCTCGCACCTCGCTAGTAAGGCTAGAGAAGAACAGCTCCTGATCGAGAGAGAGAGTCAAGAGAAGGAGTTGAGAAAGATGAGGGAGGAGTTGGAAGGGCTGCGAAAGCAGTTGGGGAAGGTGGTGGCGACTAATCAGGAGCTGCACCAGCAAGTGATGAGTAGCAGTACTCGACGATCAAGTCGCCTCCACATTCCCCTGGATAAGAAAGGACGTGTGCCCGCAAGACCGCTCCTCTGTGAACGTGGCAGAGACGAAATGTGTTACAGCAGGGCTAAAAAAGGTATCGAATGCCTTCATTTTACATTCGACCATAAGGAGGCAATCACAGGATTCCTGTTCGAACCACGTCCGGAGAAGATCTGTAAGTTAAAACAAGTAACTTAGAGTTCAAGATGATAACTAACAACTTCTTTCTTTACAGATATCAAAGAGAAGCGCCCACCTGCTTCCGTCAACGAGCCGGAGGCGAAGCGGCAAGCTTGAACCCCATATTTTTTCAATCATCCCGAGAATGAACCATCGGCTCTCTTAAGGGCCACCATGGGGCAAGACATGATAGAACCTCCTCGCGGTTTGCCCTGGGCAGTCTTCGGACTGGCGAATACTATCATTAAGTTGAATCTGCTATCAGTCAACTTGAACATTATGCAGTCGATTGCTATCCCTGAAGCATTCTGATTCGCTGTTGAGCAATTCATTGTTGAAAACCCTATATAAGCCAGAAGATTGTAGCACTTCTCATTCAATTTGAAGTCACGATGGAAGCGACATCTGCCGACAACATTCCCGTCTTCATCGATGAAGACAACGCTATTCCCGAGTTCGTCATCCTCGACGAGTGGGATAAAGAGGATGATAAGAAGGGGAAGATCGAGAAGATTGTTTGGACGGATGGAGTGTGGACTCCAAATACCACTCGCATCCGAAAGGTGCCAGATGCACCAGTACGACTTCGGCGGTATAGGATCTATGACAACCTAACCGTCATACCCATTGACTATTCCAGCCAATAGTCAACTTAATTGACACCATTGACACCGAGAACGAACCATCGGCTCTCTTAAGGGCCACCATGGGGCAAGACATGATAGAACCTCCTCGCGGTTTGCCCTGGGCAGTCTTCGGACTGGCGAATACTATCATTAAGTTGAATCTGCTATCAGTCAACTTGAACGTTGCAAATGAAGTTCGGTGTAATACTTCCTTTCGACGGGCGTTCCTGTAAAGGGCGGCGGTGAAACCCGTAGCTATGTATACCGCAAGGGACATTCGGCAATGGTCAATCTTGTTAAACCTCTCTGCGTCATGTTTGCAAGTGATTGCCTCTGTCTCAACGTAGTATGCATTCGCGCCAGGGCGACATTTAGCCAACTGTCGAAGGTTACCTAAAACTTTCCATTGCATACGTTATGAGAACCATGAGTTCTACCTGTCTCTATCAATGAGACGAATTGATGAATGGAATGAAATGGGAGGACACTCACGCGCCACACGCAACATAACACACTTCTCTCTTCCGTAGTCAAACAAGCTCTTTACACATGGATCGCAGTCGATTGCTATCCCTGTATCAGAAGTGTAAGCTATCTTAATTTTATTTAACACTATTTCATCTACCATCATCACCCATATGAAGTGTCATAAGATTTACAAGTTAGACTAAGCGTTCTACTATTTGTAAATGAAAGATATAGTTTCACCAGTTTACAAGTTAAAAATAAAGTTTCAATAGTGTGTACGTTAGAAATAAAGTTTTAGCTGTTTGTATATCAAAAACAAAGTTTCAAGAGTTTACAAGTTAGACTAAGCGTTCTACTATTTGTAAATGAAAGATATAGTTTCACCAGTTTACAAGTTAAAAATAAAGTTTCAATAGTGTGTACGTTAGAAATAAAGTTTTAGCTGTTTGTATATCAAAAACAAAGTTTCAAGAGTTTACAAGTTAAAAAATAAAGTTTCAATGGTGTATACGTTAGAAATAAAGTTTTAGCTGTTTGTATATCAAAATAAAGTTTCAAGAGTTTACAAGTTAGAAATAACGTTTCAATAGTGTATGCGTTAGAAATAAAGTTTTAGCTGTTTGTATATCAAAATAAAGTTTCAAGAGTTTACAAGTTAGAAATAAAGATTCAATAGTGTGTATGTTAGAAATAAAGGTATAACTGTTTGTAAAAATAAGATCGCAAGATTTACTAGTTTACAAGTTAGACTAAGTGTAAATTAAAATAAAATTATAACTGTTCACGAGTTAAAGCGTTGATGCAACGATGAACAATTAATAAGCTGAAAAGTTTTAGATTCACTTTAACATTACCATATGTTTACAGATAGAAATGTATCACAGCAAAGCTACTTCATGAGTTAGTTTGCCAGGAGTGTATCATCTCAAACTTTTACTCCGTCGTTGAAATTTCATGACGACTTTTTGCTAGACGAAAGTTAACACCAGAGGAGCGTAGGGGTGCGTGGCATAAAATACGCCTACAGCACTGAGAGAGTTGGAGTGCATGAGCTATGTACATTCTTTTGACGACGAGAGGAGCGATTTAGCCGATGGCGCAGGTAGTTTCCCAGAGCATGGAGGACATTGTTTAGGTGACTCTAAGGACGTATGTCGAGCTGCCTTCAGTGATAGGCTTCCAACTCATGATGAATGATGATATGCTTACGACCTACATTCAACCATTGGTGTATGCCCACACCCTCCCCCACAACGAGCTTGTCTGCCACATTGTATTCATGAGTGTGGCTCAAAGTAGGAAATTGATTGATGAGACTTTGCTGAAATATCCAAGGCGCGTATTCAAGCATGGTCGCCTACTGTTGGAGTATTATTATCAATGGCGCGACGACACACATTTGCCCACCCGTGTTTTACCACACCTATCAACGGAAGAATACAATAGAGCTTTAGTCGAGACGGTGAAAGGAGACGATGAGCGCTAGCGGGTGAATGAAGCATCGGTGAGAGTGGGAATCAACTTGATGCTATTCTCCAATGAGGATTGTTGTCTAATGAGAATCAAGCATTCCTTTATAAATAGAGAGCCTTCCACAGTGAGAATCATTCCATCGTTGAATCGTACAAGTGGCGGACGCACATTCTCTCTCTCTACATCCCTGTTATATTATCCAACTAAAATGGTAAGTCGCTACTTTCCTCCCTCTCCTCCCTTGAACGTAAACTTAATACAATCTTTTTTATTTTCAGGCATCTTCTACATCTGCTGCACTAGTAGGACAAAATGGTGGCCAGACGTTACAAGGTTCGCTACAATCAGATCATCTACAGCTGAGACCAGTGGAAGAAACAACAAAGGTACATAATCCTACACCGCTACAGCGTAAATTTAAACAAGTCTTGCGTCATGAGGATCACAGCGTAGTACTGCGAACGGGAATGCTCCCTTCCACTGATGTGAAGATATTGAGCAATCAGTATGGGGATTACATACTCATCCCCGTGAGTCCGTACATTCGCCACCAACTTGACATTATTGAAGAGTACATAACATTAAATATGGACATTCCTACTCCTCTTGCTCAAGAGTGGAAGGCGAGAGATGAAAAGGATACTCCCTATAGAAGGATTTGGGATGGCAATCAAATTTGCCTACCATTATCACATTGGTGTAGTTATTATAAAAAGGATGGAGATCAATCAATACCCATCAGATGTGATGAGCTCGGAGAAGGTACTTGGGATATCATTTTCAAAGTGAATGGACTATATTATGGTCAGCACAAGGATAACAAAATAGCCTCTCTCTCGATATACACTGAATCCATCCTATATATTCCAAAACCACCCAGCGTAGATGACATTATTGACGAAATCCTTAACGGGGATGGTACGAAGCGCAAGTCGGGCAAGAATGCTACTTCCAAACGCAAGTCAAGGAAAGAGAATTGCTAATCCTTTCCTAACTCTACCCTATGACAATTCGCTTATGTGCTTTGAGTGTCGTGGACGTGGTCTTATTAGATACATTTTACTTCTTCGTTGCCATCATATCATTTGTGTATTTTGTCGTGAAAAGCATCGATGTAATTCTTCATTTTGTGATATGTTATAGAACGTTTCCTTAGATGTGCAATTTACGTTTTAGGCTTCTATCATCATTTTTATGGATTGTGAAGGTGAACCTGTGCAGGAGCTCAGTGCTATTGCTATGAACAATTGGACATATCAGATTGTTAGTGTCTATCATCAACATGCCAACTGTGATCCCAATGTTGATCAATGGGCGAGAAAACACATTCATGGACTTAATCTGAAATATTTGCAAGACTATGGATTTTCTTGTGAGACTGCTCTTCTTATTGACTTTAAACGATGGTTAGCTGCTTTCAATGTTATACGCATTTTTTGTAATAATCCTGGTAAGGAGAGGAAAGTATTTCCCAATCTAGTCATTAATGATATTTTGCTCCCACCTTGGGATAGTAGAGTGAATCAACACTATCATGAAGTCACGAAACGTTTTAAGGATTTGTGTGTTCCTATTTTGTCAGTTCGTTGTAGTAGCTACGTTCATAACCAATGCTTCTTTCCTCCTTACCTCAACACTGCCAAAGTCCTATATGGTTATCATTGCTCGCTATATGACAGTTACCAGCTGTATCTATTTTATCTGTTTCAAACCATTGATTTGTAATGCATGCTTGTTACAGTTATTCAATAAATGTTATTATGCGAAGAGTTGTTGTTATCATGCAACGGATGGGTTAGATGAAGGGTGATCATATCTTTTTCAAATGACTGTGAAACATTGATTTCCATGATGAAGATTTAAACAGTTAGATTTGATGACGAATAAGATTTACTAGTTTGCAAGTTAGACTAAGCGTTCTATTATTTGTAAATAAAAGATATAGTTTCAACAGTTTACAGATTAAAAATAAAGTTTCAATAGTGTATGTGTTAGAAATAAAGTTTAAGCTGTTTCTATGTTAGAAATAAAATAAAGTTTCAAGAGTTTACAAGTTAAAATTAAAGTTTCAACAGTGTGTACGTTAGAAATAAAGTTACATCTGTTTGTAAAAATAAGATTGCGGGATTAAATAGTTTGTAAGTTAGACTAAGCGTTCCACTATTTGTAAATGAAAGATATAGTTTCAACAGTTTACAGATTACAAAATAAAGTTTCAATAGTGTATATGTTAAAAATAAAGTTTAAGCTTTTTGTGTGTTAGAAATAAAATAAAGTTTCAACCGTTAACAAGTTAAAAATAAAGTTTCAGATTAAAATAAAGTTTCAATAGTGTGTATGATGGAAATAAAGTTTAAGCGCCTTGTGCGTTAGAAATAAAGTTTCAGCCGTTTACAAGTTAAAAATAAAGTTTCAACAGTGTGTACGTTAAGAATAAAGTTCTATCTGTTTATATGTTAGAAATAAAAATAAAGGTTCACCAGTTTACAAGTTAAGAATAAAGTTTTATCTGCTTGCATGTCAGAAATGAAATAAAGTTTCACCAGTTTAAAAGTTAAAAATAAAGTTTCAATAGTGTGTATGTTAGAAATAAAGTTTCAATAGTGTGTATGTTAAGAATAAAGTTTTATCTGTTTGTATGTTAGAAATAAAACAAAGTTTCAACCGTTAACAAGTTAAAAATAAAGTTTCAGATTAAAATAAAGTTTCAATAGTGTGTATGATGGAAATAAAGTTTAAGCGCTTTGTGCGTTAGAAATAAAGTTTCAGCCGTTTACAAGTTAAAAATAAAGTTTCAACAGTGTGTACGTTAAGAATAAAGTTCTATCTGTTTATATGTTAGAAATAAAAATAAAGGTTCACCAGTTTACAAGTTAAAAATAAAGTTTTATCTGCTTGCATGTCAGAAATGAAATAAAGTTTCACCAGTTTAAAAGTTAAAAATAAAGTTTCAATAGTGTGTATGTTAGAAATAAAGTTTCAATAGTGTGTATGTTAAGAATAAAGTTTTATCTGTTTGTATGTTAGAATTAAGACAAAGTTTCAACCGTTTACAAGTTAAAAATAAAGTTTCAATAGTTAACACGTTAAAAATAAAGTTTCAATAGTGTGTATGTTAAGAATAAAGTTCTATCTGCTTGCATGTCAGAAATGAAATAAAGTTTCACCAGTTTAAAAGTTAAGAATAAAGTTTCACCAGCTTAAAAGTTAAGAATAAAGTTTCAATAGTGTGTATGTTAAGAATAAAGTTTAAGCTTTTTGTGTGTTAGAAATAAAATAAAGTTTCAACCGTTAACAAGTTAAAAATAAAGTTTCAGATTAAAATAAAGTTTCAATAGTGTGTATGATGGAAATAAAGTTTAAGCGCCTTGTGCGTTAGAAATAAAGTTTCAGCCGTTTACAAGTTAAAAATAAAGTTTCAACAGTGTGTACGTTAAGAATAAAGTTCTATCTGTTTATATGTTAGAAATAAAAGTAAAGGTTCACCAGTTTACAAGTTAAGAATAAAGTTTTATCTGCTTGCATGTCAGAAATGAAATAAAGTTTCACCAGTTTAAAAGTTAAAAATAAAGTTTCAATAGTGTGTATGTTAGAAATAAAGTTTCAATAGTGTGTATGTTAAGAATAAAGTTTTATCTGTTTGTATGTTAGAAATAAAACAAAGTTTCAACCGTTAACAAGTTAAAAATAAAGTTTCAGATTAAAATAAAGTTTCAATAGTGTGTATGATGGAAATAAAGTTTAAGCGCTTTGTGCGTTAGAAATAAAGTTTCAGCCGTTTACAAGTTAAAAATAAAGTTTCAACAGTGTGTACGTTAAGAATAAAGTTCTATCTGTTTATATGTTAGAAATAAAAATAAAGGTTCACCAGTTTACAAGTTAAGAATAAAGTTTTATCTGCTTGCATGTCAGAAATGAAATAAAGTTTCACCAGTTTAGAAGTTAAAAATAAAGTTTCAATAGTGTGTATGTTAGAAATAAAGTTTCAATAGTGTGTATGTTAAGAATAAAGTTTTATCTGTTTGTATGTTAGAATTAAGACAAAGTTTCAACCGTTTACAAGTTAAAAATAAAGTTTCAATAGTTAACACGTTAAAAATAAAGTTTCAATAGTGTGTATGTTAAGAATAAAGTTCTATCTGTTTAGATGTTAGAAATAAAAATAAAGGTTCACCAGTTTACAAGTTAAGAATAAAGTTTTATCTGCTTGCATGTCAGAAATGAAATAAAGTTTCACCAGTTTAAAAGTTAAGAATAAAGTTTCACCAGTTTAAAAGTTAAGAATAAAGTTTCAATAGTGTGTATGTTAAGAATAAAGTTCTATCTGTTTATATGTTAGAAATAAAATGAAGTTTCGCCAGTTTACAAGTTAAGAATAAATTTTATCTGCTTGTATGCTAGAAATGAAATAAAGTTTCACCAGTTTACAAGTTAAAAAATAAAGTTTCAATAGTGTGTATGTTAGAAATAAAGTTTCAATAGTGTGTATGTTAAGAATAAAGTTTTATCTGTTTGTATGTTAGAAATAAAACAAAGTTTCAACCGTTAACAAGTTAAAAATAAAGTTTCAGATTAAAATAAAGTTTCAATAGTGTGTATGATGGAAATAATGTTTAAGCGCTTTGTGCGTTAGAAATAAAGTTTCAGCCGTTTACAAGTTAAAAATAAAGTTTCAATAGTGTGTATGTTAAGAATAAAGTTCTATCTGTTTATATGTTAGAAATAAAATGAAGGTTCACCAGTTTACAAGTTAAGAATAAATTTTATCTGCTTGTATGTTAGAAATAAAATAAAGTTTCACCGATTTACAAGTTAAAAAATAAAGTTTCAATAGTTAACACGTTAAAAATAAAGTTTCAATAGTGTGTATGTTAAGAATAAAGTTCTATCTGTCTGTATGTTAGAAATAAAATGAAGGTTCATCAGTTTCCAAGTTAAAAATAAAGTTTTATCTGTTTGTATGTTAGAAATAAAACATAGTTTCAACCGTTAACAAGTTAAAAATAAAGTTTCAATAGTTTGCGAGTTAAAACTAATGTTTCAATAGTGCGTATGTTAAGAATAAAGTTCTATCTGTTTGTATGTTAGAAATAAAATGAAGCTTCGCCAGTTTACAAGTTAAGAATAAAGTTTTATCAGCTTGTATGTTAGAAATAA
Source organism: Prostheceraeus crozeri (assembly GCA_907163375.1). Classification (NCBI taxonomy): domain Eukaryota; kingdom Metazoa; phylum Platyhelminthes; order Polycladida; family Euryleptidae; genus Prostheceraeus; species Prostheceraeus crozeri. The sequence continues at coordinate 290,548 of CAJQUW010013301.1, read as the reverse complement.
AATGAAGTTTCACCAGTTTACAAATTAAAAATAAAGTTTCAATAGTGTGTACGTTAGAAATAAAGTTTCAACCGTTTACAAGTTAAAATAAAGTTTCAACAGTGTCTACGTTAGAAATAAAGTTTTATCTGTTTGTAAAGTTTGATCGTAGGATTTACTAGTTTGCAAGTTAGACTCAGCATTCTACTAGTTGTAAATGAAAATATCGTTTCAACAGTTTACAGATTAAAATAAAGTTTCAATAGTGTGTATGATGGAAATAAAGTTTAAGCGCTTTGTGCGTTAGAAATAAAGTTTCAGCCGTTTACAATTTAAAAATAAAGTTTCAACAGTGTGTACGTTAGAAATAAAGTTTCAACAGTTTACAAGTTGAAAAATAAAGTTTCAACAGTGTGTACGTTAGAAATAAATGAAAGTAAGAACTTCATCGTATGAGTATTCAAAGCATGTTTTGTAAATCAAATGTGTATAGTCCTGACATGATAGAATCGCGTTAGAAATAAAGTTTCAGCCGTTTACAAGTTAAAGATAAAGTTTCAACAGTGTGTACGTTAGAAATAAAGTTTTAGCTGTTTATATGTTAGAAACAAAATAAAGTTTCAACAGTTTACAAGTTGAAAAATAAAGTTTCAACAGTGTGTACGTTAGAAATAAATGAAAGTAAGAACTTCATCGTATGAAAATTCAAAGCATGTTTTGTAAATCAAATGTGTGTAGTCCTGACATGATAGAATCAAATGAACTTGACAAACGCGTTACAAACAGATAAAACTTTATTCTTAACATACACACTATTGAAACTTTATTTCTAACATACACACTATTGAAACTTTATTTTTTAACTTGTAAACTGGTGAAACTTTATTTCATTTCTAGCATACAAGCAGATAAAATTTATTCTTAACTTGTAAACTGGCGAAACTTCATTTTATTTCTAACATATAAACAGATAGAACTTTATTCTTAACATACACACTATTGAAACTTTATTCTTAACTTTTAAACTGGTGAAACTTTATTCTTAACTTTTAAACTGGTGAAACTTTATTTCATTTCTGACATGCAAGCAGATAAAACTTTAATCTTAACTTGTAAACTGGTGAACCTTTATTTTTATTTCTAACATCTAAACAGATAGAACTTTATTCTTAACATACACACTATTGAAACTTTATTTTTAACGTGTTAACTATTGAAACTTTATTTTTAACTTGTAAACGGTTGAAACTTTGTCTTAATTCTAACATACAAACAGATAGAACTTTATTCTTAACATACACACTATTGAAACTTTATTTTTAACGTGTTAACTATTGAAACTTTATTTTTTAACTTGTAAATCGGTGAAACTTTATTTTATTTCTAACATACAAGCAGATAAAATTTATTCTTAACTTGTAAACTGGTGAACCTTCATTTTATTTCTAACATATAAACAGATAGAACTTTATTCTTAACATACACACTATTGAAACTTTATTTTTAACTTGTAAACGGCTGAAACTTTATTTCTAACGCACAAAGCGCTTAAACATTATTTCCATCATACACACTATTGAAACTTTATTTTAATCTGAAACTTTATTTTTAACTTGTTAACGGTTGAAACTTTGTTTTATTTCTAACATACAAACAGATAAAACTTTATTCTTAACATACACACTATTGAAACTTTATTTCTAACATACACACTATTGAAACTTTATTTTTTAACTTGTAAACTGGTGAAACTTTATTTCATTTCTAGCATACAAGCAGATAAAATTTATTCTTAACTTGTAAACTGGCGAAACTTCATTTTATTTCTAACATATAAACAGATAGAACTTTATTCTTAACATACACACTATTGAAACTTTATTCTAAACTTTTAAACTGGTGAAACTTTATTCTTAACTTTTAAACTGGTGAAACTTTATTTCATTTCTGACATGCAAGCAGATAAAACTTTATTCTTAACTTGTAAACTGGTGAACCTTCATTTTTATTTCTAACATCTAAACAGATAGAACTTTATTCTTAACATACACACTATTGAAACTTTATTTTTAACGTGTTAACTATTGAAACTTTATTTTTAACTTGTAAACGGTTGAAACTTTGTCTTAATTCTAACATACAAACAGATAGAACTTTATTCTTAACATACACACTATTGAAACTTTATTTCTAACATACACACTATTGAAACTTTATTTTTAACTTTTAAACTGGTGAAACTTTATTTCATTTCTGACATGCAAGCAGATAAAACTTTATTTTTAACTTGTAAACTGGTGAACCTTTATTTTTATTTCTAACATATAAACAGATAGAACTTTATTCTTAACGTACACACTGTTGAAACTTTATTTTTAACTTGTAAACGGCTGAAACTTTATTTCTAACGCACAAAGCGCTTAAACTTTATTTCCATCATACACACTATTGAAACTTTATTTTAATCTGAAACTTTATTTTTAACTTGTTAACGGTTGAAACTTTGTTTTATTTCTAACATACAAACAGATAAAACTTTATTCTTAACATACACACTATTGAAACTTTATTTCTAACATACACACTATTGAAACTTTATTTTTAACTTTTAAACTGGTGAAACTTTATTTCATTTCTGACATGCAAGCAGATAAAACTTTATTCTTAACTTGTAAACTGGTGAACCTTTATTTTTATTTCTAACATATAAACAGATAGAACTTTATTCTTAACGTACACACTGTTGAAACTTTATTTTTAACTTGTAAACGGCTGAAACTTTATTTCTAACGCACAAGGCGCTTAAACTTTATTTCCATCATACACACTATTGAAACTTTATTTTAATCTGAAACTTTATTTTTAACTTGTTAACGGTTGAAACTTTATTTTATTTCTAACACACAAGAAGCTTAAACTTTATTTTTAACATATACACTATTGAAACTTTATTTTGTAATCTGTAAACTGTTGAAACTATATCTTTCATTTACAAATAGTGGAACGCTTAGTCTAACTTACAAACTATTTAATCCCGCAATCTTATTTTTACAAACAGATGTAACTTTATTTCTAACGTACACACTGTTGAAACTTTAATTTTAACTTGTAAACTCTTGAAACTTTATTTTATTTCTAACATAGAAACAGCTTAAACTTTATTTCTAACACATACACTATTGAAACTTTATTTTTAATCTGTAAACTGTTGAAACTATATCTTTTATTTACAAATAATAGAACGCTTAGTCTAACTTGCAAACTAGTAAATCTTATTCGTCATCAAATCTAACTGTTTAAATCTTCATCATGGAAATCAATGTTTCACAGTCATTTGAAAAAGATATGATCACCCTTCATCTAACCCATCCGTTGCATGATAACAACAACTCTTCGCATAATAACATTTATTGAATAACTGTAACAAGCATGCATTACAAATCAATGGTTTGAAACAGATAAAATAGATACAGCTGGTAACTGTCATATAGCGAGCAATGATAACCATATAGGACTTTGGCAGTGTTGAGGTAAGGAGGAAAGAAGCATTGGTTATGAACGTAGCTACTACAACGAACTGACAAAATAGGAACACACAAATCCTTAAAACGTTTCGTGACTTCATGATAGTGTTGATTCACTCTACTATCCCAAGGTGGGAGCAAAATATCATTAATGACTAGATTGGGAAATACTTTCCTCTCCTTACCAGGATTATTACAAAAAATGCGTATAACATTGAAAGCAGCTAACCATCGTTTAAAGTCAATAAGAAGAGCACTCTCACAAGAAAATCCATAGTCTTGCAAATATTTCAGATTAAGTCCATGAATGTGTTTTCTCGCCCATTGATCAACATTGGGATCACAGTTGGCATGTTGATGATAGACACTAACAATCTGATATGTCCAATTGTTCATAGCAATAGCACTGAGCTCCTGCACAGGTTCACCTTCACAATCCATAAAAATGATGATAGAAGCCTAAAACGTAAATTGCACATCTAAGGAAACGTTCTATAACATATCACAAAATGAAGAATTACATCGATGCTTTTCACGACAAAATACACAAATGATATGATGGCAACGAAGAAGTAAAATGTATCTAATAAGACCACGTCCACGACACTCAAAGCACATAAGCGAGTTGTCATAGGGTAGAGTTAGGAAAGGATTAGCAATTCTCTTTCCTTGACTTGCGTTTGGAAGTAGCATTCTTGCCCGACTTGCGCTTCGTACCATCCCCGTTAAGGATTTCGTCAATAATGTCATCTACGCTGGGTGGTTTTGGAATATATAGGATGGATTCAGTGTATATCGAGAGAGAGGCTATTTTGTTATCCTTGTGCTGACCATAATATAGTCCATTCACTTTGAAAATGATATCCCAAGTACCTTCTCCGAGCTCATCACATCTGATGGGTATTGAATGATCTCCATCCTTTTTATAATAACTACACCAATGTGATAATGGTAGGCAAATTTGATTGCCATCCCAAATCCTTCTATAGGGAGTATCCTTTTCATCTCTCGCCTTCCACTCTTGAGCAAGAGGAGTAGGAATGTCCATAATTAATGTTATGTACTCTTCAATAATGTCAAGTTGGTGGCGAATGTACGGACTCACGGGGATGAGTATGTAATCCCCATACTGATTGCTCAATATCTTCACATCAGTGGAAGGGAGCATTCCCGTTCGCAGTACTACGCTGTGATCCTCATGACGCAAGACTTGTTTAAATTTACGCTGTAGCGGTGTAGGATTACGTACCTTTGTTGTTTCTTCCACTGGTCTCAGCTGTAGATGATCTGATTGTAGCGAACCTTGTAACGTCTGGCCACCATTTTGTCCTACTAGTGCAGCAGATGTAGAAGATGCCTGAAAATAAAAAAGATTGTATTAAGTTTACGTTCAAGGGAGGAGAGGGAGGAAAGTAGCGACTTACCATTTTAGTTGGATAATATAACAGGGATGTAGAGAGAGAGAATGTGCGTCCGCCACTTGTACGATTCAACGATGGAATGATTCTCACTGTGGAAGGCTCTCTATTTATAAAGGAATGCTTGATTCTCATTAGACAACAATCCTCATTGGAGAATAGCATCAAGTTGATTCCCACTCTCACCGATGCTTCATTCACCCGCTAGCGCTCATCGTCTCCTTTCACCGTCTCGACTAAAGCTCTATTGTATTCTTCCGTTGATAGGTGTGGTAAAACACGGGTGGGCAAATGTGTGTCGTCGCGCCATTGATAATAATACTCCAACAGTAGGCGACCATGCTTGAATACGCGCCTTGGATATTTCAGCAAAGTCTCATCAATCAATTTCCTACTTTGAGCCACACTCATGAATACAATGTGGCAGACAAGCTCGTTGTGGGGGAGGGTGTGGGCATACACCAATGGTTGAATGTAGGTCGTAAGCATATCATCATTCATCATGAGTTGGAAGCCTATCACTGAAGGCAGCTCGACATACGTCCTTAGAGTCACCTAAACAATGTCCTCCATGCTCTGGGAAACTACCTGCGCCATCGGCTAAATCGCTCCTCTCGTCGTCAAAAGAATGTACATAGCTCATGCACTCCAACTCTCTCAGTGCTGTAGGCGTATTTTATGCCACGCACCCCTACGCTCCTCTGGTGTTAACTTTCGTCTAGCAAAAAGTCGTCATGAAATTTCAACGACGGAGTAAAAGTTTGAGATGATACACTCCTGGCAAACTAACTCATGAAGTAGCTTTGCTGTGATACATTTCTATCTGTAAACATATGGTAATGTTAAAGTGAATCTAAAACTTTTCAGCTTATTAATTGTTCATCGTTGCATCAACGCTTTAACTCGTGAACAGTTATAATTTTATTTTAATTTACACTTAGTCTAACTTGTAAACTAGTAAATCTTGCGATCTTATTTTTACAAACAGTTATACCTTTATTTCTAACATACACACTATTGAATCTTTATTTCTAACTTGTAAACTCTTGAAACTTTATTTTGATATACAAACAGCTAAAACTTTATTTCTAACGCATACACTATTGAAACGTTATTTCTAACTTGTAAACTCTTGAAACTTTATTTTGATATACAAACAGCTAAAACTTTATTTCTAACGTACACACTATTGAAACTTTATTTTTAACTTGTAAACTGGTGAAACTATATCTTTCATTTACAAATAGTAGAACGCTTAGTCTAACTTGTAAACTCTTGAAACTTTGTTTTTGATATACAAACAGCTAAAACTTTATTTCTAACGTACACACTATTGAAACTTTATTTTTAACTTGTAAACTCTTGAAACTTTATTTTGATATACAAACAGCTAAAACTTTATTTCTAACGCATACACTATTGAAACGTTATTTCTAACTTGTAAACTCTTGAAACTTTGTTTTTGATATACAAACAGCTAAAACTTTATTTCTAACGTACACACTATTGAAACTTTATTTTTAACTTGTAAACTGGTGAAACTATATCTTTCATTTACAAATAGTAGAACGCTTAGTCTAACTTGTAAACTCTTGAAACTTTGTTTTTGATATACAAACAGCTAAAACTTTATTTCTAACGTACACACTATTGAAACTTTATTTTTAACTTGTAAACTGGTGAAACTATATCTTTCATTTACAAATAGTAGAACGCTTAGTCTAACTTGTAAATCTTATGACACTTCATATGGGTGATGATGGTAGATGAAATAGTGTTAAATAAAATTAAGATAGCTTACACTTCTGATACAGGGAGAGCAATCGACTGCGATCCATGTGTAAAGAGCTTGTTTGACTACGGAAGAGAGAAGTGTGTTATGTTGCGTGTGGCGCGTGAGTGTCCTCCCATTTCATTCCATTCATCAATTCGTCTCATTGATAGAGACAGGTAGAACTCATGGTTCTCATAACGTATGCAATGGAAAGTTTTAGGTAACCTTCGACAGTTGGCTAAATGTCGCCCTGGCGCGAATGCATACTACGTTGAGACAGAGGCAATCACTTGCAAACATGACGCAGAGAGGTTTAACAATATTGACCATTGCCGAATGTCCCTTGCGGTATACATAGCTACGGGTTTCACCGCCGCCCTTTACAGGAACGCCCGTCGAAAGGAAGTATTACACCGAACTTCATTTGCAACGTTCAAGTTGACTGATAGCAGATTCAACTTAATGATAGTATTCGCCAGTCCGAAGACTGCCCAGGGCAAACCGCGAGGAGGTTCTATCATGTCTTGCCCCATGGTGGCCCTTAAGAGAGCCGATGGTTCGTTCTCGGTGTCAATGGTGTCAATTAAGTTGACTATTGGCTGGAATAGTCAATGGGTATGACGGTTAGGTTGTCATAGATCCTATACCGCCGAAGTCGTACTGGTGCATCTGGCACCTTTCGGATGCGAGTGGTATTTGGAGTCCACACTCCATCCGTCCAAACAATCTTCTCGATCTTCCCCTTCTTATCATCCTCTTTATCCCACTCGTCGAGGATGACGAACTCGGGAATAGCGTTGTCTTCATCGATGAAGACGGGAATGTTGTCGGCAGATGTCGCTTCCATCGTGACTTCAAATTGAATGAGAAGTGCTACAATCTTCTGGCTTATATAGGGTTTTCAACAATGAATTGCTCAACAGCGAATCAGAATGCTTCAGGGATAGCAATCGACTGCATAATGTTCAAGTTGACTGATAGCAGATTCAACTTAATGATAGTATTCGCCAGTCCGAAGACTGCCCAGGGCAAACCGCGAGGAGGTTCTATCATGTCTTGCCCCATGGTGGCCCTTAAGAGAGCCGATGGTTCATTCTCGGGATGATTGAAAAAATATGGGGTTCAAGCTTGCCGCTTCGCCTCCGGCTCGTTGACGGAAGCAGGTGGGCGCTTCTCTTTGATATCTGTAAAGAAAGAAGTTGTTAGTTATCATCTTGAACTCTAAGTTACTTGTTTTAACTTACAGATCTTCTCCGGACGTGGTTCGAACAGGAATCCTGTGATTGCCTCCTTATGGTCGAATGTAAAATGAAGGCATTCGATACCTTTTTTAGCCCTGCTGTAACACATTTCGTCTCTGCCACGTTCACAGAGGAGCGGTCTTGCGGGCACACGTCCTTTCTTATCCAGGGGAATGTGGAGGCGACTTGATCGTCGAGTACTGCTACTCATCACTTGCTGGTGCAGCTCCTGATTAGTCGCCACCACCTTCCCCAACTGCTTTCGCAGCCCTTCCAACTCCTCCCTCATCTTTCTCAACTCCTTCTCTTGACTCTCTCTCTCGATCAGGAGCTGTTCTTCTCTAGCCTTACTAGCGAGGTGCGAGAACCTCTCGCGATCGAGCTCTCCTTCTTTCTCAAAAAGACTAGCTTGAGTCTTCTTGAGCTCCTGAGTGACTCGCGAGAGGTTCTCGGAACTCGCTTTATAGAAGAAACAGTCCCTCTTCCACACCTCCAACTCATTCTTCAACTTGTCATAGTTATCGACCAGTGGTGGGCGCATAATGAAGTTGCGACATTGAGCCGCAATCCCACCACTGCTCGATAACTTAGCCGGCTGCACCTCGCTATCGAGGTCAACTTCCCTCACCGCCTCTACCTCGCTATCGAGGTAGACACTCTCGACTAGGTCAGCCTTCGTCGAGCCTTTTTCCTCCTCCTCCTCTTCCTCACTGTCGCTGCTACTAGTAGCCGACTCATCGCTAGAGGAGGAGGAGGATTTACTCGACTTCGGAGAAGACTCAATCGGGGTGGGTGAGAGAGCCTTTGCTGGCACGCTAGATGAAGGAACCTCTGCTGACGCGATAGACTCGACAGCACACTGAGTCTCCAGAATCGGGGTGGGTGAGAGAGCCTTTGCTGGTGCACTAGATGAGGGAGGCTTTGGTGACGCGATAGCCTCGACAGCGCACTGAGTCTCCAGAGCTTTCAACTCTGAGCTGAAGAGACTTTGCTTCGCCTCCTCAGTCAGCTCTGGTTGACTGCAGCTGCTATGCTTCGCATGCCACTCCGGTAACGTCTCGACAAGGCGAGATGCATTATGGCTGCTGCAAAAGTATCGAATGTCCCCTACCATTCGCTTATTTACACAAGAGTGTTTCTTGAAGGCGTCACTACGAAAAATCTTTGCACAAACGCAGAGCTTGAAAGCCGTCTTGGCATTATTGTAGTTAACCATTTTCTGAAGTGAAAAGGGGGAAACAATGATTATAATTCCGTAAACGTTTGATAGCAAACGATTGATTCCTAGTTTATAAAAACGGAAAAGAATGATTTTACACTTAGTGAGATGATAGATTTGAGTGTAGTGAGTGGCACTAGATCCCGTCGACAGCCCGAAGGCCTTGTACTGATCACTAGGGAAGTGAGAGATCTTCCCCGATACCCGCTATTTACAGCTTAAGACATCATTGTCACTGCCCCGAAGTGGTAACAGTAACGCCGAGTCAAAGGTAGTGAACAGTAGCTGGGATCTAACCCCTCAAAGCTGCCTTAGACTTAGTTAAATTTGAAATCTGATAGTAGATTTGAACTCAGCATACTTGAAAATCCCAGAAAACCTCCAAAACTAGTGAATTTAAATTTTTCAACTTTTTAGCACTACTTATGAAATTTTATAAGTAGTCTGTCACTTAGGCCAGGTCAATAGCGACCGAACCTTTTTTGAATCAAGTCAAACGGACTTGTAGAAGCAAAGTTACAAGCCTTTAAAGTTTTGGAGTCTTTTATGGCCTGGAGACGAAGGCCATCTCCTGGCTAACCTCTAAGTCTGACGCCTTAGCTGATATCAGCAATGAAATTTTCTAAGTCGGTTTCTTACAGAAACTCGGGATTTGGAATGTCCGAAGCTATCATCGGAGCTCAGAGAGACGACTTACCGTTGACAATCGCTCTCGTCTTAATGACAAGTCTCTGTCGGTTCCCAGCTTATATAGTGTGTGGCGATCAGCTGATGACGTAACACCCATCATCCAAACACTAAAAAACCCGTCTATCGCCGGTTCTAGTGCTCCGATTGAGCTGGAAATACACCATTTCCATGTAGAATTTGACGCTGAATCCGAATCTGGCCTCCGTTTTCCCATCCGATGCTTCGTTTTGGCTCTACAGTAGGCAGCCATCGCAAAAATTCTAACTCTGTCGTTTTTCCGAAAAATGTTGAACATTTTTCTCTCCGATTGACTTGAAACTCTCCGATTGACATGAAACTCACCATACAGATAAAGAATTTGACGCTGATTCCAAATCTGAAATCCGTTTTCCCATCCGATGCTTCGTTTTGAAGCTACAGCCCAAAACGTCCCAAATTCTAACTCTGTCGTTTTTCGCCAATGTCCCAAAATCTTAAATGGCGTCTCACATCTAAACGAAGACAGATAGGAACAAGCCGATTCTTTCACTGAATTTGTCTCACTCTTAGCTTTCAAACGAGCTATCGCACGACAAAATCCGTCCACTGGAAGCCAAAATCGAAGCAAGCTGTCCAGAGGGGGGGGACGTCAGTGAAAATTTTTTCTCTCCGATTGAGCTGGAAATACACCATTTCCATGTAGAATTTGACGCTGAATCCGAATCTGGCCTCCGTTTTCCCATCCGATGCTTCGTTTTGGCTCTACAGTAGGCAGCCATCGCAAAAAATTCTAACTCTGTCGTTTTTTCGAAAAATGTTGAAAATTTTTTCTCTCCGATTGACTTGAAACTCACCATACAGATAAAGAATTTCACGCTGATTCCAAATCTGAAATCCGTTTTCCCATCCGATGCTTCGTTTTGAAGCTACAGCCCAAAACGTCCCAAATTCTAACTCTGTCGTTTTTCGCCAATGTCCCAAAATCTTAAATGGCGTCTCACATCTAAACGAAGACAGATAGGAACAAGCCGATTCTTTCACTGAATTTGTCTCACTCTTAGCTTTCAAACGAGCTATCGCACGACAAAATCCGTCCACTGGAAGCCAAAATCGAAGCAAGCTGTCCAGAGGGGGGGGGACGTCAGTGAAATTTCAAAATTTGATCAAAAATGTTTTGGTGACGGTCCCAGGTCGAAATTCCACACTTTGGAAAATTTTCAAAATTTTACCCATACAAAGCCACTCTGACACTTAGGATTTTTTCAGGTGAGCGAGCTCCGACCTAAAATCTTGTAACCGCTCTAACTTTTGAACGAAGACAGATAGGAACAAGCCGATTCTTTCACTGAATTTGTCTCACTCTTAGCTTTCAAACGAGCTATCGCACGACAAAATCCGTCCACTGGAAGCCAAAATCGAAGCAAGCTGTCCAGAGGGGGGGGGGACGTCAGCGAAAATTTTTCTCTCCGATTGACTTGAAACTCACCCTACCGATGCAGAATTTCACGCTGAATCCGAATCTGGTCTCCGTTTTCTCATCCGATGCTTCGTTTGGGCGCTACACACCAAAACGTCCCAAATTCTAACTCTGTTAAAATTTTGAAGAAAAATTTTTTCTCGCCGATTGCCTTGAAACTCACCCTACCGATGCAGAATTTTACGCTGAATCCGAATCTGGCAGCCATTTCACCATCCACGACAACCTAGACGGTCGCCCACGTCAACCTAGACGGTCGCCCACGTCAACCTGGACGGTCGCCCACGTCAACCAGGCGGTCGGACCAACTCACCCGAGTCTCACACTCTGTCGTTGCAGGGGGGGGGAGTCAGCGAACAGTTTGTGAACGTGGACCCACCTGGCCGGCACACCACGACAGACTACAACCTCTGCCGTTCCAGAGGGGGGGGGACTCAGACCCGAAGCACCACGGCGGCCGACCACGACACTCTGCCGTTCCAGAGGGGGGGACGTCAGCGATGGCGGCCATCTTGCGCTATCTGGTGTTTGTCACTTCCTTACTACTACCGTCGGTCGTGTATGGGTTAACTGCTAACTAATTCTTTACATAGGCCTTAATGCGATTTTCACTGCGTCATTCATCAGGGAAAGCTAATTTGAGTGGTGGAATATAAGAAGAATTGGCTATTTACCTAATTGCTTGCACACATTTTAAGTGCGGCCGTGATTCTTCGGTCTTCGAAATGGCGGCCGAAAACTGTAGAAGGTTGTGCACGCCTGCTCTAGATAAAAATTGGGTTTGAACATGTCATAATCCTGTCAGTCTGCTTCAGCTTTCTGTTGCAGAAGCCGTAATTTGATTCAAAGACGACCATTCTGTGCAATTGTATGCGTTTTCGTATCGAAGCAATTTTATTAGGGACTAGTCCTAATATGCTACTCTTCATTGGATAAAAGTGCGTTTACACTAACACGATGTCAATAACGATGAAATCGTGATGATATTCCATTTTAACGTTGAGCTCCACTGTTTACATTAATTGAAACTACATGTTATCTTGGAAAAATCGGTCTGTGAACAGCAGCTATCCTACAGCGATTTTATTTCAATCTAACATTATGTTATAGTCAGAGTTGGAAAAGTCGGAATTGGAATTAATTCCGACCCGGAATTAATTCCATTTTTCGTCGGAATTGGAATTGGAATTGACGATATTTAAATCTACTGGAATTGGAATTGGAATTGACCTTGATAAACCTCAATTCCACTTTTTCGATAGACCTGTGATAAATCTATTTGTACAAAAATTGAAGTCACAGTATTCGGCCGTTGTGTTAACTGCACGCAGAGATAAGAGAGAGAGAGAGAGAGATAGATCGACAGCGCTAGTTTTATTCTATTGTTGAATAAAGGGTGCTAATTGTGACTTTGATGGACCTACAGCCCCCGGTTAATGTTAATTCAGCAATTAAGCAAACAATGAAAAGATAATCATATTTGTTCAATCTGTTATTTAGTTATTTATCATGTAAGATAATGAATCAAAATAAAACAATTGTTGAATTTAGTTATTGATTGGATAAGCACAAAAATTGGAGATTAACTTAATTGTTGTACACACGAAAAACATTTGGTTTGGAAAGAGGAAAATTAACCTTGCATGAAAGGGCAGCCTGTCAGTTCAAATCACAATAGGCCTATAGACAGTGTCAACAAATTATTCTAATAATTAATGATTCAATTAAAATGGCAATGACATGAAATATTATTCAACTTCCAATCACAACAATTGACAATATTAATTTTCAAGACTATAGTTATACAAATACGATACTCAACGATAAAAGAAAAACTTTAAACTTGCAGTTCACTTCTTGATGTTGAATTCACTTCAATTCGATCGGACTCACTTATACCAAAATAATATCATAAATATCAGTGTCACTTATACCGTCAATCTTCAATCGCGCTCGTTGATGTGTTGCCGCATACGCTGCTGTGTTGTTGTTCGCTGGTAGGCAGTTGTAGTTGTTACTTCTGTAGTCAAGTTACACCGCGAGAGCCCGGAGTTCTTCTAACAGCTACTGAAGATGTCGTATGTGTTGTTGTTGGTAGTTGTTGTTGTTTCAATTTCTCGTCGTCTCTAATTTATGCAAATTTTTGAGACTTGACGATAAATCCACTTTCTTTTGAAAATTGAAAGAGTTTCCTTTAATCTCTGCTCGTTAGCTTTCGACCCGACTACATTTCGTTCTTATCACGGAATTTTTAATCTCCTTTTTTAACATGGACCATTAATCAGTTTTCATGATATCATTTTTATCGTCGTTTTTTCTTTCATCAACAATCACGTTATTCGCACATTGAATTTCTTTCTTCTGTCAGTTTATTAATAGATTTATTCGCATCTCTCTCTCTCTCTCTCTCTCATAGAAGTAGATAATAGTACACTAGAATGGAAGCTTGATATTTTGCCTATGTACAATGATGGCACATGGAAAAATCTATGGTTTGTAGATCAGATTCGATCTAAAACATTGATTCATAGTCAAACTATTTGCCAAGTTGGTTGTGGAAGTTGTTGGCAGCAAATTAATGCAGGATTTTTATGAAGATAATATTAAGTGAGATGGTGGCATTGTTTCATGTGGTATAGCCTACTATTCCCTGGGTTGATATATTGTGTCGATTTGCAGCAGTCATTAACAACTATTTTTCAAAATTCGAATTAAAAATTGGTCCGCAAAGTCACAATTGAAAGTGGGCGGTGCACTGGTTGTAAGAATATCTCAAGAATTCAATAGAAAAAATTCTAATTATAGGATGATCTTCATACGGTTAAGAAACCTAGCGCTTTTGTCGAATAAACACATTGAAAGCTTCTTCACCGACAATAATTTCTCAGATAAGTGAATAGTCGCTGGAACTTTTCAATTAATTATTTAATGACACATGTGATATAATGTAATGATATTTTGGAAAATGATATTCGAAAGCATGTAAAGATTTTGAAAATTGTTCAAATATAGTGAACAGGGGAGCCCTTTCAAGTAAAATGAATACTCTGAGATTTCTTGACCTCTGATTTCAAGTTGGAGCAATGTATGTTCTGTAAATCGACATTGCAAGTTGCATATGTGACTGATAATACTCTTGATAGATTATAGGAGCGATATTTCAAAATGATGAGCGTACAGAACGTTTTAAAGGATTTCTTTGTCATCCTGTCGCCGCAGTATTTTGTAAATTCACTATTGCCTTTGTGTATGATCTTTGGACAAGGGGCAGCAATCCAGATCACAATTTGGCTTGATAACTACAGTGCGTTCATAAAGTCACTGTGCACCTGTTCTGAACAACATTTTGTCAAAGCAAACGCTCGTAATAATTAATCATAGATATCTGGCATCTGCACAGAGCCATTTACATGCTTCAAGAGGCGCAGTTGATTGGTTTATGACATTCAACATAGTGACCAGCGAGTTGAATATCAGTCACTTCGAAGCACCCGAGAGCTTGACATTGCACTTCCAAGCTAAGTATGGTGTTGTCAATACAAGAGAGAATCTTCTTGGTCGAACATTTTTTCCGAGCCAATGGTGAATACACTGATGATGTGAAGAATGAGTTTTTAGAGAGATTTCCTACAACTGATTTGCCTCATCGAAACACTGTTAGGAATCTGATCAATAAGTTCAGAGAAACTGGCTCGTGCACGATGCAACACGTTCAGGTCGACCAACAGTCTTAACTGAGCAGAAGGTCAATGTCATTTCCGAAGCTATGACTCATAGCCCAAGCAAGTCGATGCGTCGCTTATCTCAAGAAGTGGGTCTATCTCTCGGGGCGGCTCATACTGCTGTGAGAAAGAACATAGGCCTATATCCATACCGCATCTCTTGCCAGCATGAATTGAAGGATGCCGATCATGATAGGCGTCTTCAGTACTGCTTCTTTTTCAAAGAAAATCTGAATGGAAATGATGTACTCGATAAAACTTTTCTTTTCTGATGAAGCTTGGTTTCATCTTTCAGGGTATGTCAGTAGCCAAAACTCCCGAATATGGTCTAGCGAAAACCCGCACGAATTTGTTGAGAAGCCATTACATTCTCTCAAAGTTGGGGTATGGTGCGCCATGTCAAGAAGGCCAACAGTTGGACCAATATTTTTTACCGAGACTGTTACAGCAGAAAGATATTGTAATGAAATCATTGCTTCGTTCGTCAACGAATTAACTGACGATGAAAGAAACAACTGCTTACCTCCAACAAGATGGAGCAACTGCGTATACCGCCAATTCCTCACTTCGATGCTTGGGTGAAATATTCCAAACCAGAATAATCTCCAAAGGAATTTGGCCTCCAAGATCCCCGGACTTGAGTGTCTTGGACTTTTACTTTTGGGGAGCGGTAAAGCGGAAGGTCTACCGAAGCAAGCCACAAGATCTACATGAGTTAAGAGATAGCATCCGACAACAAATTGCCGCTATCAGTCTCGAAGAAATTCACCGAGTGTTTGAGAATATGAGACGTCGAATAGACCTCTGTATTCGTGAGCAAGGTGGACATTTTCAACAGTTTTTGTAAGATATAAATATATATTTTGTTATCACGTAGTAATTGATGTTTTTACAAAAGAACTTTACTATTCATAATGCCCTGGCAATCAATTTCTAAGCAACGAAATACTAATCAGGGATTGAATTATTGGGTGCACAGTGACTTTATGAACGCACTGTATAAATACAAATGAGAAAACATGGAAACCAGCTCGCACAATTTGCGTTTTGCCCCAACTTAGTTCCCCCGGCGTGTGCCATAATTTTCATGCAATTTCCATTCTAGGACTTTCTATGGTACTGTTAATTTCTATGCTCTCTCTCTCAGCGTTTGATTCTTTGCTGACCGTTAATTTTCTTTTCTCTTTTTCACAAGATGTTGAATATCTCGTTTACGAAACGAAAATGGCGTAGGCTGACCGGCTACATATATACATGTACATGTACACAAGAAATATGAACTATGAACATGAGAACGCACATAGGAACGACGCAGGGAACGGCACACAGGAATAACGAGGATAAGATACGGGCACATGGGTTAGATTGAAACGAGGAAACTTTAGATACATTAACATATACGCGTCATGCAATTATCGCAATTCGGAATTGAATCTCATTATGGAATTGGAATTGAATTGAACTGTTTCGACTGGAATTGGAATTGGAATTGAAATTTCTGCTCTGGAATTGGAATTGGAATTAAAAAATTTCAGTGGAATTTTTCCAGCTCTGGTTATAGTCATGTTTGTAGCTATCGGTCTAATGTGAACGTGCCTTAATGGACAATGTGATGCTCATTTGCTACTTCTTCACGCAGTTGGCTCTTTGTCCTAATGCAATGCACTCCTTGCAATAAAATTTCATTCACTGTCCCCAATCCTCCGATAATTTTGCTTTTACATCTAAGAAGTTTTATTTATCTGCTTTGTTGAACGAACTTCGTTCTGATATACTACAATCATTTCGACCTGTGGGTAAAACGCATTACGCTTGTTTAGCTTCTTCTCCTGATGTTGTTGGATATCATTCTGATGAATCAAGAATGACACTTTGACATGCCGAAGTTCATTTGAATTCCAAAGCTATGTAAAGACCATTTTATCCTCAAGCTCCGCTTCATTGCAGCAGCCTATGATCGGCAATGATATCATTTTACGAATTTTATAAAATGATTTAAAATGATATCATTTTATTTTTTTATAATAAAGATATACCATTTATTAGTGAAATATACGTAAGCCTACACCGTAAATATATCTAGTCATGCGAATTTTTTGATTTACACTGTTACCATACTGCTCTCAGCAATGAAATTGAAATTAGATTGCATGCAGCATCGATATATTCCAAATAATGGAAGACCGAAGAAAGCAAAGCTTCTTGTATATCAAAAGTTAGGTAGGGTCTATGGCCTATACATCAGACATCACAGGTCTTGATTTAAGATTTATACACTCGAATTACAAATACGTCTACAATGCAGTTGGTTGGGTCAACAGTATCTCAAGTACGAAAAAAGGCTAAAGATATTTAGATTACAGCCAAGACTTCAAAAAGCATCAAGACAATAATGATTATCGAAATAATTAAAAAGCCAGATGCTGCAATTTTTTTTTTTGTTATTTAATTTCCGATACTTCGGCTTCACAGCCTGCGGCAGTGATACAAAAAGGAGTGAAAAGCTAGGAAGACATGGAAATATAAAATTCAAAAGGCAATGTATTCAGTCATAGAAACATCAAAGAAATATAAAATCCCGAAGCTCTTCACTTTCGTCTCTTGAGCTTAATGCTGGACATAGATTTTATATAAAAATGGCTTCTTGTAGTCTTAGGTTGGCAGTGTCTGAATCAGTGGCAAGGATCTTTGTTCTTATTGCATTCGTATTACATATTCGTAGATGGTGGTTAACACGGGC
This sequence comes from Prostheceraeus crozeri, assembly GCA_907163375.1. NCBI lineage: Eukaryota > Metazoa > Platyhelminthes > Polycladida > Euryleptidae > Prostheceraeus > Prostheceraeus crozeri. The sequence continues at coordinate 272,785 of CAJQUW010013301.1, read as the reverse complement.
GATTCGGGACGAGTGATGTGTTCTTTGATCTTTTAGTGTAGAGATCTGATGGAGCTGCCTATGTATGTGGAAAAGCAGTTAGAGCACTGAATCTGATACACTGTGTTTTTTGTTGCATATTTTGTTGTTGTTGAGTGGGCCGTTATTCAATGCGCAAGGGGGAGGTTCAGTATTTCTCCAGAGATAGCCTCTGAGGGTTTGTGTCTGATGATTCGCAAGTTGATCCCTTCGCGGCGAAATATTTGTTTTAACCGTCTGTCCGTTTAATCTGATAAGAATGGTAGCTTCAGATACATGCAGTTTTGGTTGTTGCTTCCACGTCTTTGTCGATTGTTCTTACGCTTTGATTGCTCAATAAATATTTTTGGATAACGATGGTTTGAAAGTATTCTGTCAAATTCTTGTTGATGTTTCTTATGATTTTTGGGACTACTGCACCTGTCTTGGATTCGGTTTCTTTCGTTTTTCACTATTGCCATTTTCGCATGCATTGGTAAATGTGAATCATATGATGAACAAAGAGATTTTTTCTTGCTTGTTTCCTAAAGAATTGACATTGAGCCTCATTATCGGCTGACATTGTCACTGAGAAATCCAACAAGCTCAATGAATTTCCATCTACTGAACTCTCCATTTCAAAGCGAATATTTGGGTGCTGTTGATTCAAAATGTTAAGCAAATCATTAGCTTCATCAATGCTGGATGCATCAAGACAATGTTATTAATGAGTTGCTTGGCAATTTGTGTGGTAGACAGACTGACAGACAATAATAGCCGGTTGCTTTTCATTACATGAATCAACCGTTCCGGAAGGACATTAGTAGAAGAAACGAAAGAGTCGAAATTTGCCTCAATGCAAAATGCGGAGAATCTATGATTAGAAAATATAATCGAATAAGAATTTTTGATGACATCATTTTTCCTCAGAATAAAATGATATCATTTTATCATTACTGATATTTGGCAGCAGCCCTTTATTGTACCACGATAGGTCTATCGGTTATTATTAATTAACCTTTGTCAGTCATGATCTAATTTTGCGACTTATTCTGAACACACGTGATGACCCGGAGTATAACAATTTTTTTCCTCAACTAATTTATTTAAATTGAATACATATCAAAAATAATACCATCGTTTAATAATACCCGGAGCATAACAAACCACTCACTTTTCATGGGTATTACAGTGCGCTTAAGCCAGAGCGCACATGGAAGAGATGCCATCGTGTCATCTACTCATGCAAATGCACGTGCAATATCTTGCTTCCCTCTAACTAATTAACATCACTTTTTGTCCCCTGTTTTCGCTGTCTATAAGCCAGGGGTGCGGACTCCGACTTCGACTCCGGGGTTGATAGAACTCCGACTCCGACTACGGGTGGCAAGTATACATAGCCTAGTTTTTTAAAAAAAACTGGTAACCTCCATCATAGATTATTGTAGGCTTACCTGAACCTATCAGTAATCATTGCTGTATCAATTATCAATCATTTTCAATGAAAGTTGATCAAATGTCGCTTTCCGTTGGATGCATGCGACTCGGCTCCTCTCATCTTGTTGATGTGTGCTTCACACGGTTTTTCTCCAGTCTCTACCATGCAGGAAAATCCACCATCCTTCTCCAAAAAATATGAGTACACTTTCAATTTTAATATGCGCTTTGGAGGAGAGATCACAGAGGGTTAACGTGAGGGTAAGAGGTAATGTTCTCAAGCAAATTAGTAATTCATTTTTGTCTCTGATGTGACGTTTGGTGCGTAGGTGTGATCGAGGCCAGGAAGGTTTGTCTTCTCTACTAATCACCGAGTGAAAAGACAATCCTTTTTCCTTTTTTCACTATCACGGTTCATTCCATCTATGGCTCATTCCTTCAATATGACAAGCTTTGCATGCAGCAGTGCCTCTGCACTTTTGTTTTACGAAGAAAGTTGACATCAAGACAGTGACAGCTATGCACGAGGATAAATAATTTGTTTGTATTGTATTTCGGGTCGTTATAGGCCGGAGTCCTATCATTTGATAGGACTCCGACTCCAGCAAAAATGATAGGACTCCGGGACTTCGACTCCGGCTCCGCATCCGTGCTATAAGCTATACTCATCGCCGAGAAAATACACTAATTCCTACACCAACTAAGTTATTTAATCATAATCATAACTACATATGTCATCTTGATGCTTTGATGTCATGCTGTCGTTGGCGTGGTTTAGGCGATTTGAAGTAGTCCTTATAATTCATTGTAAAGTTCAAAAAATTCAAGTTTTTGTAATTAATTGAAAGTTGAAAACATACAAGCGTGCATTTCAAAAAGTCTTCAATTTTCTCATCTGTTAAATTTAGCCGACTTTTGACAGGACATGCAAGACCATTCAATCTAAAGTCACAAAAATATAATTTTGTAGCCATCATGTTTCCAAGAAATTAAACAGAATCTGGAGTGTTCTACTGGAGTGTAATGTTTTAATCTTAGGTGCAAGGTAGCGCAAACGGCTGCATGAGTTTCTCAAATTGTGTAAGTCGGAGGACATCATCATTTGCCCAAACGAACAACACTCTGTAATCTCTATGATGGTGCAAGCTGTCTTAGCAAGATGAAGGAGAAGGTATAATGAGAATTTAAATAATGATTTGAGATGCAATACATTAATAGCATGCTTTGGAAACGGAAATTATGATTATTTATATTCTGTCCGTTAAAATAATCGCATTTTAGAAATTCGAATGTTCGCACACAACATTGACTAGGCGCATTTATATAGAACATAGCAGCTACTTTAGATCTAATATGAACAAAATATAGCATTGTTGAAAACAACACAATCATGACAATCGTGATATGGTCAGTTGATATATTTATCCCGTTATTCCGCTTTGAGGCTACTTCCAAGCGGACGTGTCTACCGCTTACACGAAAAAGACTTGGTTACAATTTTTTGCGACAGATCTCCAACGAGCACTGTTTTCAATTCAGCACATACATTAATTGACTCGCTATTAATAAGAGTCTATGCTATTCAATTAATTTGGTTGCTCTAGGCCTGCCTATTAGCATTTTGCTGCATGAATTATTTTCAAAATTAAAGTTTTTTTTTGCTGAGAATGTAGGTCAAAATGTTGTCTGTTAGCCGCAATATGCATGAAAGGGATAAATAAAAACAATTCAATCTCTTGACAGCGTTGTACTTTTTACTTAGTCTAACTGGTTCCCAATTGTGATTGGATTACTTCATATTCATTTTCATTGCTATGGAATATAATTATTTAGTAATTCACTAATGAATTATTCAAAGTTGCTATTTATAATTCAATGAAGTCAAGAACCCATTGCCATAGTATTTGTTACAGTCAGACAGATCACTGCAGGATCCTTTCACTCGGTCTCCCTGATCCTTTCCTTCTTTTAACATTTCCATCATTGTTCCATCGACTCCACCACCTGCTCACAGTGGAGTGTGATACACCCAACTTCCGTCCAACAAATCTACAACTCTTTCCACATCGTAGCATTCCAACAGCCATTCCTTTTACAAACTCTGATTGCGACATTTTTGCTTCAAAATTTAGTCAGAAAGAATTGCTTGATAGTGATAAAAGGTCGAATTTGAAATGCATCAACCATGCCAAAGATATCGACAATGGACAGCTGCTTTATATTAACATGACAAATTTGATGCATAGACATCCTGGTCAGTGCAGTATGAAATAAAAGTCGTCCACTTCCATTGAGATTTTCTATATCAAGTGGATCGTTTTTAATGTCATAGAGTATATATCCAAATATGAGACGAATTCTTAACGACAAGAATATGCTGTACATCGAAGGCGCTCATTCAATAAGATGTCCATTTGCTGTTGCTAAAAATAAAGTATTGACACTGTTCAACATTGCCTCAGTTCCTTCGAATAACAGGTGACTTGCTCCTCACACAATCTATCTGTCGATGCTCGTGTTGGAAATGACGTACTTCATTAACTGCTAGCAGCTGCTGTGAAGAAATCTGTTCGTTACATGAAAGGACAAATGAAAGACGCTTGCGTCACGATGGGGGCTAAGTGCCAGATGATGTATTTACATGGACGAGCCGTTCCGAATTATAGGCCTAACTCCTTACTAGAAGAGACTTTTAGCTTCATAACTGAATACCACAGTTCCATAAGTGGACAGATTGAATAATCAAACTGATATTCAGTTGCAATTCTCATGTGAAACTTAGCGATATCATATAGGCGAGTTGTAAGTGATTGCAGGGGATAAAACGGGATAAATATATCAACTGACCATCAACTGACCATGCATTGACAGTCATTTGTCAGACAAAGAGCTGACCACGGTGGACTAGTGAGCTCTCCAACACCTCTCTCCAAGCTTCAGCTCAGGTTATGGTCGAACTGCAGAAAATATTGTCGCGCACAAAAGCATTTTTAGTCATCACTATGTATGTTTCCCTAAAATAGCTATTGGCAAAAAAAACCATTCATTTGGTGTGCACGCTTTATCAATCGCTTTTAGGGAAGATTTCTCCCTCACTATGCAAAAGTACAATATTCCTGGGAGTAGCTGACTTGAGAGATTTGCTTTTTGAGTTAATGAAGACTTCATAACCATACGTTTTATTGCTGAAGTTAAGCAAACAAAAGTTCCAGCTCACAAAATGATATTTACAGAAGTTCTTTCAGGCGCAACACGTGATATTAAGTTGTGGCTTTGAGCTGCAGATTTGGATTTGAGGTATACTGTTCTTACTTCTACTCTGACCATGTTATATTCTGACGAGTGTAAGAGGCATCTATCCCAGTGTGAATGATATATTTCGGTCATTCCCTTTGACTGTTTTCTCCCTCATGCCATTTCATCTAGTCAAAAGTAGCCTACTCATTAGGAGTTGCTACTGCCATGAATCAGTTCAATGTCTGTTCAACAAAAGTCCCCTTATTTAACTGACAGATGAGTGCATATTTCAAGTAACAGATTTATGTATTGGAGATTTATCTATTTATCTATCTACTAGGCCTACATTATGCATTAATTAAGAGGTTATTTGTAAGATAATTAAGCAAGTTCATGTTAATGAGATCAAACGTGCCTTGTAATGTTCGTGCATCGCATTGTATATCCAGAAAATGCAAATTGCGCAGATGTCATCATAATCAATTGTGCATGCCTTTGTAACCAACTCATTTGAATGTGAATTTAAGAAATTTCATTCTATTCAATTCGCGTAAATTATTCTGTCTCAAGCATGAATTAATCGGTAAACATTAATCTTCGCACAAAATCGCTTCCGTTGTCTTCTATATCTGAGGTCATTACTCCTTAAAATTAGAACGTGTTACCAGAAAGAATTTCTGCTGATGTCATTTTTTGAGTTAGCTTGTTAAACTGCAACAATAAAACTTGTATTTTTTGTAGGCCTACCTAGTGAGAGAGAAATCTGCCCTTAAAGTGCAATCAGAATCACAGAAATGACACTCAACATTACGTTATTGAGTATGCCGAACTCTCACGATCATTTGTAGATCCAATTTCAGTATATTTGACGCTCTCTATACTAGACGACTGGAAGTAGAGGCTAACTTAAGAATTGTCGTTTTAATGATTTTGGGTGACAATTCATGAATTAAAAGTAACAAGAAGCTCGTGGGCGAATTTAGAAGGATAGCGTCAGTAGCTCTCGCACTGAGTGAACTTGTCTTCATGAGGCATTTGTTAGCAGAAAAAATTTGGGCTTGCAAATTGTTATCGAGTAGCCTACATCTCGGTATACGACATTTGTGTAAAAGTATCGTCATTTTGAAAATTTGTTTCCCAAAATATATTCCAGTGACCTCATGGACGAAGGCAGCGGTAATAATACTTGATAATGAATTTATAGTGCACATCCAATTAATTTTACTTACTTATCAAGTCTTAGGATTCGCGGAAGTTGTCACACCGGTAGTTTATGAGATTCTTTTGAAATATATATTTTTTGAAGTTAAAGGTTAAAATTAAAGGTTCATGCAAGTTTTAGTTTAGGATAAGTATTAATGTATATGAATAAGTACTATATGACTACAGCTAGGTTATAGGTGGGATTCATTTAGGCGACAACGACTTCGAATTGCTACCTTCTTATCATGCGGTTTATGCAAAATTAATATAGAATGAAAATGAGTTTAGTGTTATAAGTTTATAAAATTTGTTTAGAGTTGGCTTAGGAGAAATTTTTTGTGGCTGGATTTAGGTTTTGTTTAGGATTTGTTTAGAATTTGTCTCAGTAGCCTATGTCTCATGGATCGTTTTTGGTATGATTGCTTTATGAGGCGAAGTCGTGATAGGCCTGATAGACCTACACAGCATTCAACGTATGAAACTCATCAAAGCTCTGCCGACGTATGTGTTTACAATATTCTAATAATGTGATATAATTAAGAATAAATCAGGGCTTGAATTTAATCAAACAAATCATGTGAAAAACTTATGTCTGCTATAGGTACAAATTTCGAACATCCCCTACGTTCGATGCTTTGCACTAGCGATGCTAAAAGAACTGTAAGTACTCGTGCTCCGCGAAAAACCTTGTATCGTCCACTCTCAAAATCAATGAGATTTTCAAACTCTTTTATTAGATATTGTAAATAGTCGCTATTTTTGTTTTTGTTTTTTTATGTAAATAGTTTGTGGTACCTTTGTTATTCTTTACCTTCAAAATATGTCATCGCATTTTGTAAGTGTTCACCAATTCCTTGTAGTGAAACAATAAAGAGCTTATTAAATATGCTTGATGAGACATCTGCTTCCATAAAAGGTGTAGGCCTCCCCAAAAACAGACATGAAAGACATGTACACGTAGGCCAACGGACACACTAAAGAAATAAATAATCACAAATAGCCTACTATTCATCAGCAAAATATGCCATAATATACAATGCACAAGTTCGAGCTCATTAATGCCTCATATTGTGATTCAAGATAGCTTGGGCCTCTAACCTACTACTGTTTTACGATCACTGCATCGTGATCTATATTAGATATAGGCACCATAGCAATGTCATTTAATCCACAGCATCAAAATGCAACTGAAGTGATTGACAAAATCCAGCATTAACAGTATTTGAATGCAGCATGAAAAAGATATTCGCAGGGTATTGGAAACATTATAACTTATGTTGTGTTCTTTATTAAATTTCAATGGAGATTTGATGAAGTTAGATCTATCTAGGTCTAAGCCTACTTGCATGCTAGAAGAGGTTCTTATGCTCTAGACTTGATACAGGCTATGTGAGATTTTTACATCGATCTTCATATAAATATTAGTTACATGTATTAACAAAATAAATTAGGCAGCTTGCTTAAAAACTCGAATGCCACAATATAAAATGCTCTTTTATAGTTTATAATCATCAATACTAGAGCTGCCATGACAGTTGCTAATCTCTTCTGTGCTCTCGGTTATCCTCATCCTGTTATGCCATTCTCAGTCTCTGTTTAGCCTCATTTAGATTATCTGTAAAAAATCATCAGAATCGGTGCCGGAGTTCAATAATGCGATCTCTTCTTTTGTCACTCTCTCCTTTGAAAGAAGAGACTCGTTGATTGTAGGATAAAAAGAGGGAGCCTTCAACACTACTCGATTGATGCACAGGAACTGTTTGCAAGGTGTAGCTGTAGAAACAAGGCAACCTATCCAGTCGGTACACTCATAAGACGTTTGCGTCTTTGTTACATCAAGCATCGTCCCATGTAGTCGTAAGCAACATCCCGAAAACGGAGGAAGATCCAAAGTTGCAGCTGAGGAGAACTGTCAACTCAATCCTCATGACCGACGCAGTGAAAGAAGGTGATGTAGAAGACATACAGGTCATTCCAGATAGAGTCAACACCGGTAAAGTTACTCTTGTTGGAACTCTCCGAAGCACTGCCATCAAAAAGAACATCTTGACACAGCGAAAACTATTTAGAAGTAGAAACATTTTTGTTAGGGAAAATTTGACCGAATCTCGGTATCGCCTCCTTAAGGAGACTAAGGAATTTGCAACGAGATGCAATTTTAAGTTTGTGTGGACTAGGGATGGTGCAGTGTTTCTGCGAAAAGACGAAAACTCCTCTTACATTCGTGTAAAATCTCGAGGTACATTAGATGATGTTTATGATAATTTGTAATAGGCACAATGCAGATATTTTATTGTGATAATGACCCGAAATTTGCTTGTCACTCTCATTTCCTGTCTGTCTAGAAGGTAAAACGAACAATGCAGGATAATCATAAACAAAACTATCACAGCAGTCTCGAGTATGCAGATTTAGATGTAGGTGACTTTGATGATCTATTAAATCGAAATGATGACTCAATAACTTTAAAAACCTTACATATGAACATTCGATCTTTAAACCGAAACTATCGGGAATTAGTTGTTTTCTTATCTTGTCTAAAATCGAAATTGGATTTATTGATTCTTTCAGAAATATGGAATTCCAATATAGAAATGTACAATAATATATTACCCGGATTTAAATTCTATTATCATCTATCTAGTCATAATAAAAGTGGAGGTGTCGCTATCTTCGTTAATACATCGACTGTTGAGGTAATAAATGTTGAAACTAAGAAGTTAAGTAATTGCGATGACCTATGGCTACATTACAATACGAAATACTCAAACGAAAACTGCATTATTTGTATATATCGCAGTCCATCATTAGAGATACAACCTTTTACTGATAGTATGTCCCAAATCTTGCGTAAAATTAAGAAAACTGAGAAGTTAATGATAGTTGGAGATCTCAATCTTAATCGAAATAAACAGTCTGATAAATCTATTTGCAAATTTTACGATACAATAACAGATTTTAATTTTTCACCACTGATTTCTACACCAACTAGGATAACGAAAGACTCTATGGCTGTCAAAGATCAAATGCTAATCCATAATAAAATTTTATACGATAAGAAAATTGATTCATTTGCTGGCAACGTTCGATCAGAACTGACCGATCATTATAGCCAATATCTAATTTTGAAACATCAAAGTAATAGAAAACCAAAATTTTCCATTAATGAACGTCCCATGGTAAGATCATACACCAAAGAAAGAATAAAATTCTTCACAGAAAAAATAGCAGACATTGATTTTGACACTCAGATATTTGACTTGCCATCTGAAAAATTCAAACATTTCCAAGAGAATATTATATCGGCACACGATGAGATATTCCTCCTACGGAAATTGTCTCGGAAAATGTTTAAAGAGAAAGACTGGTTTACAGATGATTTAAGAAAATGTCATAGGAAAAAAATTAGACTTTTCAATAAATGGAAAAAATCCAAATGAAGAAGATGAACTAGACTATAAATCGTACGCAAAATATTTCAAATGTTTAGCGAGGACTGAGGAGAGAAAATATCATAACCGCAAATTCTCCTCCATTAAAAATGACACGAAAGAATTGTGGAAATCTATTAATAATCTAAGAGGAAAATCCAAGGCCGATAATTTCATCACAGAAATCCAAACGGGTCATGGTGCGAAGTATGACTATAATGACATAGCTAATGAATTAAATGATCATTTTGTAAGCGTTACAGAAACTCTAGGTAATAGTAATAAAACTAAAACTAACTACGAACACTATCTTGATATGTATCCGAATTCATTCAGGTTTCAGAATTTCACAACGATAGAATTAACTAATGCAATAACCACAATGAACAATAACCGATCGACACATGACAGAGTACCATTAAAAATCTTCAAACATTGTCCACTGCAAGTATTTTCCTATCTAACAAAATTATACAATGAATCAGTTAATAGTGGAATATACCCCGATAGCCTGAAGGAATCAACCATTATACCATTGTTTAAAAAAGGTGATAAAAGTAATCCGTCTAACTATAGACCAATATGTCTGCTAAGCTACTTAACAAAAATCTTTGAAAAACTGATCCATAAAAGAATGTTATGCTATCTGGAAAAAAATAAGGCCCTCTATGAAAATCAATTTGGATTTCGCAAATGTCATTCAACAAATCTAGCAGTTTTAAAATTGACTGACAAAATATATCAAGCCAAGGCAAATAATCTATTTACTGCTGCTGTAAATCTAGATATAGCCAAGGCCTTCGATGCCGTAGACTTAGACATATTATCAAATAAATTGCATAGGATTGGTTTTCGTGGCTTCATGCACGAATGGTTCACAACATAATCCAGTTAAATATCAGGTTAGCGGAAGCCCTCCGTAGTTATAAAAAAATTCTTTATTTTAACCAGCTTTATTTGCCTAAATTCTCGGCGTCCAACGCCTTCGACGGACAGATGTAGAATGTACAAGGAAGAGAAAATTGTTCACAAGAAGTCTCGTGAAAAGTTACGTCATATGAAAAGGGAAACTTCCTTACCTCGTCACGGAGCCATTCATAAATTGGGAGACAGAACTCCAGTCTGTAGTGAATTGTACGGTATGTTGAATCATCTCATGTTTCCTATTGATGGATGGATTAAATTTGGAAATGAGTAACGCTTCTGATATCGCTGTACTTTTAGTATCATGACATTTTTCAAGGAGTTGAATATTGAACAAATCTATGCTTTTATTGGGGGTATCAGGATGGCATTTAGTTAGGTGTTCCGAAAGAGCGCTAATGTTGTTCTTCATGTCAATAGACTTGCTATGCTCCTTATGTCTCGTTATTAATTGTCTGCTAGTCCTACCAATATACGTTTCCTTGCAAATGGCACAAGTGTATCGGTAAACTACATGTCTCAACTTACAAAGAACTCTATTAACCTTATTCATATTTTTGCTTTCCTTATTGAGATCACCGCAGACTTTACAATTGCAAGTCATGAGACTATTATTATTTTGAGGATTAGTCACAACGTTAAGCAGTTTTGGACCAGGTATATCTATTAATCTCAACGGGATTTGCAATTTTTGAATAACTTTTCTAATTTTTGTAGAGCACGAATCTGAGATAAACGGAATTTTGAGATTGCTGTATGCTTCTTTAGTTTCCTCCTCTTTGTTTATTTTGTGAATAGTAGGCCTACCTACTCGGTTTCTCTTACTTTCTATTTTCATAAAATCTTTTTTATCATAACCATTATCTTCCAGTTGTCTTTTCAAAATTTTTATGTTGTCGTTGTATAAATTGTTATTGGAAGTTGATTCTTCAATAGTTTTGAATTTATTTACCAAAAAATTCTTCTTAGTATGGTATGGTACGTATGAATCTTTTCTAGGGTGTTCCCTGAATGAGAATCTTTTTTATACCAAGAGTAGATTACTGTACTATTCTCAATTTTAAATTTTGCGTCTAAGAAAGGAAGCCACCCGTTATTATCAGGGAGAGAGATCGTAAATTGAATATCATTCGTAACTGAATTGAACGTCCTCAGTAAGTCATTAATTTTTTCTTTATTGTTTTCTACCGGGCCCATGAGGATATCATCTATATACCGGACATAAATCGTAGGATTGGAGTTTAATTCTTTCAAAGCCTCTTGTTCAATATGATGTACGTAAATTATAGCAAACGATGGAGCGAAATGTGCTCCCATAGGTATGCCTTTCTTTTGTTTATATACAGTGTCCCCACATCTAATTTCATAATTATAGCAAATGAAAGACAAACATTTCTCTATATCATCATCGTCCATACCAAAACAGTTAATTTTGTCTCTACATTCTCTGAGTGATTTCATGATCAGCTTGATTCCTGAACTTAGTGGAATGCTAGGATATAAATTAGAAATATCCAGTGAAATGAAAATTGGATCTTTCATATGTACCGGTACTTGTATATTTTCTACTTTTGCTATAACTTCCTTCTTGCTGTTAATATTAGATGGAATATGTTGTACTATTTGAGTCAAAATTTTTGATATAAGCCAGTCTATCTTCTCTACTGGGTTGTTCCTGACAGAGGCTACCGGGCGTATGGGAAAACCATTTGGCTCCGGATCTTTGTGATCTTTGATGAACGAAAAGAAATTAGACGGAAGCGAATTCATGCTTTGTAGAGCACTCGTCTCTTTCCTATCAAAATTGCATTTGTGACTTATAGATTTAATCAACTTGTTCGCTTGTCTTTCTATGCTCAAGTATTTTGGATTATCAACCTTCACGTAGTTATCAGTGTTATTTAAAAATTCATGATTTTTTTCTACCAATTTCTCAGAGTCTGTAAGGACTATTCTGTTCGTTTTATCAGATTTAACTGGTACTACGTTATTATCACTACAGAATTTCTTCGTTTTGGCGATCGCTCGGTTTTCCGAATTGGCCTTATCATCACGACTAAATCTCTTAGTCTCAGTATGTAGAATCTCTTTTAGTTGGATACTAAACGCTTCTATGCAAGCTTCTTTCTCTTTCGACAGTGGAGGCGGTATTCTACAATAATTAGAGTCAAAAGGTACGTACAAACTTTTCGAAAAAGAAGTAGTTCTGTTTTGGTTAGTAGTTTCGCTATTACTATCTTCTCTCTTGCTTTTATCTTTATCATCACCTATGGTTACAGCCCATCTGAGATTATACATAGCTCTTTCGAAATTCAAGTGAACATCTTTCCAAAACTTATTATTGATTTTAGTAGGAACTCTGAAATTTGGACCTTTGCTAAGAACATCCTTAATGTCAGAAGGAATTTCTAAATCAGTTTCATTCGAAAAATTATCAGACTGGTTATAGTCCAAATTTTTTATGCGGTTTTTCAAGGTTTGCTCCGTAACTAAGTAAGGAAAAGTAGGTTCCTTCACACAAACGTAACACTCACTATCTACCGGATAGTCTGGTGTCTCCACGTTGATTCTTCTCCATTTCTTAGCATGTCTCTCAAAGATAATTTTCTCTTCTTTATTGAGGATGTTGAAGAGGTTAGTATTGAGGAATTGTATCTCTGTGGATTCTCTGCTGTTGACGTGATTCAACTTCGTAAACTCGAACATCCTAAGTTGTGCAAGCTGTCGATGCTTCTCCCGAAGTCTGCGAAGATCCTCTCTCACCATTTCCAGTTGTAAGGACTTACACTTCCTTACAATCGCTTCACACTCTTCATATCCAGAAGAATTGATCTTGTATCGAACGTATGAAGGTATGGTTGAGTATGCCAAACAAGTCAACAGAAAAATAATGTGGCATTCAGTTCGCAGGAATTTTAGTTGTAAATTGATGTATTTCTTCACCGTAGTTTTAGTCGTGTCCGCCAACACAGACGAAACGTTCAAACAGTTAATCAGTCGACAGGGCAGATTCATAATCCAGTTAAATATCAGGTTAGCGGAAGCCCTCCGTAGTTATAAAAAAATTCTTTATTTTAACCAGCTTTATTTGCCTAAATTCTCGGCGTCCAACGCCGGCGTCCAACGTCCAATAGAGCCGAGAATTTAGGCAAATAAAGCTGGTTAAAATAAAGAATTTTTTTTATAACTACGGAGGGCTTCCGCTAACCTGATATTTAACTGGATTATGAATCTGCCCTGTCGACTGATTAACTGGTTCACAACATACCTGAAAAACAGGCCGCATACAGTTCTCGTAAATAATGTTAGGTCAAGTAAGCTCACGATTAAAAATGGAGTACCTCAAGGCTCAGCGCTAGGTCCGCTGTTGTTTTTGATTTATATTAATGATATCAAAAATGTTAGCACTAATGGAGAGCTAAACCTTTTCGCTGACGACACAAATCTAATCGTAAGTGACAAATCCCTCAATGGAGTTATAGTGAAAACTCAAAATTCCTTAGAAAATATTCAAACATGGATGGAATGTAATAAGCTTACTTTACATCTAGGAAAATGTGAATTTATACTTATTCCACCAAGAATCCACAAAGAAAAATCGAAAGCAGTAGATATCAGTTTGAAAAACACTAAACTAAGCCAAGTTGAAAGGACAAGATTCCTTGGTGTTAATTTTGATCAAGATTTACGATTTGATGACCATGTGTTTTCGGTAATCAAGAGGTTAAAAAAATTCATACCTATGTTTTACAGACTAAGAGATCTCATGCCGCAAAACACGCTCCGTATGTTGCACGAGCAACTTTGCATCCCATTGATAAAATACTGTTTGATAGCATACGGTAGTGGAAAGAAAGAACCGCTGAATAAATTACAAAGAATGCATAAAATATTGATTAGAATAATATATCGTAAAGAAAAACAATCTCTGAATCTAAATTTTTACAAACGTGAACTATATATGAACGTAGATACAATGTACACGTATGAATTACTAGTTCTTGCTTACAAGATGAAATATATGAATGAATCACTACCATAAATTTTTCAAAATTATGTTAATACATCGATAAGACGCAATAATAATTTCCAGCTTCCCTATTATAGAACTTCTTTGGAGCAAAGCATTAGTAAATTCAAGATACCCTTTTTGTGGAACGCACTTCCTAACCATATTAAAAACACTAATAATTCAAAATCATTTAAAAAATGTTTAAAGTCTTATCTGATTAATACTATGATCACTTTTTGACAATCATGTCAGTAAATTGAAGAGTGGAAATCAATCAAAATTTTGTAATATTGTAATCATGTTTTGTAAACAAGTTTGTAAATGTGTTCTTTGACGACTATGTAAATATTGCACATGTATAACGTAATATCTCTTTTGTGAATATGACTTTATTTGATTGACTGACTCCTATAGTGTACTCGTATAGTGATCCTCTCAAAGGCTATAGGGCCAGGTTTATGCCCTTATGATGGGTCCTCTGGTCCTTTTCCCTTTCTTTTCAAGTGTAAATTTGTGTAAATGTAAACTTGACACCCACCTGTATATATTCATGTTGTGATTGATGAAATGGGAATAAATCCATTTTCTATTCTATTCTATTCTATGTCAAGTTAAATAAAAAGTGTATACTATTATATATATACTATATATGGTGTAGATTGAAGGGCGACGTTTCCATCATCATCGAAGCTGAAAATCATATCGACGGCGTCGATATGATGACAGTTCGTGCTATTTGTAGTATAAAGTAGAATCAAAAGGTCGAATGACTAATCCAATTATGCCATTATGGAAGTCTAAGGACAAGATATTTTCTTGAAAATATTAGATCCATTGAGCATTCCTTCTGGTTAGGAGATCACAATAAGTAGCCGTCGATGTGATGACGAATTCTGGTCACTCTTTATAGAGAAAATATGAAATTTTTCAAGAAAAATGATGCAAAATCAATGAGCATTGGTTAACCGACTTTTGATTATGACCAGTTAAGCATTCGACATGTGCAGTTTCGTTTGAATTGATGCAGTTAATCAAAATTTAGAGTCGTCGATGTGATAACGGAAAAAGTTGTGGACAACTATGTCGACCTAGCTCCAATTTCAATCAGTTTGATTTCTCAACATTTAATATTTCTTTGATTCAAGGGCATTAGGGATTTCTTGAGCCAAAGTTCGTTTAAAAACATACTGCATTTCTTTACTATACAGCAATCTAAAAAAAATGCATTTTTCGTGTGGACAAGCAAAAATGGGGTGTTTTTGAGTTTCAAATGAATTTTTATGTCAAAAATCTTGCATGAAACTGAAAGTGATAGACATATTCGGCTACAGCAGACGAAGAACAATCGAATGGCGTGTTGTGCATTGACAACGGACCTTTCACAAAATGCAGAAGACATCACTCCAAAAAACGCCAAAATTTCTGGATTTGACCAAAAAAACAAATAATGCATAAAAGCGCCCAGAAGAAAAACGGATTATGAAGATGCAGCACAATACTAAAGTATGAAAATTGCCATCGCTCTTTACTTATTTATGAGATTATAACTGACGCCCAATAGAGCCATTGACAATTCTGATCAATCCATTTTGGCATGAAATAACTCCCTTCTAGAGATGCTTACATTCTAAAAGAGAGCTGTTTCTTCTAGTGTGGCTGAATGCTTTTATTGAAATGAGAAATGATATAAGTGATTCCATTGAAATGTTTCATTTGTGATCAATAGATCAATAATGAAGCATTTGTTATACATGTAGACTCCCTAAGTTAATTGGAAGCCACACAATTGATAGCAAGTAAATTTATAATAACCATATGAAGTTTATTAAAAGTTCGCATGAACGAGTAGCACACGCTCCATAACCACTTTGTAAGCAATCGTTTTCATGCCCTCACTAAGTATATTTTGAGTTAATGCCTCATCATGGTTCTTGATTTTTCAGATACAAACGTTAAAACGGAAGAAATTCATCAAGAATTTGCTCATTGGTTGGATGTTGATATTTGTGAAGAACGTTCATTACAAATAATTCTTGACAATGACCTTTGTGATCACCACATTCTTTGTCAAAGAGCAATCAATCTTGTAGCTCATTTAAGAGGCCGTAAATGATCTCATGCAATTTTCATTGTAAGCTGCATGTATGTACCGGAGTGGTTTGCATCTTTTTGAGACAGAAGATGTGCAAAAATATATCTTTGCGTTTGTAGATTTCAAGGTCATGAAATTAGAATATGTCACCAAACTATGATCAATTCCAATCAACATGAATTTTTGCCAATGTATCCTTCTTTCACTAATGATTTATTTCATTTACCTAAAGCGTAGGCCTCATAATAAAAACTTTCATCGACCATGGTTTTAGTTCTCCCAATTACATGTACACTATTTTCTGTCTAATCGGTCTTATATAATAAGTCAAAATAATCATTTACAGTCTTTGACCTATAGCCTGAATAAATGATTTATCCATATAAATTAGCTGAGAGGTGTTTTACGAGATAGTTATCGGTTTAGCTTTATTACCAGAGAGGACAGAGTAGGAAAGGCTATCACTAAAGATTTTGTGTCAAGGTGAGATTGAAAATCTCATTGAAAATCGGACAGGCAATTCTAATTTTTGAAAAAATTGCCTGTCCGACTTTATCATCGATCTAATACTTTACAAATGATGTTACAAAAACCCAAAAAAGTGAAACAGTGTACTTCCATCAATTGCAGAAATCCAAATAGGAACATATGCTTTCGTGAATTAATTCACGATAGGTTCTAATTAGTACCTAATTTATAAAATTGACTGTAAAAATTGCAAACATTTTTACATAGGAAGCACAGTCAGATTTCTGCACACGCGAGTAAATAAACATCTTACTAACCATCACTCCTCTGTTTACAAACACCTCCAATTGTAGGTAAATCAGATATTGATGTAACAGTGATTGACAGAGATATCAATGCCATCAACTTACACCTTCGAGAATCTGTGCTAATCAAAAGACTATGTCTTACATTAAATAACAGGGAGAAATGCACAGAATATCAATCACTGATTTTTGAATTTTGATGTCTTCCTTCTCAACATTGTATCTGCTTGATAATTTGTAATAAATCATATAATTTTGATAAAATTGTGAAAATTTGTAATAAAGTATACTTTGCCACTTTTGATTTTAGCAGCTTGGCTTAAAACCCTTCAACAAAGGTGGAGACTCTGTATCACTTTATGATAGAATGTCTATTGTATCAAAATATGCGGCAGTAAATTGCACCATGTTATGTTACTGCGACAAGGTAATTGAATTTCATAAATTAATTAATACCTTGACTCCAAGGCATTTAAAATCCATCGCAAGATTTCTTAAATAAGCCCACGAGTTACGCATGGTCATAAAAGAAAGAATTCACCACAAAGAATCTGAGATCTAAATAAATGCTCAGTTATTGATTCCTCTCCTTCCTGATCTGCTTAATGTTTTTCTACAGCACTGACCGCACGCTGTATTGGAATGTATTCAGCCCGACCTTAACATTGCAATATTGTTGATGTTTTTTGGAAATAAACAACTTTTGACTTTTGTTTCACAAAATTAAAACTGCGCTCCCTTTCTTGAACTTTCTCCCTTTCTCTACTTGAAATGAAGAACCTCCCGTGTGCCACCATCAATTTTGACTTTTGACTCAGAATCATTCGGACGAACAATCAATAGGTTTAGATCGGCAAGAATCATTACTGGAAGCTGAAGAAATAGTCGTGATTCTAAGTACATTGTGAGTAAACTACTTCTTTGCAATAAGTTGAAATTCCCCTTCACCAACATGTTCAATCAGTGAGAAGGCAGATTGAGCCGATGTTGATGTATTGAAAATAAATGACAAATTTTCGCGCTCGACCGCCTTGTTAAAGTTACAGAGAATGACTGTCAAGATCAGTGAGCGCACAAGTCCGATCACCAATCAGCTGTGGAACACGTGATCAACAATTGACAGGCGGTCGCAATCATGTGGTCGCTGCCCGGCAGCAGAGAGAAATGCAAGACATCTCTACGCAGCCCGACAAATGAAGGCAAACAAGTGCATCGTTAAGTGCAAAGAATAATGAGACCAATGGCAAAGTAGAGCTAATAATAGAAGAGGAAGTTATTCTCCTTAAGTTCTTCTCGCGTTCTTGCCTGACATTGATTTCAGGTTGTCGTTTCTTGATCTCAAGTGCCTCTATTGAAATTGCTGTCTGAGAACTTTGGTTGAGAAGATTCTTTTGCATTTCATTTCGTGCTTGAAACGAAGCTATTCGTAGAATTTATGTACCTATGTATGTGCTCACGAAATCTGATGTGGAGGGGGCGAACGGCGATGCCAATGCATCCCCACATCCGTCACATGCAGGGATGCCGGTAAGGATGTTGCAAGTGTTGCAGATGCAACACCTGCCCTAAACCAGTTGTTGCAGGTGTTGCATGTGTGCCTTCTTCATGAATTACCTAAATATCCTTTAATAGACCTGCAGTTGAAGCGTATATGGTCAATTTGTCGTCCTAGAGCTATAGTCATCATGGTGTGCATAAATTTGCTTTCACATGTATCAGGAAATTATAAATATAGCTACGCGGTAGCCTACTTTGTGAAGTGATAACAAAATTATTAGCAAACAAATCGTAGAATCACTTGATGTAGCGAGAAAATTATCTCGTCTTTTTAGCAACCTCCTTTGTACAATCATTTCAAATGATACACTAACGTGATGTTGCAAATTATAATCATGAATGATTTTCGGAATGTGTTTGACAAGACAAAACATTGCAAGCTTTTGTCATTTTTTGATTAACTTAGTATATTATTATAAAATCGACATGATTTTACATGTGTACTCTTGTGCGGATCTTTTTAGCACATTTTTGCATTGAACATATTTTAGAAGCTCCTTGATCTTTTTCAAGCATGCTATTCAATGACACTGCTCCCACAGCAACTACATTTCTTATTATAAATGCTTTTCTTATTAATTTCTTTCTTATTCTATAGGCACGAACGAGTTTAAGGGAAAGCTGCCAAAACTTTTGACTTAATCGTGGAAATGAAATCTACTCGGTTATTAACTTTCTTTTAGCCAAATAGCTCGTTCTTGTACATGTGCTGATGAATAAAATGTCTAGATATGTGCTCTATGGGAGACGTCTCACATAGTGATGTGCTAAGATCCTTGAAAGTTAAGGATTTGATTGTTTTGCAGATTTTTTATATGCAAACACGCAAACAATATCCATGTTTTTAATTTTATGTTGTTTCCCCTGATCCACAGAATTCATTCATGACATATAGTTGTTTAAATTTGTAATTGCTTTAGAACAAGTTTCATAGTTAAAGCTGTATAAAGACGCATCGGTATTCATTTTGTACTGGAAAAGCAATAAGGCCTACATAGAACTTCTCTAGTATTATCCACTGGATAATGGAAGTCATTTCCAAGGAGAAGGAAAAGGTGTTGGTTAACATTTATATTTCGTGAAGCAAATTTGTATAATTTAACTAGTTATTTAATGTGCGAGACTTAGGCTAAAATTGACAGCTAAGTGATTTTCGCTCATTTGATTTACGTACTCATGTATGTAGGCTAGTCAAACATGCCGGTAATACTTGTTGTCCGATGAGCGTGGAATAGTTATCAATATGAAGTTAACAGGTCATTGGGTGGGCCCTTATAAAATTAGTAGACTTAAAACATGAAAATATTGAGTACCGGTGTAGGGGTGTAAGGATGGGATAGAATACCTCAAGTGCCCTCCTTCAGATCGATGCAAAACATGCCCTAGAGTCGTGCCGACGTCCCATGGCCACATGTCATTTGGCAGACGCAACTGTTGATGCTACACAACTTTCCTTCTTTCACAGGACAATTCAGCGTTTTACTCGGTGTGTAATACACTTATCGGGGCAGCCCTACGAAGATCGCCTTCGAATACTGGGCATCCCAACGCTGCAACTTCGCCGCCGCGCGTTTGACTTAGCCGTGGTCAGAATTTTTCATTCGCTTAATTACCCCAATTGATCCCGCGAAGTTCTTCAACCTTGTGACTGCATGGACTTGTGGTCTTGACTTCAAAATCTTCAATAACCCGTTCAAGCCCGTGAATATTTTTTTCCCAAAGTGTCATTGACGACTGGAATTCCCTGCCCCCTCACACTGTAAACTCTACATCCCTATACCGAGCTTCAAGAAGAACTTGCACAATCTGCTATTTTGAAAAGCGAACTCTGTTACTTTCCCAGTAGGTCTACCTGTTATGATCTTCAATGAATTTGTCGACTATACTTTGTACACCTACATGCTATAAACTTGCTTTCCTTTGGTGCTTTATGCACGTATGGGTGTAATAAAATAATAAGAATTCATCAAAATACACTCGTGGGGCTATCTATATCCTGAGGTAGTGATACAAATGAAAAATTTTCCATTGGAAAATTTTGAAATTTATTTTTCGGTGATTGACGTTTTTTTCCTTTGTTTTGGAGACTTATTATAGTCGTTTGAAAAGACTATGTAATATTCAAAGTCCGAAAACTTCTCTATCATCCCTGTATGTTAATTCAGATTTCTCTAGCTGAATTTCAGATATCTGTCACAAGCTCAACTTTGAAAAGATCTTTAATTCAACTGGAGAATCTCCAATTCATCTGGATCATATCTGAAATTCATTTGGGAAGATCTGAAATCGATTTGGAACTATCTGAACCATCTGAACTAGAAATGGAGGATGTGTATCCTCAACGAAAATATCGGACGATGCGCCAGAAGTTTGAAGCTATCATAGATATTCTTTTACTCATCGCAGATACGTGGTGAGATCAAAAATGATTTAGACTCGACCAGAAGGAATAATGCTACGACTTAGATATTTCACACTGGATGACTAATGGGTATATGGGTAACAAATATCGTATTGATAACTTTCATTGATATTTTTTTCTTTAGTATTTTTATCGATTTTAAATATTCAGTATTTTTCAGCATTCTAGTTAATTTTTTCCATACATTTCCTTTCTTGAAAGTATTTTGACCGATATATTTACTTTGAACATGACTTGCATAAACTTCAATAGGGTCTGAGTTGTATTCATCAACGTATTCAGTTGTTTTGATTGTTATAACAACTACGAGCGGTACGGAGTGTGAGTTGTGTTCAAAGGTCAGTCGCATTCCACAGAAAGACAAGATTCGCATTCATTTCAAGACAATGCTTCCAGCGGTTGAGTATCGAAGTGTTATTCGGCTTCTTTTACCGTCTGAGGATCGACGGTCTTCCAAGGAGTTCAAACTTCCTGGTGAGTCAGCAACTCGGAAACTGCGCAGTGGGACCAACCATCGAATAGTGATGAAAATTTTCCGGAAAATTTTGAATCAAAATTTTCCGTGGAAAATTATGGAAAATTTTGAAAGTTTTGATTTTTGTGATACGCCCTATAATTTGAGCGCTTCCGCAGCCGAGGCAGGTACTACCAACAGATTGGGTCTAAAACTTTTGATTTCATCATTATTTCGATTAAAGCGATCGTAGCACTACGAGTTCCGTCCGCGGATTTTTGAAAATTCCTTTGCCACCAGTGGCTTGTGCTTATTTGTTAGCATTTTTGATTATCACACAGACATCGTTTGGGATAACGTGAATCTTGCTTTACAATAGAGGTATAATTTCATGCAATGTGAAAGACCTGGAGCAAAAATAATTTTGGATCTTGCTTGTTAGCTTGAAAGTTAAGCTTTATTGTGCAGCCTTGATCATAGTGATACAAATTCTCCATATGTTGATGAATATGTGAAGAATAAGCACACAGTCCACACCCAGCATTATACATGAGCGACCATATTGGAAGACTGTAAACTCGTGAGATATTTGGAAACTAAAGATATCTGTGATAAGTAGAAGAATATTTATGACAGTTTCTAAGTTCTGGCATATTGCCTGATCTTCGTTGAGGACAAACTGCACATCTTCCATTTCTACCTCAGATGGTTCAGATAGTTCCAAATCGATTTCAGATCTACCCAAATGAATTTCAGATATTTCCAGATAAATTGGAGATTCTCCAGTTGAATTTAAGATCCTTTCAAAGTTGGGTTGCTGATAGATATCTGAAATTCAATTAGAGAAATCTGAAATCCATCTAATATCTGAAATTCATTTGGGATGATCTGAAATAGACATTGAAAGGATGCAGTTGGTTCCAAAAGGTAACATGCAGGAATGATAGAGAAGTTTTCGGTCTTTGCATATTGCATAGTCTTTTCAAACGACTACAAGTCTCCGAAACAAAGGAAAAATGTCAATCACCGAAAAATAAATTTCAAAATTTTCCATTTGCATCACTACCATCGAAGATGCTTGATGCTGACAATCATCTGGAACAGCTGTGGCATTGTTCATATGGATTTCGCCGACCGGCATCAGCGGCTAAATGCTGGCTGGCTGGCTGGCTGGTTTACCCGACCCCGTCCCGCGGATAGGGGCGTGGCGGAACGCCACGAAGACCGAGAAGGCGGGCAACCCCCCACGGGCGATTCCAGAGATCAAAAACAGAGTCCGAGGACCCGAAGATAGCCGCTCGGGTAGAAGAGAGGGAGGGACAAGAGCAGAGTAAGTGGGGTACATCGTGGTTTACACCACAAACAGGGCAGTCAGGAGAAGTGGACCTGCCAATCCTGTGAAGATAGGAGTTAAGAAGAAGGCTGTGGCCGTTGCAACGAAGACGTAAGAGCTCACAACGGACAGCGCGAGGGAGGGACAGCTCCTCAGTTGCTACGCTAGGGACTTGTGAAGAAATCAAAGACGAACGAACGGAAGTCCTCCAGGAGTTGAACAGCGAATGACGAATGAAGGACTTCAGAGAAGACAGACACTGAGGAGCTGCAGACGGGAGAGAAGTGCCACTTTTGGCAAGCGCATCTGCAGTATCATTGCCACTGATGTTCGAGTGACCAGGAAGCCACTGCAATGACACTGAGATCGAGGAAGAGCAGATGGACGACAAAGAGGACCAGACAGAGTGGACAGACGTGGACAAGAGGGGCGACGGGGGTGAAGAGAGCACGGTCAGAGCCAAGAGAGAGTCGGACAAGAGAAGAAGAGAGGAAAAGAGACACGAGGAGTGATGGGAAACGGACCAAGAGAGAGCATGCTGGATTGCAACCATTTCTGCTGTGAAGCTTGAACAGTGCGCTCCAGCATGAAAGGAAAGAGAGAAAGTGGAAGAGCATGAAGAACAGTTTATGAAAACACCCGAGCCACCTGGTCCGAGTCGTCCAATAACGGAGCCGTAAGTTCAGATGGTCAGGTCAGCAACGGGGAGGGAGGAAAGATGGTCTCGGACCAAAGCTGTGCGAAGAGGGACTGGGTCGGAACGGGAGCAGGGGGAGGACAGGGCTAGGGACACGGAGAACAGAGGAGGGGACCACGGGGGGGAAGGGAGGGCAGGAGACCAGGGGCTCACGCGGAGAAGAAACAGGTGGAGAAAGTGGATGAGAAGTACAGAAGAAGCGCCACGAAGAGGAACGGACGCGCTTGGGGACAGAAAGGTCGCTAGAGAAGACAGGGGAAACGAGGGTGGGAGGCGAAGAGCGCGCTCATAAGAGTAGAGCGACTGAGCGGTGAGGGTCACGGAGAGGGGAGGAAGTCCAGCTTCCAACAAAAGAAGAGGAATAAGAGTGGTCAAACAGCAGCCAGTGATCGCACGGCACGCGGAGCGGTGGGTAGCTTCTAGGTGTTGAAGATGTTTAGCGTAAACGAAGTAGAACCAACCAGGGGAAGCATAAGTGAGGACGGGGAGAAGAAAGGTCTTGTAGAGAGAAGCAAGGGACTCTTTGGAAGGGCCCCAAGAAGCGGATGAAACAGCCCTGAGAGATCTTAAACGACGGAAAAGAGTGGATCTCAGGGCAGAGCTATGGGGGAAGAAGGAAAGTGTTCGGTCTAAAGTTACTCCGAGGAACTTGGGAGAAGTGTTGAACGAGAGAGGGAGTCCCAAAAGAGACAGGGAGGGCTGAACGGAAGCTTAACGAGTGGCGGTGCTGAAGAAGGAGACTTCGCATTTAGCGGGATTTAGAGGAAGCTGCCACTTTAAAGACCAAGCCTCGAGCTCAGACAGAGCTTCTTGGACGGCGGCAGTAGCGAGTTAAATGTGAGGAGAAGACGCCCAAATAGCAAGATCGTCCGCATAAAGTGAAAAGCGGACAGAGGGAGGGAGCACGGAAGAAACGTCGTTAATGAAGAGGTTGAAGAGGACTGGGCCGAGCACTGAACCTTGAGGGACTCCCCATCGAACTCGGAAAGAGTTACTGGAAGAGTTTCGAAAGGCCACTTGTGCCCGACGGTCCGATAAGAAAGACTGGGTCCAGCGAACAAAGCAAGGAGGCAGGGCAGAGGCCAGAAGCTTGTGGTAGAGAGCTGAATGCCAGATCGAGTCGAAGGCACGAGAGAAATCAACGGTGGCTAACACAGTCCTTGCACAAGGCTTATGGTTGTGAAAGCCATCGGAGATTGACTGAGTAAGAAGAACTATCTGGTCAGTGGTAGAACGGCCTGGGCGAAAACCGGCCTGAAGAGGGGTCAGAAGATCCTTAGATTCGAGGAGAAAAGACAAACGGGCTAGCACGAGACGCTCAAAGAGCTTCGAGATACAAGATGTAAGGCAGATAGGACGAAACGAAGACGGAGCGTCTGTGGGTTTGCCAGATTTGTGCACCGGGTAGATGGTGGAAGATTTCCAGGCGGAGGGAAAGGAGTGAGTGGACCAAGAGAGGTTGAAGATAAACAAAAGAAAAGCAAGGGCAGAAGGAGGAAGATTTTGGAGAAGAGGTTACGAGACGTGGTCAGGACCGGCTGCAGTCGACGAGGAGAGAGAACTAATAGCTGTGGTGAGCTCCGACAGGCTAAAGGAGAGCAAAAGGATGGGCAGGTACAGGTAGAGGAGCGGAGCTCACGAAGGAAGCGGCGGCTTTCAGGACGGCGACCAGAAGGAAGGGATCTAGAGAAGTGGCTCTTGAGAAAAGAAGCGTAACGGGTGGCTGTAGCCTTAGCAGAGCTACACCCGGGAAAGGTTGGATCAGAACTGGAGGATTTGGGAGTACCAGCTACTGAGCAGAGGAGGGAGAAGACCTTACGGAGGTTGGAGGAAGGGCGAAGATTGGACGCTGTCCGTTGCCAAGCATCAGCTTTCGCTTTAGCAATGGCTCTGGAGACGGAACGGGATGCAGAAGCATAAGCCTGACGATCCGCTTCACTTCGATGGGCCCGTCTGAATGCCTTGCGGCGAGCATGGACGAGCTAATCTAGTTCCGCGGACCACCAAGCTTTCGGGGACTTGCGGGTACGACCGAAGGGAATTGAAGATTTTGCCGCTTCGAGGATGATAGAGGAGAAAGAAGCAGCGGCTTTAGTAAGAGTAAGAGAAGAGTATGAGTCAGAGTCAGACAATGAGAAGTTACATGAGTCCTGTAGTCATCCCAGCGAGCCTTTTTAAAGTTGTAAGAGGGTTTGCGCTCGTTGGGAGAATAGTGTGGGGAGAGAGGAATCTTAATAGAGATGGGGAGTTGGTCAGATCCAAGATCAGGAAGGACGGACCAGCCACATCTAGGAGCAAGAGACGAAGGTACCAGACTGAGGTCTGGGGAGGTACGCCATCCAGAAGACTGCTGCAAGAGAGTGGGCGTATCAGGGTCATTAAGAGATTCAAGATCTGAAGCGAGAAGCCAGGAGTAGATTTCGGAGCCGAGAGAATTAGGATGGCTCGAGAATCCCAGGAGGGGTGGTGTGCATTAAGATCCCCAAAGATGAAGGTGGACGGGAAGAGGGGAATGAGGAAGGAGAGAAGGGACGGCGCGAGCGGGCCTCGGTAGGGGTGGAGCTAGCTGGGGGGACGTAGGCATTAATTAAAGAGATAGTGTTGGAGCGGAGGTGTACGTGAATGCCAAGGAAGCCACAAAGAGAATTAGACGAAGCAAGCGAGGGGATGGACCAAGGAGAATGTGCAAGACCATCCCGGACCAGAGTCATCACGCCTCCACCACTGCCGCGGCGGGGCTGAATCGTCCGATCCTGGCGGTAGCACTTATATCCAGGCATACGAAAAGTAGTGGATGGGAGAAGTTTCGTTTCCTGGATAAGAATGATGTCGTAAGGATTTGAAGATAGAAAGTGAGTGAGCTCCAAGCGGCGGGCCCGCACTCCGTTTGCGTTCCACTGAAGGATCTTGAGCTCGTTGGTTAAAGAGCGGGGGCAAGAGCGAATAGGACGGCTGAATGCGGCTAAATGCCGAGTACTACTGTGAGCAACTTCGTAAAGCTCGTCAAAGTGTTCGAAAACCCCGCAACCAGACTCTTCATCTACTACACGACAACGCGCCCATCCATACTGCAGCGACCACTACAACTGCAATTGAAGTCTCAGACTTTCATGTGCTTCCTCATCCCCCATACGAGCCCCGACTTAGTTCCAAGTGACTATTACTTATTCCGCTATCTAAAGTATCATCTCAGGGGAGAGCGTTTTGTTAATAGTGAGGATGTGAAAGATGCAGTGATGGAATTTTTCAATTCCAGAAGTCGAGACTTTTTCCACGAGGCTTTTCGAGAGCTTCCTAAAAGGTGGAACAAGTGTGTAGAGAATGAGGGGGTTACATTGAAAAGAAATGACTTGTATTTACTTTTGAAATAAACATTTTGTGGATTAGAAGTGTACTTTTGAAATTAACATTTTGTGGATTAGCTGCTGTACTTTTGTGGCATGTATTCAGAGGGTTTAAGGAAATGTATGAAAAAAATCAACTAAAATGCTGAAAAATACTGAATATTTAAAATCGATAAAAATACTAAAGAAAAAAATATCAATGAAAGTTATCAATACGATATTTGTTACCCATATACCCATTAGTCATCCAGTGTGAAATATCTAAGTCGTAGCATTATTCCTTCTGGTCGAGTCTAAATCATTTTTGATCTCACCACGTATCTTTAGTTTCCAAATATCTCACGAGTTTACAGTCTTTATATCTTCCAATATAATCGCTCATGAATGCTGCGTTGACTGTGTGCTTATACTTCATCACATGTTCATCAACACATGGAGAATTTGGATCACTGTTAGTATAATAAAGCTTAACTTTGAAGCTAACAATTAGCAGACTCCAAAATAAAATACATTATTTTTGCTCCGGATCTTTCACATTGCATGAAAGTATACCCCTATTGTAAAGCAAGATTTATGTTATCCCAAACGGTGTCTGCGTGATAATTAAAAATGCTAACGCAATTTAGTACAAGCCACTGGTGGCAAAGGAATGTTAAAAAAAATCCGTGGACGGAAATCGTATTGCTACAATCGCTTTAATCGAAACAATGATGAAATCAAGAGTTTTAGACCCAATTTATTGGTACGCAGCTGCCTCGGCAGTGGAAGCGCTCAAATTATAGGGTCTATCAAAAAAATCAAAACTTTCAAAATTTTTCCATAATTTTCAAAATTTTCCAATTTTTTCCATAATTTTCCGGAAAATTTTCATCACTATCCTGAGGACATCTCGCAATGTTCTTGTCTTGCTGCATTCACTCCAGAATGATTGAAGATATATACAAAAAGAAAAGAACACATGTCCGTCCTCAGGAAAACTAGGGCCAGAGTTCAACAACAAAATATGATTCCGAGTCAACGGATCTTGATCATTGAGATCATCTGAATCGAAGGTCTATTATTAAGGATTAAGGATCAGCACCATGTACCTCGCACATCAAAGTGTTCAGAGAGAAAATCATCAGAGAGACGAATACACTATATATTCATGTATTATTATATACACTATACAATATTCATCACTGAGATTAAAACATCGCATCGTTCTGATCTCACGCTCCCATACACCACCGAAATGTGACACAGTAGGGGGATGAAAAATCGATTGAATGCCTCTTTGAGGCATTCAGACACAACAGCATCACTCCATACTTTCAGCTCTCGATATTAGCTCCCTTTGAGCTTCGACAAAATTAGTTCCATTAACTCCGAACAACCTCACCACTACCTCTAGGCTATGCATTGAAGCAAGCGGATCCAGGGGACCGTGCTTGGCTGGTTTGAAGCAAATTTTTTTCCAAGGCAGGACAGCCGATACTAACAATTATAATCAGGGTTGGCTTTTCGCCGGCTAAAGGTTTTTTGCCACTAGGTGGTAAAAACCCGGTAAAAACTAAAATTCCGAAACTCAGTCTACTTCTTCACGAAATGATCGACAACAAGTTGGGGTTTAAGAATTACGATGCATGCGGGTTGCAGATTGCAACTCTTATCTTGCAGACCGTAGCATAATGAATGTTGCAAAGCTCAGTTAGTTATTCTCTCACAGAACCGTATGATATCAGTTTTAATCACAAAGACAGGCGATGCTGCCTTTATTTTTCCACTGCTCTGCACTTTTCTTGTACCCTTTAGAACAAATGTAGACTTCAGCACCACGTTGGTCCACCACGTTAATAGAAATTGCTAGGTACTTCCGAAATTATCATAAAATAAATGCTCTTTTAGGTAAGAAAATGTAATTTCGTTGAATCTAAAAAATGAAAATAAATAAATTAATTAATTAATAAAACTGGTTTGCACATAGAGCCAAATTAAGCAAACCACTTTCTTCATGTGGACGAGCTTCAATAATTCCACTGTCATTCTTCTGTTGCAGAGTGCATTTTAAAAGTCCTAGGTTTGATCAGATTTGAGCCCTGGTTTCATGAACACAGAGAGAACACCCTATCACAAGGCCTTTGCTCCGGAAAATCTCAGCTCCTAAGTCAAACAATGTGCAACAGTCGCTTAGAATGCACTTCTACTTCTCTAGAAATGTATTAAATGTACACGCTTATGACTGGAACAGAAGCTCATGATTTGGAAGAACAAATAATAATTATAGTTAACAGTGGCGTCGCGTGCTCCCTGACCATAGGCCTTCACTCGCGCATTGGAATACTATTTCTATACAAAGCACTTTTAGATTACAACATTAATTTTCATAAAAGCTGAATATTTAATAACAATTTTTCGAACATTTTTAGGCCAAGTGAATATGCACATGAGAGTGATTGCTCATGTCGCTTAATCGCCTTAGTCATGGAGCTGAGATTACATATCTCCTCTCTGTCCAGACCACATTTTCTCGAGAAAAAGGAAGGCAAGGCCAACAGTTTCTTGTGTTTCTCACGGCCGGTCAGCCACTCGCATGTTTGAAATTTTGATGCATTAAAATGTCTTGTGCATTTCTTATTTCTTTCTCTGTGAGTACTTTCAATTTTTCATCAGGTGTTGGCCTACCTTGCTTGACGACTGTCATCTCTTCAGTATATTCTCTAGGGTCGAAAAGCGTGGTTATGATCTCATCTGCAGTACTAAACATATAGCGTCACATCAATCACGTAAAAACAAATTATGGAATTCTACCGAATCTGGGTGTTCGAGTCAGATGCATTACTCTGCATTCATTGGAGAACGCTCATCATCTGATCGCAGTCTTGTCTGAACGTCAGCCATCTGCTACTGTTGACGTAGGGGCCTCTCTCGCATTAAGCGAGGCTAGGAACAATTGGGTTGCGCTTCCCTTACTATATTTAGGCATCGCGCCTCGATCAGGAATTGCGTAGAATTTCATTGGACAAAATTGGAGAAGGCAAAGCATTATGTCTATCGGGAAAGCCAATACCGGCGCGGGCGCGTGCGCTTGCTGCCTCACACGCACACAACTCTCTTCCGCTGTCTGAACATCAGTGCTCCGTCTGAACACACGACTAGCTTGTGTGTCTAATTGTTCGAAGAAAACAGCTGTGATTCAAGCATGTGCTGCAAAATTGTTCACTCTTAAGGTTGAGCGTCTGATTTTGAGACGGAAAGCTGTGCACAGCTATCACGAGATACTGTCGAATTAAAATGAATGATGACACCTTTAATTTTTATAAATGTTGGCAAATAATTTTTGAGGATGCGCCGAAGGCCTCGCAGGTACGGAGAAGACGCCACTGATAGTTAAATAACATAGTTCGCAGCAGCAATCTTGATAAAGTGTGGTATGCAAAGTATATACGTGTATGTCTGTACAGCCTCAGTTATAATCTCTTTAAAAGAACATTTCCAGTAAGCTGCAAAATTGGTCGTTGTTAATAGAATCTGAGAGCGACAAACAATTGCGACAATTATTCTGTATACACGCTTTAGCAAAATTTGCACCTCTACAACTGTTGAAACATCTCAGTCTCTGCAGCCATTCAGTTCATTTGATTACAAAAGTATCATATATCATCTGAAAGGCATTGGTCTTCTCTTGATGATTCACTATATTGGCTACATCTTTGAACGGTCGTCTACTTCATGAAATTTTGTCAAACATAGCTACTCTTCTCTCAATGAATGTTTTGGTATCAAAATCATAGGTTAGAAAAATTAAACACAGATCAGTGTATAGACAAGAGAAAGAGCCTTCGGAAAAGTATTTGGACTCATCCACAAGACAATTCTGCACCTTCGTGTCAAAGTGACCTAAACGACATAATCTGAATTTTACAGGAGACGAAAAAAACTTTCTAAAATTCAATTATCGAGTGAAGGCACTCATTTTATTGAACAGATTTCACTCTAATGTTTATACTTCTTCATCTATTGCATCTGTATTGACATGCACTATTATGGATTAAAGTTGATTTGACACGATTTTCTTTCGTATGATGGCGCTTAGGTGAAAATGACACATTGTTTGTAAAATCAACATTCATCAAAGATCTCAATAATAGGCTGGTAATCACAGTATCTATGACACAATGAAGGCTATGTTGCAGCTGTCACTAAATGAAGTCCTAGGGCTCATATCTTTCGAAGGTCGACCTCAAACCTTCATAATATGGGTGGTATGTAGCAGGGATGTAGGATCGCAAACTGAGGAGAAGTGCTTTCTTCTTCTCCGAAATGGCGAGAGGCGTTGAGTAGCAGTGAAAATAGAATTACTATTTGCACCATCACGTACATGTATTTATGAAAATATTTGGAACCAACTTGTTTTAAACGTATCTCATCATCGAGGGCTACTCTTCCATGTTTATCATGCATAGCATCAAATTCGGGGCTTCAATTTCAATGGAGTAATTTCTGATGCATGAAAACTTGAATTCTCCAGCTTTCGGCAATTTCAATATTTCCTTTGATACTTTATCCCATTTGTAGAGGCTACTTTGACTGATTGGAATTACATCGAGGAAATGCGGAGAGGATTTGGCCATTCTAACAAGATTGAACCATTCATTTGGTGCGATCACATCTATTCTCTTTATCGCTTTCTCAATAATGTTATGAACGGAATCACATTCCATGTGTGTGTGTGTGTGTCCCCTCAGGTACTATGCAAGTACAAGTACAAGTACAAGTAAATGTATGAATTGCCTCGCACAAAGATGTTGGCGAAAACGTTGAGCATTGCAAGAACATGTCGATTTTTATTCTGTCCAGCACATGAATCAGAACACAATTTGAATTCTTTGATTTCTGGACTATACTTTAACTTTGTGCAAAAAAAATCATCGGCAGGATGCTATCTCATTTCCAGCCCTCTTGGCAACATCTTCCGAGCACATGTAGCAACAGGGTGGACCATGTTTGTAGTCACATATTGTCAGGTTGTATATACCCAGAGTTGTCGTTTGTAGAAGCTCTCAGAACAGCTCAAGTTCGGGGTAGGAAGGCACTTTTGAAGGTCATAACTTATCATTTCAAAATCCCTTTCATTAGAGCACAGCTGTTTGTCCTTCCATTTTTGCTCATAAACAGCTTCAGCTTCGTTTACGTGAGGTAGATGTTCCTCAGATCGGAGGTCGCCGGTTGCTTTAAACTTGTCACACTTATTGCAAGTATCTGATTTCAACTTCGTGAACGATAGATAGGAGTATTCTTTGAACACTTCATAATGCAACCACTCTTTTTGAGGTTGTTCACCTTTTCTACAAGCTTCCTCCTTATACAAAGAATACATCTTACGTACCGATATTCAATTCAGGTGAAAGAAATAGCTCATCCGTCCTTTCTCTGGTGTAGTGACTTCGGTATAAAGGAAAACTTTCAATGTGATAACTGATTTTCTGTTTCTCTTCATCAGGAACACGCCTAACGCTGGGATTGGGTCCACGCAGATCGACTTTTATAATACTTTTCATTTTTCTCCGTGTTTTTTTGATATTGTACGAATTCTGGAATCGCTTATTGCATGTGTACTAAGAAGGAATGATCTGCAAATGCTATGGCGCCCTGAATCTGTTGAAAGGAAATATTTCCTGCTGCAAGTGCGCTTTGAATTTTCTTTATATTCCGTCCTTCTTCTCTTAACTGCCATTTCAATAATACATTTCGATGTAAATTGATCCTGTTCGTTGGCACTTAACTTATAAAATTGACTAAATATCTTTTCACGTTGGATTTCAGATATACAACTGGCTGAAATTTTCTGGCAATCTTTTTCTCACCATTCCTGTTGGTATACACCAGCCCATGATCTTTCCATCGCTTGTTTTCTTTTCACACAAATGAAACATTTCGCATAAACAATGTCCTACATTCACTTTGACTTAACTTTTAGTTGAAAATTCTGCTTAAATTGAACGTTTGACTTTTTCATTTGTCGGATAGGTTGTTTTGACACAAAAAGAAATTGGAGGTTATGCACTTAGGTTGAAATGACACAACTGTATAGGCCTACCGATGAATGGAAATGGAATTCATTGTTGACAATTTCCTCAAAGAATACTAGGATACTGTTGCATCCAAAAATAGTATTAGTTGAATTTTCGAAAAAATGTCGTTTAGGTCACTTTGACACGATCGTACAGAATTATCCGCGTAATTGGATACATAATCATAACTATTGTTACATTGCCCCATTCATTTGTTAAGAAGTTGGTAACACATGATTTTCATTCAATTTCATCTCATAACAGTCTAATGCATATGCACATGCTGTGTGCAGCATAGATAGTGAGCCTATTAGCATATCATCTAACGTGTAAATGCAGTGCCATAGTTATGCTCATCATTGCTTGTTCATTTATCATTTCATTATCAAATGAAAAAAGTTTCTGTTCATGGTGAATCGACAGATTAAAGACAGTGATTTTCTTAGTTGATATGAAATTGGTTTAATTGAAAAACAGCTTAGAATTGAAGAAGTGTGTGCTAAGGTCTAAGACAGACTCTCTGGCGTTGGCAAGGAGAATTTGGCATGCAAAAATGGTATTCGATCAGGACGGAAAAGAATTACATCTCGAAGCAACCGACGTCTAATCAGAATGGCTGGAATTCACAAGAGAGCTTGTGTCTGTAAAGGCAAAAGGTTTTAGTGTGGACTGAATATCGAGACTTGCGTAATTTCATCTTTCAGGATTATAGTGCACCGC
This sequence comes from Prostheceraeus crozeri, assembly GCA_907163375.1. Taxonomy (NCBI): domain Eukaryota; kingdom Metazoa; phylum Platyhelminthes; order Polycladida; family Euryleptidae; genus Prostheceraeus; species Prostheceraeus crozeri. The sequence continues at coordinate 239,099 of CAJQUW010013301.1, read as the reverse complement.
TCACGTACAGCGAGTGAATGCTTTAAGGAACGCGTGAAATACGATCACTGCCCAGGCCCTCCCATAGCCCTGATTTGAATCCCGCGCATGTCGGATTTCCTCGGTAGGAAAAAACTGTCGATCCACTCACGTAAAAACAATAAAACAGCTGAAACAGTGGCCCTGGCAAAATTAGCAATTGATGCCACTATCTTTCTATGACTCATTGATAAGAGTATGAATGATGGCATTTCAGCAGTAATCGCAGCTCATGGAGTTGTCACCCGATACTATAATTACTTATGGATTTGCAAACAATTTCACAATAAATACATCAGTTCTCAAAAAGTGCTGCCGTATCAAGGAACAAACAATAGGCTATCATAATTAAGATAGGAAAAGAGGGGTAGATAAAATTAGTAGTAACCAAACCTCCACAATAAACACAGCGCCCCCCCCTTCGGGAGAGAGTCTTGGTTGGCCGTCCAGGTTGACTTGGGCGGCCGACCAGGTTGGTAGATGTTGTAAACCGACAGAGTTAACGGCGAATTTGGGATGTTTTGGGCTCTAGCGTCTAAACGGCTGCTTCAATGGCAGATCTGAGACTAGATTTGGAATCAGCGTCAAATTCTACATCCGTAGGGTGATTTCCAGCTCAATCGGAGAGAAAAAATTTCAACATTTTTCGGAAAAACGACAGAGTTAACGGCGAATTTGGGATGGTTTTGGGCTGTAGAGCCAAAACGAAGCATCGGATGGGAAAACGGAGGCCAGATTCGGATTCAGCGTCAAATTCTACATCCGTAGGGTGATTTCCAGTTCCATCGGAGAGAAAAAAATTTTTGGGACGTCCCCCCCTCGGCAGCGTTGCTTCCAACTTTGGTTCTAGAGATCGTAGAAAGTCGTGCAATAGCTCGTTCGAAAGCTAAGAGTGAGACAAATTCAGTGAAAGAAACGGCTTGTTCATATCTGTCTTCGTTTAGATGTGAGACGCCATTTAAGATTTAGGAAATTGGCGAAAAACGACAGAGTTAACGGCAAATTTTGGATGTTTTGGGCTCTAAACGGCTGCTCCAATGGCAGATCTGAGACCAGATTTGGAATCAGCGTCAAATTCCACATCCGTAGGGTGATTTCCAGCTCAATCGGCGTGAAAAAATTTTCAACATTTTTAGGAAAAACGACAGAGTTAACCCTCGGACAGCCAAGGGTGATTCTGAGAGTCACCTGAATATATTCACATATATATTTTTTGCTACACGCATCAGTGCGGGCCTATATGTCGTGACTTTTATTGTATGGGTATGTTGTACAATAATACACAGAACTGGCCTAAACAACATCTTTCCTTCTCCAGTAGATTTTGCTGAAGTAGAGGACAACCAATAAGTGCACCTGTAGCGCGCAGTCAACTTTGCTCGCCCGTCGCTCGCTGAATGTGTGAGTGTGTGGCGCCCGCCTACGCTTCGTGAATTGTGCTCGTCCCTCGCTTGCTGCTGCTGTCTGACTGTGACATTTTTGTCTACACGGAAAGTGCACGCGTTTTGGCTGTACATACCGATTTAGTGACAAGTGATCGCATTCCGAACTATTTTCATTGGCTATTGTGACTCTCAGTCAGCGATACCACTGCTGCTTTCTTGAACTTTCATTCTTCGTCATTATCATGGCATCTTCGCGGCCGACAAGAGCAGCAGCTGCGAGCGCAACCCGTTCTTTGTTCTCTATCGACAATGAAAGTACCAGTGAATCTGAAGAAGACGATATTACACATATTGCTGATATTCATGCAAGGTCTGGTGGTCATGTGTCATCAAGTGAAAGTTCCGACTCGGATGACGAGGCTCCTCCAATACTTTCTCAACGAACTCATATGCAAGATCTTGGAAGAAATGATTATCATGACAAAGATGGGGAAATGTGGCACCGTGACCCACCAATTGAAAGACGGCGAGGTGCAGCCAATGTGTTTCGCTTGAGAGTTGGACCAACATGTGATTCGAAGAAGGAAACGTTATTGGAGACTTGGAAACTATTTTGGACCCCGGAAATAACACAAGCTATCATACGTTACTCTCAAATGAAAGCTGATTCTCTTAGCATACCAATCACACTAACTGAATCATCATTTCGTGCATATGTTGCTGTTCTATATTATCGTGGTGCAAATGGCGATCAAGGAATTCCAGCGGACGAACTCTTCAGTCAAAATTATTCGACTTTCTATCGAACGGTGATTAGTCGTAATCTATTTCGCATTTGGAATCGATGCCTTCGTTTCGATAATCCAACCACTCGTCCAGAACGTCAAAGAACTGATACATTCGCAGCTATTCGTGAAGTTTGGTCATTGTGGAATGAGCAATTGAAAAAGCATTTTATTCCCAGCAGCAGTATCACAGTGGATGAACAGCTCGTTTCTTTGCGTTGCAGATCCCCACATAGAATTTACAACCCCAGAAAGCCGGGTAAATATGGGGAATTGATTCGCTGGTGTTGTGATTCAAAACACAGATACTTTCTAAACGGCGATCCATCAACAAAGCGACCTGAAGATTCAGAAGCTGCAGCTCGACATAAGGAAATGAATATTTCAAAGAACCTTGTTATCAATCTGACTCGACCGTTCCTTGGTGAGGGAAGAAATATCACCGGGGATCGTTACTTCAGCTCAAAAGACTTGGTAACTTTTCTCATGGCGCAACGAACTACATATGTTGGTACATTGCAAGGCAACAGGCGCATGATTCCCAAAGTTCTGCACAAAGAAAGACCAGTTCATTCATCTTTGTTCTTATATGGAGGTAACAACAAAATGATTACGCTACAGTCATACCAAGCCAAGGAGAAAAGGCATGTCTTCATGGTGTCCACCATGCACCACTCATCAAGTGCTGATGATACTCCTAAAATGAAGAGTGATCTCCAGTTGTTCTACAACGACAGAAAAGGTGGAGTGGATTCTGTGGATGAAATGGCTAAGAAGTACCCTGTCGCAATCCTGTTCGTCGCTGGCCCATGGTATACTTTCATAACATGTTGGACGTGTCTGGTATTAATTGCAACACTCTGTTCAACTGGCATCATCCAGAATGGCATGCAACTCCAATAAAGAACAGACGAAGACAGATGCTGCTCAAATTGGCAGAAGAGCTTGCTATGCAGAATATGATAAATCGTCTCGAGCAGGTCAACCAACCGAACCCTCGCGAATAACAGGTCAACCGAACTCTCGCGACGTTGCATCGAATCAAGGAGCGTCTCAAGTTTCGCAAAGATGCTTTCGGTGTAAAGAAGCGGGTAAACCGACAAGAGCAGCTAATCTCACAAAATTATTGTGTGCTGACTGTACCTCACCAGCTTGTGGTAAGCATAGCCACATAACTTCGGTCAAATGTCTGCAGTGCATTTGAAGATGTATTTCTATCAAATAGATATTCTTGGATTTACAGTCGTGTTTTTGTCCGATTACACCATAAAGATTAGGTCCCAGCGGAAAATAAGCTTATATTGGACTACATAAAATGCTTGGTTTTTGAGGGGTGATTCATATAATCACCCTTGGCTGTCTATGTATAATCGAAATATCTGGTATATTTGTATTTGGTCAACATCCTTACTCTCGTCAAAAATCTTCTTCAAAAGGCTTTACTTAGAATAAATACATTGTCTTAACGGGAAATCATACCTGTATTACGTATAGGCAAAAGTGATTCAAAAAGTCACCCTCGGCTGTCCGCGTATAGAAGAATACCTTGGCTGCGCGAGGGTAAACGGCGAATTTGGGATGTTTTGGGCTCTAGCGTCTAAACGGCTGCTTCAATGGCAGATCTGAGACTAGATTTGGAATCAGCGTCAAATTCTACATCCGTAGGGTGATTTCCAGCTCAATCGGAGAGAAAAAATTTCAACATTTTTCGGAAAAACGACAGAGTTAACGGCGAATTTGGGATGGTTTTGGGCTGTAGAGCCAAAACGAAGCATCGGATGGGAAAACGGAGGCCAGATTCGGATTCAGCGTCAAATTCTACATCCGTAGGGTGATTTCCAGTTCCATCGGAGAGAAAAAAATTTTTGGGACGTCCCCCCCTCGGCAGCGTTGCTTCCAACTTTGGTTCTAGAGATCGTAGAAAGTCGTGCAATAGCTCGTTCGAAAGCTAAGAGTGAGACAAATTCAGTGAAAGAAACGGCTTGTTCATATCTGTCTTCGTTTAGATGTGAGACGCCATTTAAGATTTAGAAAATTGGCGAAAAACGACAGAGTTAGAATTTTCCAAAAAACAGCTCCAGCGGGCGAACGAAGGCTCGGATTGGTAAACGGAGGCCAGATTTGGAATCAGCTTGATGTTATTGTTCAATGAAGATCATCATCCAATAAGAATCATGGATTTCTCTATAAATAATGAGACTTTAGAGTGACAATCATTCTATTTTTGAATCGTATAAGTGACGGACGCACGTTCTCTCAGCTCATCTATCCTACTTTTCAACTAGAATGGTAAGTCGGAAAACTTCCCTCCACCTCCTTTCTTGAGTGTTTACCTAATCGCATCTTTCCGCTTTCAGGCTTCTACATCACTTACCAGACTAGATGCTGATGTCCAGACGGTGCAAGGTTCGCTACAATCAGGCCATCTACAGTTGAGACCGGTGGAGGAAACAACACAGGTACATAATCCTACACCCCTACAGCGTAAATTTAGACAAGGCATACGCTATTTCGATCATGCTACAGCACTGGAAACGGAAATGATCTCTTCCACAGACGTGAGTGTGAAGAGGAATAAGTAAGGAGACTACGTCATCATTCCTGTAGCTCCATACATATGTCGCCAGCTTGACATTATTGAAGAATTTGTGACACTAAATATGGATATCCCTACCCCCTTGACGAAGTGTGGAGAGCGAGAGATGACAAGGATACACCATATAAAAAGATATGGTAAGGTGAATGACTTTCTCTACCACTATCGCATTGGTGTTCTTACTATCGAAAGGATGGAGAACAAATAACACCCATTAGGTGTGAAGAGCTCGCAGAAGGCACTTGGAATATTCGTTTCACAATAAGCGGACTATATTATGGTTATCATAAGGATAATAAATTGGCCTCTATAGCAATGCATACTCAATCCATCCTATATATACCGAAGCAGCCAGATGTTAATAACATTATTGATCAAATCCTCAACGAGAGCGGTGGGAAGCACAAGTCAGAGAAGAATGTTGCCGGAAAACGCAAATCAAAGAAGGAAAATCGCTAGTCCTTTCCTATCTCTACCTTATGACAATTCGCTTATGTGCTTTGAGCGTCGTAGACGTGGTCTTATCAGATACATTTTACTTCTTCGCTGTCATCATGTTATTTGTGTATTTTGTCGTGAACAGCATCGTTGCACTTCTTCATATTGCAATATATGTTATAGGATTTTTCATCCGATGAGTAAAACTATGTAATTTTCTTTTTAGTCATCCACCATCATTTTTATGGATTGTGAGGGTGAACCTGTACAGGAGCTCAGTGCTATTGCCATGGACAATTGCTCATATCAGATTGTTAGTGTTTATCATCATCATGCCATGCCAAGTGTGATCCCAAAGCTGATGGATGGGCGAGAAAACATATTCATGGACTTAATCAACAATATTTACAAGACTTTGGTCTTCCTAGTGAAAGTGCTCTTCTTATTGACTTTAAAAGATGGCTAGCAGCCTTCAATGTTGTACGTATCTTTTGTAATGATCCCTCCAAGGAGAGAAAGCTTTTTCCTAATCTAGTCATTAAGGATATTCTACTTCCATCTTGGGATAGTAGAGTTAATCAACACTATCATGAAGTTACGAAACGTTTCAAGGAACTGAGTGTTCCCATTTCACATGTTCGTTGTAGTAGTTACATTCATAGTCAATGTTCTTTTCCTCGTTACCTCAACACTGCCAAAGTAAGGTTTGGTTTTCATTGCTCTCTGTATGATAGCTACCAACTGTATCAAACCCAAATTTGTAACGCATGCTTGAAGAAGTCATTCAATTAAAGCTTTATGTAGAGACTTGCTGTTTTTCATGCAATTGGAGGGATAGATGCAGGATGACTATGTCTTTCTCAAATGATTGTGGAACATTGCGTTTTCATAGGCAAAGTTTAAAAGGGACTATTCAAGATTATGTGATAACATTTCATAAAGATGAGATTAACATCAAATCAGTTATTGGTGATACTAGCACACCACTTTTGAAGTTAATTCATACGTTTTCTGATAAAATTGTAATGGCGCGATTAGTTGCGAAAATTCATTTCAGTCATTTTGGGAAAGAAGAGGTAGAAGATCGTTTCTTCCACTTTGCTTCCTATTCAATGGAAGTTGTAGATAATCCTGAAGAATTTTTTGAAAGACATATGGGAAAAATTGCTCAACGTCTTGATGCATTTAACCATCATGGTAGCAGTCTAGTGATTGAAGCAATTTCATATATTCACATTCAACTTTCTATAAAAGAAACTTAAAGATGCAATGGTACTTGATCGTAGCACAATTGGTTTTCGAGTTATGTCTACTTACTCTCGAAGTATATTCCTTCTGTACATGCGTCTATTATTTAGAAAAGGCTAGCAAATTCATGTCGTCAAAAAGGCTTGCTTTAGAAGTTGTTAGTAAGAGTGAAAATATGTGTGATGTATGTAAGCGAAAGGATGGAAGTGAAAAACGCATCTTTAAGAGATGTAAGCATACTTTCTGCCAGCGCTGTTTCATACACTGCTGTATTCAACTCTGTCAATGCAGCCATTGTGATATAGCTCATTTTGAGTGTCACTTCTGCCATAAAAGTTAGTACCTATGCAAATATGGAAAACTCAAGTTGTGACAATGGTAAAGAGAAAAATGGCGAGACGTAAAAGTCGAAAGTCTTCAAAATTTTCTGCAGCCATTCGAGCTCTTCAACGAATGAAAGGAAATCATCGACATAATGCTATACGACATGCTAATGATAAATTCATTCGAGAAATTGTTTCTCATGTGAGAAGTTTGAGGACAAAGAAATTATCACCACAACAACGAAAGTTACTTACGCGATATACTACAAAATTACGATTCATCTCCAATCCTAAAATCACCCTTCAAAGAAAGAGGAAAACTCTGTCACAAAAGGGTGGTTTCCTTTCAGCAATACTTCCGATGTTAGCTCTTGTAGTGGGCAACGTATTGGGTAATATCTTTGGCTTTAAGCGTTAATTATGCAAATGTTGAATCTCAAAGTATTAAAATGGATTTCAGACTTCAATGTGATAAAGTTCTGACTGTATCAGGTCCATCCCATGCAGGTAAAACTGTTTTCACTCTGAATTTGCTAGACAAAAGAAAAGAATTGTTTAGGGAACCTATCAATCGAGTGATTTGGTGTTATGGTATTTATCAGCCATCACTCTTTCAGGAATTGCAACGTCGTAACTTTATTCGAAATGAAGGAATTATTCGAGCTGATATGATAGAGTCCAACGATGTTGTTGTATTGGATGATCTGTTGAAGGAAAGCAAGAATTCTAAAGACGTTACAGATATGTTCACTCGCGTGGCACATCACAAAAGGTGCTTTATAATCTATATCACGCAAAATTTGTTTCCTGATGGGAAAGAAGCCCGCACACGAAACCTGAATACGCACTATTACGCTATCTTTAAGAATCCACGAGATAGAAGTCAATTTGAAATTTTAGCGCGACAAGTTTCACCAAGAGGTTCAAAAGCCTTAATTGAAATTTTTCAAGCAGCAACTGAAAAACCACACGGTTACTTATTTATTGATTTTACACAAGAGTGTCCGGAAGAATTTAGATTTCGAAGTGATATTTTGAAAAAGTCTATGATTATCTACAAACTATGAGCTCCTATTCTCGCATGATTGTCATTCCTCAGGATGAATATGTGCAATTGACTGCTTTACAGCAAGTAAAGCAACCTCTAGCAAATCAAATTTATAAGAAAGAGCTGGATTATCAAGAAAATGCACATATTAAAGATCCATATCGCGCAGTTTTATTACAATCAGAAACTGTTGAAGAATTGAAAAGTTTGAAGAATAAGATGCGTGACTCTGTTTCGATTGCTACACCTTTAGCATCTCGTGCACATGCAATAGCTCTTTTCAACAGCATTGAAACATATCTCAATGTGAATGATGGAGGTGAAATCATTACAGATGATGATAAAATTATTAGTGCTTCGCGTTATGAAGATTTGATTCAGCATGCAACGCGTAGAAAACGTCGACAAGGTTATGTCCCACATGGTTGGCCATATTTTCTTCAACTATTGAAAAAGCATAATGTTCCAAAATTTGCATTGAATAATGAAACATTGAAAGAACTTGATTTTACTTCAGAAGTTGGTACTACTTCAAATGTTAATTCTGTTCCTAAAATTAGGAGTGTTACAATGCCAAGAAATTGGTTTAAGAGTTTACTTCTACATCTCCTTCCACACTAACTAAGAAAACAAGAGGAAGAGAACGACGTAGATCTACACCCTCTAGGCAAACAAGAGAAAGAGATAGACGTAGAAGATCTCCACCAAAGAAATATATGTTCTCAGACTATTAATATGAAGCAGATGTGCTGCATGCCATGTAATGAACCGCCGGGGGTGCATGTTGATGTAACATGTACTTGCTGTGCCAGCTCTTACAGTGAGACTCCCAAGCAATGTGAACATGAACTTAAATCTGCTAAATCTTGTGGCTGTTGTAAGTGTAAAAAGACAAGAAAGCAAAAACATGAGATGAGAAGGAGGAAGAGTCAGTCGTCATCGACTGAACGTTTGAATTCAATCTATTATGATGTAAAACATCCGGCAGGATTTGCATCGATCAAGAAATTATCAAAAGCGAGTGGTCTTCCACAATCACAAGTGAAACGATGGTTAAAGGGTCAGGCTACCTATACACTCCACAAACAAGCGAAAAAGAAGTACCGCCCCCGCCATTATATTGTTCATGACATCGATGAACAGTGGCAGGCAGATTTGTGTGACGTTGCCATCATTTCAAAACATAACTCGGGAAATAATTTTATTTTGACAGTAATTGATATTTACCCGCGATATGCGTGGGCTCAACCTTTAAAAACTAAAGAAGGGAAAGGAGTAGCAAAAGCATTCCAAACAATTTTTCGAGAAGGTCGCATTCCAAAGAGAACTCAGAGTGATCAAGGAAAAGAGTTCGAAAATCAGCATGTGGGAAGATTGTTTGAGAGATATGAGATTGAGTTGTTTAGTGTAAAGAGTGCCTATAAGGCTGCATTAGTTGAACGTTTTAACCACACATTGAACAATCGCTTGTGGCGACATTTTACTGCCAACTTAACACAAAATTGGACAAAGATTCTACAAGATACGGTACATGCCTACAATCACTCTGTACATCGCTCTATTGGACTCAGACCAGCAGATGTAAATGCTCACAATGTAGATGAAGTGCGTAAAACATTCCAACGTAAGCGTAATAATGCAAAAAGTGATGTAAAAATAGGCGATAAAGTTCGCATATCAAAAGTGAAGAGTGTTTTTGCCAAAGGTTATCTCCCGAATTGGACAGAAGAAATTTTTACAGTTTCAAACATCAATAAAAAAGACTCTCCCACAACTTACAAGTTAAAAGAATACGATAATGAAGAAATAGATGGCAGCTTTTACCGTGATGAGATTGAGGTAGTCACTGAAAGTGAAACATATTTAGTAGAGAAAATCATCCGTTGCAAAAAACGTCAAGGCGAAGAATGGTGTCTCGTTAAATGGCTCGGCTATCCTTCAAGTATAAACTCTCGGATGCGTCGTGCAGACATTTTTCATCAAAGTGATCGCAAGTGATTTATGCAAAACTATAACTTGCGAGTTCAAGATTTAAGTGTTATGTTTTGTTATGTTATAATTGTTTTAATCTACTGTTATAAAGATATGAACATTTTCGAATTTGTGTTTCATAACGTGTTCTTCATCAAGCTGAATAAAACCTACATAAACACGCTGTCGTCGCTTTCTCAGGTATCACAATTTATTCAGCTTGATGAATATCTGATTAAGTCATTCTTAGACATATCCGACAATGGATAGAATAACACGTCCCGAAAAGTTTGACATTCCTCCAAACACGCCCTCTAGCGGCAAGCATTGGAAACTCTGGAGTAGGAACTTCACCTACTTCCTCTCAACAACCGCAGCTCACAAACCAGACGAACTGGAGGTGTTATTCCTGCACATAGGTACTAACGTGGTCGATATCATTCAGGACTGCACGAGCTACGCGGATGCTATAGGAAAGCTCAACTCGGCTTACCTGAAGACGCCTAACAAAATATATGCGCGTCATTTACTCTCTTCGAGGGTACAAAAATTAGAAGAAAATTTGGATGAGTTCATCCTTGCTCTCAACAATTTGGCTGGTGACTGTAATTTCCAGAACGTTACCGCCGAAGAAAATCGCCGTTTATTCATCAGAGGACTTCGGTCTCCTGCTATTCGTACTAGACTTCTTGAAAATAAGAAGCTATCATTGGACGACGCTATTCTACAAGCTAAATCCCTCGAGCAAGCGCAAATCAACGCTGAATCTTATGCAAGTAATTTCAACACCGTCGCGTCAATCCTCAACTCCGACACGCAAACCAGGAAACTAAGCAGTAAAGCCAACAGTCACCAGACGCAATCACTGGTAGGCCTTCATGAAAGCGCACCCAGCATCGCCAACCCGAATGAAACTCTAGCCACTACACGTCTAAATCAAAGGACAAAAGACTCCTGTTACTTTTGCGGCATGAGACGGCATCCACGACAAGAATGCCCGGCCCGCGACTCTACCTGCAACAAGTGTGACAAGAAGGGTCACTGGCAAAAGGTATGCCGCTCAAAACAGAAATCGCCACAAATATCAGCAGCCATTCAGTCGTCGCCAACGACTACTCTTGCCGCCTCATTCGTATCAGCGGCATGCCGCTCCCCTGTCACGGTTAACGCAAGTATCAACGGCCAATCTATCAAAGCATTAATCGACTCAGGAAGCATCGACAGTAATTACATTTGTGAAAACCTCGTTGATAGACTTAATCTTGCTGTTAATCCGCGGTCAAGTTGTGTATCCATGGCATCCACAAATCTCACAACAAATGTGAAAGGATTCTGCTCTGCGAATGTGAAGTTACTCGGAAGAGATTACAAAAACGTCGAACTTTCCATTCTGCCTAAACTGTGCAACGACATCATCCTCGGTCTTCCCTTCTTTCAGCGACACGAAACTGTCACTTTCGTTCTTGAGGGCACGGAGCCCAGCCTTAAGATCGGTGACGAACCTAATCTCGAATTCTGCGCACTCACTTGAATGAAAGTTGAGACTCCAAAGCTCTTCAGCAACCTAACTCCAGATTGCCACCCTATAATCACGGAACCCCGTCGCTTCAGCGCTAGTGACGAACGGTTCATAGAGAAAGAAATTCAACGCCTTCTGAAAGATAATGTCATCGAACCCAGTCGTTCGCCCTGGCGCGCCCAGGTAGTCGTAACTCACAATCAGAACAAGAAGAAACGAATGGTCATCGACTTCTCGCAAACTATTAACAGATTTACACATGTGGACGCCTTCCCTATTCCCAACATTCATGATCTCGTAAACAAAATCGGAAAGAATAAGTTCTTCAGTGTAATCGATCTCTCGAGTGCTTACTATCAAGTGGAAATAGAACCATGTGAAAGGCCATTCACCGCTTTCCAGGCTTGAGGTCAGCTCTACCAATTCACAAGAATCCCCATGGGAGTCACGAATGGAGCCGCCGCCTTTCAACGGGTGATGAATGATATTATCAAACGCTGGGACCTAAAGGAGACCTATGCTTACCTTGACGACGTGACGGTCTGCGGAGCCAATAAGGAGGAGCACGACTTGAACCTGGAACGCTTCTGGAAAGCCTCGAACGCAGTGGGGCTAACCATAAATCGCGAGAAATGCAGGTACGGCTTACAAGAAGTTAGTATTCTTGGATACTCAGTCTCTGAAGGCACCCTCCGACCAGACCCCGAAAGGCTACGCCCACTACAGGAACTCCCAATACCGCACGAAAAGAAGTCCCTACAACGACTTATTGGCCTACTCGCATACTACGCGAAGTGGATCCCGGGTTACTCGAAGAAAATTCGACGTTTGATAGAATCAAAGAATTTTCCATTATCCCAAGAGTGTCGCGACGCAATCAACGACATGAAGGAACTGCTATCTCAAATCACCGTTGAAGTTATCAGAGAAGACATCCCGTTCACAATCGAAACAGACGCCTCAAACGAAACTATCGCAGCCACATTAACTCAGGAAGGTAGACCAGTAGCGTTCTTCTCTCGGTCCTTAAACGATGCAGAAAGGAGACATCACATAGTAGAGAAGGAAGCATGCGCAATAGTCGAGTCAATAAGGAAATGGAGGCACTTTCTGACGAATCATTTCGTCTTATACACTGATCAAAGAAGTGTGGCCTTCATGTTCAACAATCGCGCCGCTGCGAAAATCAAGAACGAAAAGATACAGAGATGGAGAATAGAGTTATCACCGCTATTTTACACAATCAAATACAGACCTGGAAAAGAGAACATTCCAGCCGACGCCCTCATCCGCGCTCACTGCGCCTCAGTAGGCCTATCGACTTCCAGAAAACTCGAGCAGCTCCACCACGACCTTGCACACCCAGGCGTAGTCCGAATGCTGCACTTCGTCAGAAGTAAGAACCTCCCGTATTCTGTGGACGATGTGCGTCGCGTAACCTCGGACTGTGAGATCTGCGCTCGCTGCAAGCCTCAATTTTACAAACCCCCGAACACGAAACTGGTAAAAGCAACCTCGGCTTTCGAGAGACTGAACATCGACTTTAAAGGGCCGATTCCGGCCAGTCAAAGTGGCAATCAGTACATTTTAACAATTGTAGACGAATTTTCTCGCTTTCCTTTTGCATACCCTTGTCGAGATGTCAGTGCCGCATCAGTGATTAAATGCCTTTCTCACCTGTTCTCCATATTCGGGATGCCTGGGAACGTGCACTCCGACAGAGGAGCAGCATTTATGTCATCTGACGTGAAAAACTTTCTCACCAACATTGGAGTGGCGACCAGCAGGACAACCCCTTATCATCACACCGGAAACTCGCAATGCGAACGATACAACGGCATCATATGGCGGACAATAACCCTCGTAATGGAAGGAAAGCGTATGAGCAAAGGACTCTGGGAGCAAGCTTTACCTGAGGCCCTACATTCCATACGTTCACTTCTCTGCACGTCAACTAATTCAACACCCCACGAGCGATTGTTCTCATACTCTCGTCGATCGACCAATGGCTCCACCCTCCCCGACTGGCTAACTTCCGCCGGAACTGTTCTCATGAAACGCCATGTACGCAACTCCAAGTCCGAACCACTCGTGGAGCAGGTTGAACTAATAGAAGCAAACCAACACTATGCCTACGTGAAACGACCTGACGGTAAAATCGACTCCGTGTCAACTCGGGACCCCGCTCCGCTCCCCAAATCAGACAATCAAGTCTTTCCACCAATTGAAGCAATTAACAACCCCCCCCGAACCCATGCCACCTGACCCAGTCGCTATTCATCCAATGACTACTACGGAAGAGGAGAAAGAAGATCGCAGTACTTCGACAGCTGACAACAGTCAAGACGAAGCGATCACAGTGAGAAGGTCAACGCGGCAATGGAAACCTGTTGATCGATTACTGCTGTGACTACTTGCGTGAATTCTTCGAACCCGTGATGAGTGATAGCTAACCGCTTGTGTGAACTCTTCCAAATCGTGATGATAAATATCTTTGTATGAATTAGTGTGAATTCTTCTAATCCATGATGATAACTATAACTCTTCTAGCAATTCTCTTGTGCGGACATGTGGATCGTTGTGGATGCTCGAGTTCTCCTCAAGGGGGGAAAACGTTATGTTTTGTTATGTTATAATTGTTTTAATCTACTGTTATAAAGATACGAACATTTTCGAATTTGTGTTTCATAACGTGTCTTCATCAAGCTGAATAAAACCTACATAAACACGCTGTCGTCGCTTTCTCAGGTATCACATTAAGTAATGAATCCGACTGCATCGTTTTATTCACGGCCCTCCTGTTGGCCAAGCTGTTGGCTTTGCTGGTGATGTTGTCAATGATATTGCCAGTGAAAAAAATATAAAGAATAGTTTACTAAATCGTGGGAAGGAACGCGGTTTAAGAACATTACAAGAATCCTTAACTCGTAATCGACAAAAGAAAGCACCTAAACGAATGAATGTTAGAAGAAAAAGAAAACAGCGCGGAGCTGGTAAGAGGCGAACTTCACGCAAATCTAAAAAAAGGCATTCACGCAAACGCCGTGCGCGCTCTAATCCTTCATCGCGTGCTAAACGACGACGCTATCATAACTTCTAATCATGGAGTGTAAAACTTCAAATTTTTGTTTGTTTGATCATCAAGCGATACAGACAGATATTCTTAGTTCAAGTATTGTAGATTATCATCCTCGAACTGCTGAGAATACTGGTCCAATCGAATTTGTCATTCCTGGTGCTATTGATGACTACATTGATTTAAGTTATGCGATGGTTGATGTGCGGTTCAGAATTCAGCAAGCAGATGGTACTAACATCGATGATGCACATAAAGTTGGTCTGAACAATTTACCATTGACTACATTACTTCGCGATGTTTCTCTAACTATTGGAGAGCAACAGGTAGAAGGTGGGCAAAGCGATTATCCCTATAAAGCATATTTCAATGCCCTATCACAGTTTCATCCGTCAGCACAAAAGAGTCATATGGAAGCAATGGGATGGTATAGAGATGAAGCAACACAATTTGATAGTGAGACAAACACTGGTTTTGTAAAGCGATCTGCTTTGATTAAAGATAGTAAAATATGTCAGCTATATGGTCCACTAAATCTTGACTTCTTCAGACAGTCAAAGTTTTTACTCTGTAATACCAGCATGCGAGTCAAACTTACATTGAACAAGCCTGAATTTTTGTTGAATGCATATGCTAAAGTTGACAATTTTAAAATCCATGTGGAAGATATTACGCTATACATTCGTCGAGTGGTAGCTAATCCAAGTGTAATTAGAGGACATGCTGAGGGTCTTAACCGTAGGAATGCTATTTATCCCATTCAACATACAAAGCTTCTCACATTTACTATTCCTAAAGATCAAAAGAGTTTTATGAAAGATGGTTTATTTCCATCAGAAGCACCAAAACTCCTAATGGTAGCAATGGTTGAAAATGATGCATTCAATGGCAATATCAAGAAGAATCCTTTCAACTTCAAACACAACAGTTTGAGCGAAATTGCTTTACGTGTAAATGGTGTGAGTCATCCTGGTCCACCCTACAAACCAGATTTTGCTTCGGATCAATTTATGCGCAGTTATGTTGATTTTATGGATGTGTTTGGCTTTTACAATACGGATGACACCAACGGACTGACTATGAAAGAGTTTAAGAGTGGATATACTATTTATGCATTTGATTTGACTGCTGACAGCGATATTAGTGCACCTTATCGTCAAGCCAACGTTCCTCATAATATTCGCTTGGATCTGGAGTTTAAAACAACGCTAGCTGCGACGATCAATGTATTGATTTATGCAGTTTTTGATTCAAATATTGAAATAACTAAGTATCGTGACGTGATTCTTCACTATAATCGTTAATGAGTTGGTTGAATGCTGACGATATTAAAGCTAAAGTACAGCGTAATGCAGATAAAGCTACGTTGAAAGCTTTTGATAATGTCTATTCCCTAGATACCCTACCAACTACAGTAAAACAGTATCCCATCTTTATTGTATTGAACACTCAGTCAAAGAATTTAGAAGGTGAACATTGGAAAGCTATCTTTATTGGAAAAGACAGACGCGGTGAACTATTTGACTCTCTTGCTCAACCTCCAAATATACCAACACAGCAGTGGTTGAGAAAACATACTCGTCAATATCAACGAAATGAGTGCATACTACAACATCCACTTTCATCAACTTGTGGTGCTTTCGTATTGTACTTCATTTTAAAACGTTTGCATGTACGTCGATTTAAATTTGTTATTCAAAAGTTTTCATGTATGTTCTATAATGATTTGAAATAAAACATCATCATATTGGAATAAAAATTGCTTTTATTTCACAATCCGCTGGGTATGTACATATTCCATTAAACGGTCTAGGATTGTATCTGCTTGCACTTCTGATTTCAGTCCAGTAATGATAACTTTACTGTTTTGAAAGATTGCAATATGTACAGGATTCCAACAATTAATGAGAGCTGCAGGAAAAAGTTCTGGTTTATAACACAAATTGTAGCTGCTGCTATGAATCTTCGAAAACGATACATTTTCACTCAATTGAGTAGAGATCACCATATTGTTCACAGTCAGATTCGACATCACACACTTCTCCCTCTTCCATATCCGACGTAGTAGCTTCTGCAGTTCTAAGCGCATTAACCGCGCCGATGAATGAGAAAGGGCGCCGAGAATTTGTACAGTCCCATTTGGAAAGAGTTGAAGGTTCCGTAAATTGCTCATCTTCACCACTAACATTTGCGGTCGACCCGGATAATACTTGCTGTTTGGAATTTGTTGATGTAATGTTGCGAGATCGATTTTGGTATAGAGTCTGATGCGGTGGAGAATGTTGACGATGGTGTAACGATGGCGTCTCATGATGAAGAAATGAGTAAATAGAGCAATTTTATACTTTTCCCAACTACTTTGATGAAATGTGAAGCAGATAGAAAGTTGGGAATGATAGATTTGTATTCGTTTTCTTTTTTAGTCGCAACCATATGCGATTTCCTATGCGTGAATGTCTTTTCATATAGAAGTATTTCAAGTTCTTCATGATATGATTTAGGCATTGAAAATGTCGATATGATAAAGCAAATTATCTTCTCATATTTCCAGTATAGTCGTTGAAATAAACGTTTTGATCATAATCAATCTCAACATGTTGTAGGGAATCTAATTTCCAACTCTTCATGATGGAGCGTAACATTGTGTTGAAGGTGGTGTCTGATTAAGATTTGCATAGCAAAGCGATGAACTCTCGACGAATAAATGACATAATGGAGCGATGTATCCATCTTTTATATTTTTCCCAATTGTACTTGTATTTGCGAAATGAAAAATAGATTGAGGAATCAGAATGACAGATTTGAATTTCATTTCTGTAATGTTGAAGCCAAACTTGATTACCCAAAGAGATGAATTTTAGCGCTTCAAAATATTCCAAATCCCTCATGATGTCATTAAGATTTAAAAATTGTCGCCATGTTAATGTAATTCCTCTCGATGTATTTCCATGAGAATTTTTGAAATGAACGTTTCCATTGCGATCAACTTTGATGTATTGTTGAGAATCCAAAATCCAAGTCTTCATGATGTTATGCAAATTGGTAATATATAGATCACCAGAATATGAAAATGTCATTTTACCATATTTTGCTTAGCAATGCAGCAACAAATAGATTTGCTAGTAATCGAGCCGCTATCTTTTCTACTCCCATTGATAATATACAACAGCTGAATGGAGAGTGGGAAGTAGGGGTCACACAACTTGTTCACAGTAACTGTGTCTATACTTTTGATCATGAGGTAATGACTATTAATATGAGACGCACAGCTGCCTACCAATGTGAAAAGGGCTGCCGAGTATACATTCCAGAATGGCCGAAGAAAGATCTTCTATCACGTCAGAAATTCGTTTATGATTTCCTGAATAAAGCGTGTAAACATATTGTCCAATTTACTCCGCACAATGATGATCATAATTATGTACATCATGTAGTTGAGAAAGATTGGATTGTTGGTTTAAGTCCAAGTTTAAGAAATGATTTAGGTTACCTCCCTAGCGCCTTAACAAGCTATGATAATTTTAACGTTAATTACCACATAAGTGGTCATAAACAGTTAATATATCGAGAGGAAGCTTATTATGTAGATCTTATTCCAAGAAATGAGAAGACGTTGGTAAAGAAGATTGTGATTAAGCCAAGAAAGACAAACATGACTCCTGAAACATTATTGAAGAAATTTAATTATCTCCTTCGAGTTGATGGTAAACAAGTGGCAACATTGACTTATATCAAATCATCTAATCATATTGTAATAAGTAAATTAATTGATGATGATCTAGTATTAGTTTGTTCAAAAGATTTTCATCAGTTCATACGACATCGTTCTGCAGCTGTTCATGGAAAATTTGATATGCAACATTTGCCATATGAAAGGTCAAATCAATTTGATACAGAATGGACCGTATCTTTATACAGAAAGCATATAGAGCCTTTAGGTGGTATCTTACATGAAACAAGTGTTGATGCCTCGCATTATTACTTCAGTTAAATTGGTTGTAGATTATTTAAATGAAGTGATTAATGAGTCACATATTTCATTTTCTGAAAAAGAAGGTGCTCTGTCTCTCACTGTAAGTGGAAAAGGTATTGAACTATTTATGGATAAAACTCTAATGGACATTTTGGGTTTTGATCAAAATATCTTTAAAAGTGGTACTGTAACCAAAGCTAGCACAGACATGTCGCTATCGCGTCGTATTAACTATTTTCAGATATATTCCAATATTGGTGAAGATGTACGTGTGGGAGATGTTGAAGCTCCATTGCTAGCAATGATACCATACCAGCCAAAAAGCTGCAGTATTTTATCTGAGCATACTTTCAAGAAAGTGCATTATACAAAGCTGAAATCAAACTACATCCCATAAATTGATATTGCAATTTATGACGATGCTGGTGCGTTGATTCCTTTTCATAAAGATGCTGTAACAAGTATCACACTCCATTTCCGAATGAAGAGTTAATGCAAAAGTATGCTAATATATTTTCCAATGTGATTAGTATGGAAAGTGAAAATAGAGATTCGTTTCTAATTTACTTACCCAGTAATGCTTCTATGAATAAATTTCCTAATAATAAACCATCAGACTTTCGAGTAGAATTAAATCGCTCACTACATCTAGAAGGTGAATGGGAAGTAAGTGTTTCCAGCATTTGCTATGATAGCAATATTCAGAATGTGAATGATTTGGAAGAAATGATATTGATTCCTCGCACCCATGATGGAATAACAATGAATAATGCATTCCAGTTCCCATGCAATTTAACGTCAGATGGAAAGTGGAACTATGAATGGATTCAGATAAAATCAGATTATTATGGTCCATTTGGGAATGAGAAAATTATTAAGGCATTCAATAGTGGTAATACTTCCATCATGAAGAATAAGGATCAGAAAGCTTATGAGTTTACTATCTATCATTGGAGTGGGAGACAGTTCCTTCGCTTTCATTCTTTTACTAAAGGTCTTACACTGAGGTTGGATAATGAATTCTATCCACATCTCGGTTTTGGTCATGGACTACATCTAACGTCAATTGCTACTGCAAATGTTAAAAAAGTTTATTCAAATCGAATCAGCAAATTTCATTATAAATTTAAAATATTTGATGAAGATGTTTTAGAATGTGAAAAACGCATCATTTTGAAAAAGCGTGGTGTTCAACCTTTATCACTTATTGAGTTAGTAAAACGATGGAATGAGACTGTGGGTAAGAAGTATGGAGAGAAAATTATGGCGGACAAAGATAAGTTGGTTATTCAGAAATATAATGACAAACTTACAGTTTATTTCTCTCCAACCTTGCGTCATTTTGTAAGACATCCAACACCTATTATTGGAAGCGGTCTGGTGTATGCTTCTCATGAATATCACACTAAAGCTGATTCAGTTAATGATGAATGGTGGGTAGTCATCTATGGTGATCGCATCAAGAAAATTTACCAGTCTCATCAAGAATCTAAAGTTGCTATCAATATAATGCCGCGTCTATATCATACAGTTGAAAGCTTCATTCATGTAATAAATCCTTGTATACAACAGAAGTTGAAGCATGTGATGAAAAGTAAATATGATGTAAAGACACACCACATTTCGTTTTCAATTGAAAATCAACGCGTTGTTCTGAAACTGGGTGATGACATTCAATGTCAATTGAGTAAAACTTTGAAAAAACTCTTTGGTTTTTCAATGCTACAAAATATGTTTACTGCTGCGCATACGATTGGTATAGAAACACCAATGACACTTGATAGACATGAACCTTTACATTCAAAGTGATTTGATTCTACCTATTTCTGTTGGCGAAGAAAAAGAACACATTTTACGGGATTTCATTCATGATAAGGATGCTTTATATGGATTAGTCGAGATGTTTCAACCTATTGTCTACCATCCTGTTATCAAACAAACTATACCATCTATTGCTATCAAAATTACAAATGGTCTACATGAGTGCATCCATGTCAAAGATACTAAATCCCTCGTAACTTTAGTGTTTCGGAAAACAAAGTGAAGTCATTGTAAAATTTTATTGAAATAAAAATATGTGTATGAAAAAGTCTTTTCACAGATATAGGGGGAATGGGCTGACTGTAGGCATATATTCACAAGGAAGTGCAATCTAAAGCGATACATAAAACAACAATGAATGTCAACAAAAGCATAATCAAAATACTGATTTGAGACTGAATCTACATGTATTTACACATCTCCTGAATGTGGTAGTGTGAGTTTAATTCTTCTGGTTAGTGATATGCTTGCATCAGGATGACCATGTGGAAGAGATATGTTATGTCCTATCCAACACCTCTTATCTTCCCACGCTGAAAGTGCTCGCTTTTTAAATGTATGAGTTTTCCCTCATGCGTCTTTGATTTTAAGATGGTCATGTTGACAAACGTTACACACTTATTTTGAAAGGCCTTCTTATAGACCCTATCGTTCATATTTACAACAATCGATTTAGATATGCCTTTTGCGCGCTTAATACTGTCACTGGAGTGTTTTGGTTTCATAGAATACATTTTAGGACGAAGAAGAATCATTTCCTTAATTTCTTTTCCTGCCATTTCATCTTTGAAGCATCCTATTTTTGCTTTATTTTTAGTAGAGCATAGTAGTTGATCTGTAGGATAATTTGACGTATCAAAATAATTTTCTAAAGATTTTCCTATTTCATTGAAGTTTAACTCTTTCTGAGCAGCGATACTTAAAAAGAAACTGTCTGTATCACCACCCAGCAAACGCACGTCTTTAATTAGAGGACATGGTTTTAATATTCTATAGAAGAGTTGATACATTTCAAGCTTGGAATAATCTAATACAGCTTGTCCAATGTAGATGGGCTTGCACAACTCTACTTCTGATTTTATCATTTTAACACCAACCAACTCATCATCTATAATATCTCTATCAATAAAGAGAGGTGATGCCGCTCACTCTTGAAATTTATCATTATGATTCACAAGTTTATAGTTTATACGTTTTCTAACATCCTCCATCGTCTTACCAAAAAGACTATTATTCTTATATTTATAAAAATCCTTTTCAAAACTATTTTGGGCTAGTGCACGTTTCTGGCTGTTACTATCAATATATGGTTTCAGAAAGGCTTTCTGTCTAAATTTGATAATGCGGTGAACTGTTTTTAAAATCATGCCCATTTCTAAATAAAATTTTAAGATGGAAAGTGGACTAGATAATTTTCTTTATCAAATTGAGTAAGCAAAAGTTTCCGACAAGGCTTATACTTGGGCTGTCCAATCCCTTCTAAATCTTTATGAAATTGTTTCATAAAGTCCGAAAACATATCTTCAGTCACTTCACCTGATTCGGGCGCAAGTGGAAAATCCACAGTTTTATTTTTAATACTATTTGGATAGATAAGATCTACCTCAAAATAATATCCCCAATCACCATCATCTGGAATAGCTAGTATGTTGGAAGGATTGGAGAAATGTTGAATTTCACTATCACCTAGCCAGCTAAACTCAGAGTGAGGTAGAGGTTTGGATAGTGAACTACCATATAAATTATTCTGGTCATAGTACTTTAGATGAATCTGATCATCATCTACTATTTTTGATTTTATTTGATGTCTATTTACAAATGTGAGACCACCGCGAATTCCTCGCTCAAATAAATTATACATCTCTGGATCTTGTAAAAGATGGATGCTCTCTCCAGTCATTTTAAAAGCAGACTGGAATGACATGGCTGGAAGACTGACAAAGTGGATAGGGTCCAATTTATCTTCTTCTAATGTCACTCGTCGAAACTCCTGAATTACATCAGCCAGCAAAAATACATCTAATTTTAGATAGGTAATCATATAATCGCTAAACGTTTGACAGTCAAATTTTGTCCATGCAACTTGAGCATGATTGTAATCTTCTACCTTACATTCTATACCAGTCAAATCATTTTTAAATTTATCTATTGATGGAAGAGAAGTCTCACTAAGTTTAGAAATGTTGTCAAAGTATGCATATGGAAACACTCCTTTGCGTGTGATGACTTTATCTGTCAAGTTAGGATATTGTTTCTTCAAATTTTGAGTTAGTGGAAGAGACTTAAGATTTTGAACGAGAGATGCTAGTGATGAAGTCATGAATTGATAGGAATCTAAAAATTTTATATCAAAGTAGACTGTCTTATATTCTTTAGTCTTATCAACTGGTACTTTTGCTGTCATGGACATAAATTTTTCCCTCGTTTGAGCTATAACATTTATCAACCATCCCTTCATTCTTCCTAACCCCCCTATTATTATCATATGGCTGTCATAGCCTTCGAAGTTATGAAAAATTACGGGTAGAGTGCGCCGTTTCATTCTTAGAGAAAAATTGCATCTTGAACACAGTGCGTTTCTAAATTTACCAGTGATGCGACCATGGTCACGCACTTTCTTAATTTTACCCTCATCAAACGTTTTATTACATTTTGAGCAGACTTTACAACTTTCAAATTTTACCTGATCATCTGCTGTCATATTTAATGATCTGTGATAGAGTTCACTATCATATTTTTGTTGAAATTTACTAGCACTTTCCAGGAATTGCAAGAATTTGTGTATACAATCCTCACCTTGCCAGACGTGCATTTTATTATTTTTATTTTGGAAATGATTATGCCATACCTCATAACAGGATATGGCTGCTGGCTTGTGGATGTTATCATCAATATAGCATTCGATGTCAGCATAGATGACACGAAGAGGAGTTAATTCACTACCATTCTCTCTATATGAAAAGATTTTATCTTTGGGCATGCGTTCCATTTGCAATTTACCTCGCTTACACCATTCATAATGTGTTTGAAACTTATCTTTTGACCAGAAGGATCTCATACAACGGTCACATATGAAATGCTCCCCCCTTTTGGATGTTAAGTGGGAATATAGTCGATGAATATTTGGAATACCGCAGTAATGCCATTGTTGACTGCTATCCTCATATACCAACAAAAGGTTGACAACGCGATCATAAGTTGATGAACGTTTGTTGTAGCGTACACCTTTAAGTCATTTTTGCCAGACGTGAACAACTATTTTAATTTCATTTAATTTTTCAAATTTCTCTATATCTTTCAATTTCATATCTTCACTATTGCAGTCATCAAATTTCAATTCATTCTCCCATGGATGATATTTGATTTTACGGAAACGGTTATTCTGTACATCATGATAGTGGAGAATGGATAAAACCGCATACTTAAAACAGTGCGATTCACAATCTATAGAAATGACTGCTTTCTTATCTTTTAACGTTTTTGGAAGATTGAAGGAACCTCGTCTACTGTAATTTTCTAATAGAGTAATTTTAAACATGGCAGATTCTACACCATCAAAAATCAGACCACTATCGCACTCGTTAAATTTATCAATATTTGATTTTAGCCCTTGAATGTGAAAATTTAACCATACTTCTTTATCTACTACCTCTGTAGCAGGAGAGGAGGGTATGTGAAACTCCGACCTCTGCACTATTTCGCCAGTATGATGATCAACTTTAACATATTTTATTTTAAGATAGATGAGCGCTTTTATTCTAAAGTGTCTAAATTTCTAAAGAGCGCATCCTTTAATATTGAATTTTGGTGAAACCACTCCGAAAAATCAGCAATGGTTTCTGAGGATTCCATATGGTAATTTCTGACTACATTATTGAGCGACACTTCAGTGAGACGGATAGAGGAGGTGCTGTTACCATAACTATCATTTGTATGTGTGTGGTGAAGTCTATGTGAAGATAATTCAAAACGTGTTTCAAAAGATAGAGTGCAAAAGTCGCAAGTAAAGGAGACATGTTGAATAGAATCATCCTGACCTCGGGAGATTGATGATGTCTTGGGTTGACATACACGTTGTCTGATGTTTCGGGCGAGATCACGCTTCCTTGTAAAGATGTGACCACAATCAGCACATTCCCGCTCATTAGATTCCCGCGACTGACCGCTTGAGCTGGTACTAACATCACCTGAAAGAGAAATCATTCTATCATCTCTATTAAAGTTATAGTTTATTGTTACAACCTACCTTCACTTAACAGCTCTAAAGTTTCCTCGAGAAGGGAGCGTTTTGGTGATGAAGTAGATGGCTGAAATTGAGAAAGATGCTATTAGCCAAACGTTTGAGGGAGATGAGTGAGGAAATCTTCAACTTACCATTTCAACGAAAACAAGTTTAAGTATGATACTTTAATGTTAGAAATTGTATAGTTTATCAAAATAGAGACTTAACTTATTCTCAATACGTATCAAATATAGAATGAAAAATAAGTCTGTTTCCCCCCCTTTTATATACTCTCATACTCGGCATTCATTGGCTATTCATTTGATTGGCTACTTACTTGTACTTAAGCACTAAGAAATCAAGTTTACAGCATACAATTTGAAGTCATGAATTCGCCAACAGCAACTCTCTCCGTGGACACATCAACTTGCCCTCCCGCTCCAAAGAAGGTGACGTTGGAGAAGAAGAAAACAGTCGAGGATATTCCAAGCTTGGAGTATCCGTCTCTGACTGAGGAAGAGGAGATGGAAATGGTGTATGTGAGGTGGAAGTACCTACTATACAACAAGGAGGATGATGTCAGTCTTCTCCATGACATACGGAGATGGTACAGCCTATCGTCCCAACCAAGAAACGAAGTGGAATGGAAGTACGTCTTTGGTGTGTTGGCTGCAGCGGAGGAAAGGCTGCGACAACTGAAATGTGACTGCAGTAACTGCGAATCGCTGTGGGACAATATTAGTACTGAAGAACTTCTAAATTATTTGTAATTTCTGAATATATAATTCATTTGTTATATCTGTCTGTTTTCACTTATTTCTGGGTAATGTAGTCATCAACATCATAGTGAAAATCTAATCATTTGACAGCTCAGTATAAATCATAGCAGCTGATGCTAGACACAATCATTTTTCCTAAATACTACTTTAGATTCTTTAGATTTATTTAAAATCAAAGCATACTTGATCGTTTGGGAGCATCTGACACTCTTCTCTCACGAGTTGTTTTCTGTGTCCACTCTTCGTCTGTCCAGATAATTTTTACAGTTTTGTTACCACTCTCCTGACTACTCATGCCTTCATCGCACTCATTGACGATTACAAAATTGTCATTTTAGCTGAGATTGGTATATCTTGCAATCTTCTGACTTTAACAGTCTTTAACTAAATTAGAGTGATTCTGATTGGCTGTCGAGGAAAGTATTGTTGAATATCCTATGTAAATCAGAAGATTGTAGCACTTCTCATTCACATCATACGATCGAACAGGCTAGTATGGCAAATTCTTCTGAAGCTTTAAATATTTTCCACAAAATTTTCGAAGTTGTCGATGAATGGGACGAGGATGTGAACAGTGGCAATAAACCCAAAATCGCCAATGTCGAGGAGAAGAGTGGTAGCAAAAGTGAAATCACCCAAGTTGTATGGAGTGAGGCCGAGTTCACACCGAAGACGACGCGACTTAGAAGAGTGCCGGATGCACCAAAGCGAGTGACATATTACAGGATTTATAATGGCTTGAAACCAGTCCCACTGAACTTTGATAAATAAATCTAAAGAACTACATGTCTTTGTTTTGCAATGTATTGATCTAGAAATGGAAATAAAGGGAAGAATTTAGATATGGGGTTTATTGTATACATGGTTGCGAATGTCATCACATTTATTATCGGTCTACTTTTCTATCAAAAGAGATCGTATCATTAGTAAAGAGAGAAGATGTATATGTTTGCGTGTGGCGCAAGAGTGCCCTCCCATTTCATCCCTTCACCATTTAGCTTCAATAATAGAGGCAGTTTTTAAGAGAACTCATGATTCATTATCAGATAACGTATGCAATGGAGAATTTAAAAAGTAACCTGCGGCAGATAGCCAAGACTCAACCGATTGGCGTTCAAAGTGCTACGTTGAACGAAGAGACCACGACGACCGTTGGAAAGTCGGATTAAGGTAAGTCTCAAGCTTTTGCCACACTCATCACTACAATATCATCAGCTGTCTCAAGAGAGACCGCCCACCAACAGGAAGAATTATACCGAAGTTCTCCGTGCCATGCAACGTTAAAGTTGACTGATAGCAGATACAACTTTATGATTATATATATTTTTTTATATTCATGCTGTAAGTTGTAATGTAAATAACTTAACAGTGAAATAACGTGCTTCGAGTAAAAACCATGCGCTAGTAGCAAGACGACATGTTGTTGTATTGAATTGTGTACAGCATCAGATTGATTAAATTCAGTGCAGTAAAAGAAAGGCAAATCGCACAGAGTGTGACATTGAAAACACAACAGTACATCTCCCCCTTAAAAGAAACGATCGGGAGGCACGCCCTTGGTAGCGCGAGCTGAGCGCCAACCAGAGGACAACAAAGGTGAAGGCATTGACGAACTAGCAAGTCCAGTAGAAACAGAAGAATCATTTGCTGAAACTCCTCTAGGCCTAGCCCGAACAGTGGGAACTCAGTAACATCATTCGAACTGTCCAAGCCGACATCATTACAATCAAATAAACGCTTTTTAATTTGTGTTATATGCCGTTTCCATAACCGTCCCCCAGAGACTGAAACTACGAATGTGACTTGGCCTTTTCTTCCTACGATTGTTCCCGGAATCCATGTCTTCGTCGGAAGGTATTGTCTGACCCATACGTCACTCGATTCAAAGTCATCCGTCGGAGTTGAGTTATTCCCGTTCTGGGGCTGTAAAACAGAGAATCGCGTTCTGATCTTGAATGAGAACAGCATTTCAGCAGGAATTTCATTCGTCGTAGAATGAGGCGAAAAACGGTAATCTTGAAGGAAATCACGTAGCGCAATATGTTTGTCCTTTCCGTCTTCTCTCAGTTTCGTCATTGTCTCCTTGAATGTTCTTACAAAGCGTTCTGCGATGCCATTGCCTTGAGGTCGGAAGGGACTGCTTGTCATATGCTTAATGTTCCATTTTGCATAGAAGCTATTCATTTGGTTGGAATTGAACGGTGGACCATTATCCGATACTATGCAATTACTAGGACCAAGTATTGCGAAAATAGATTCCAACGCATTAGCTGTAGCTGTAGCAGTAGTGTCTGAACCCATTCGAATAACAAAAGGATACTTTGATTTTGCGTCAATAACAACCAGCCATTTCTCTCCCCAGAACGGACCGAGGAAATCTGTATGTATTCTGTCCCAAGAATGCTCCGGAGTAGGCCATGGTAAGTAAGATTCCGGCGAATTAGACGCATTCCTTTGACATCTTTCACAATGTGAGGACAATTGTTGCATTTCACTATCCATCTCAGTCTACCATATCCATCTTCTAGCACATTATTTCATTCGATTCGTGCCCATGTGACTGCTATGTAGTAACTTCAGACAGTCTTTCTGTAATGGTTTAGGAATACCACTCTGAGACCCTTTAATAATCAATCCTGTTGAACAGTGAGCTCGTCTATCCGCTGAAAAAATGGTTTGAGTGAATCATCGCTGCATTTGGTCGGCCATCCATGTGTAGTGAATCGCATGATCTTCGATAATGTCCTGTCAGATTTCGTATGTTTTTGAATCAACTCTGAATTTATCGGTACATCTTGTAGGGTTTCTTCATATAGCGCGTGAACCATTTCGGGATCAGAATCATCAAACATTGTATTGGACACAGGTAACCTCGAAAGCGAATCAGCATTGCCGTGATCAGTAGATTTCTTGTAGACAATCTCGTAATCATAACCCATCAGAGTTATTGCCCATCTTTGAAAGCGTGCAGCTGTAGTTTCAGGAATTCTCTTACTTGGATTGAATAGAGTCAGTAAGGGTTTGTGATCAGTCACCAGCAAGAACTTGTGTCCGAGTAAGTATTGTTTGAACTTCTTCACACCGAAAATGATGGATAATGACTCTTTTTCAATTTGGCTGTAGTTCCTCTCTGCCGCAGTAAGATCCTTCGAAGCGTGAGCTATAGGCAATTCATTACCGGCCTCGTCTTTCTGTAACAGCACCGCACCTACACCGAACTGGGATGCATCCGCAGGTAGAATCAAGGTCTTATTCGGATCGAAATGTACAAGTAAGGTTGCCTTTGCAAGTCTATCTTTTAGCTCATCGAAAGCTCGTTGACATTGATTGGACCATTTCCAGGGTACTCCTTTCTTCCTAAGGTTGTTGAGAGGGTAAGACACCTGTGAAGCATCGCGAATGAAATTCCCATAGTAGTTTATTTTCCCAAGAAAACATTCAACTTCTTTAACGTTCGTAGGAACAGGAAAATTCACTATTGCATCAACTCTCTCGGAGTCCGGTTTCTTCCCTTCCTGGTTGACAATAAATCCCAAGTACCTAACTTCATCTGCGAAAAATTTGCATTTTTCTCTTTTCAGCTTTAGTCCATACTCGCGGATTCTATCTAACAGCATTCGCAGTGACTTATCATGTTCTTCATTGCTGCTACCCGTAACGATAAGATCATCAATGTATGCAGCAGTATGAGGGATACCATTAATCAACTCATTTGCCAACCTTTGAAATATAGCGGGAGCGGAAGCTATACCGTATGCAAGTCCATTGTATCTGTAGATGCCCAGAGGTGTGTTGATGACTGCGATGTCTTTACTTGCTTCATCCAATTCAAGCTGAGTATACGCATCTGCCATATCTAATTTGGTGAATTTCTTTCCTGCATTCAACTTCACGAGTAATTCCTCAGGAGTTGGAATCAAGCATTGATCTTGCTTTAACCAAGGATTGTAACTTTGAAACAACCACTATAGGCGCTGCCCAGTCGGAATGCGAAACTTTTGATAAAGTCCCGTTACATTCTAATCTATCAATCTCTTCTTTCACTGCATTCATACGCGCAAAAGGTACTTGTCTAGGCTTGTGAAATTTGGTAACGGCATTTTCATCTATATGAAGCTTTGCTTTGAACTTCGTGCAGTGTCCTAACTCGGTTGAAAACACGTTATCATAATCAGTCAATACGGAGTCAGCTAAGAAAACGGTTGAGCACATCACTACATCTGACCGATATAAAAATTCATTACGCATCAAATCAGTGACATCAAGATTTGTTTTCCTAATAGAATCGCGACCAAACAAAGGCGGTTTTCTACCTGACACAACAAGTAAATTCAATATCTGTGAACTTCCTAATACACAGGCATTCACTTTTCAATGACCTTTGACATTTATGTCATGACCTGTGTAAGAATTCAGTGAAATGTCGGTGTCCAACAATTTAGAAGACCCTATTCCACACCACGTACGTTCATCAATAATTGGGGCAGGAGAGCCTGTGTCAACTTCAAAAAGAATGTCTTTACCATTTACATCAATAGTTAACATGAAAGGCGAATTATGAATCATATTATGAGAAGAATTCACAGAACTGACAAGAGCATCAACAGAATGTACTTTGTTGGCAGAATTCTTGCTGGACAACACAGCAGATGAATTTGCGGAATTTCTTCCACACACAGATTGAATGTGACCTCTTTGATGACACGCATTACACATATAGTTCCGGTACTTGCACTCTTCACGTTTGTGATTATTCTTACCGCACGATAAACAGATGTAACCTTTAGTAGATTTATTCTTCGAAAAATTACCATTGTATTTAGATGCACCATTTGGTCTTGCAGGTCGAAGCTTTGCAACTTGTTTTGAACTTTCCGTAACTGTAGCAGTAGGTTGAATCAATTTCATGTCCTTGGATAACTGCTCAATCTGTAGAGCTATTTCCTCCGCACGTTGAAGAGTAGGATCACCTTCTTTCAGTAGAGCTTGACGAACTCGTAGATCTGCACAATTGATCACAATAAGATCACGTAATGCACGTTCTCTAGGCGTACTGACACAACTAGCATCAAAGCCACAATGTCTAGCTTTCTCACGCAATTCAGCAAACAATTCTGACAAACTTTGTCCAGGTTTCTTTTTGCAGGAATAGAGCGAATATGTAGCGGACATTAAGTTAGATTCTTCTCTGAAATGAACGTTTAACTTGTCGGTGATATCAGCAAAGGTAATAGCAGTGTCAGATAATTTCACTGGAGAAAACAAACTCGTGAGAGTTGAAAATAGTTCTTCACCGCACCAAGCTAAGAAATAGTTTTTCTTTTCCGCATCGTCCTTTATGCCACAAGCGCCAAAGTAAAACGAAAGTCTTTCTGAGTAGAGAGCCCATTTCTCCTTGTCCATTGAGAATTTGGAGAAAGGCGGAGTTACAGACATTTTCAGCACTGTAAAATGTCTGGTGTAAAATTTGCAACACTATTGTAGTCCAATTTTCCCCGTCGCCAATGTAAGTTGTAATGTAAATAACTTAACAGTGAAATAACGTGCTTCGAGTAAAAACCATGCGCTAGTAGCAAGACGACATGTTGTTGTATTGAATTGTGTACAGCATCAGATTGATTAAATTCGGTGCAGTAAAAGAAAGGCAAATCGCACAGAGTATTAAGACATTGAAAACACAACACATGTGATAGATTCAGTCAGACCAAAGTCTGTCCAGGGCTAACCACGAGGAGGTACTATCACATTTTGCCCCATGTGGTCTCTTAAAGACCGATGGTTCGTTCTCGGATACATGTCTAGATTTGGCCGATTCCGCTGAGAGAGACTTTTAATCTCTCTATGTCAGCGGCATCGACCTCCTCTACGTCCATCCGACTGTCAGAGGGCGGAATATATCTGGACACTCTGTTGAATCGGCATCAGTAGTAAGTAAAACTCCACTTCTGGACCGCGCAAGATGGCCGCCATCGAAAAATGGTCGCTGACCTCTGGAACGACAGAGTGTCGTGGTGGACTTGGGCGACCGCCAGGTTTTGTCTTGAGGCTATAGTGTGTGATGTTTTTCGTGAAATCTGATTAATGTTGGGTTGTAAAATGGGCTGTTTCGAGTGGAAGCAGTGCTCGGATGTAAAAACGGAGGCCAGATTTGGATTCAGCGTGAAATTCTGCATCGGTATGGTAAATTTGAAAGCAATCGGAGAGAAAAAGTTTCGCTGACGTCCCCCCCTCGGGAGAGCTGCCTTCGATTTTGGCTTCCAGTGGACAGATTTGTCGTGCAATAGCTCGTTTGAAAGCTAAGAGTGATACAAATTCACTGAAAGAAACGGCTTGTTCATATCTGTCTTCGTTTAGATGTTAGACGCCATTTAAGATTTTGGGAGATTGACGAAAAACGACAGAGTTAGAATTTCCCAAGAAACAGCTCCAGCGGGCGAATGAAGGCTCGGATTGGTAAACGGATTTCAGATTTGGAATCAGCTTGATGTTATTGTCCAATGAGGATCATCATCCAATGAGAATCAAGCATTTCTATATAAATAGCGAGCCTTCCACAGTGAGAATCATTCCATCGTTGAATCACGCGAGTGACGGACGCACATTTTCTCTCTCTCTATTCTATTATCCAACTAAAATGGTGAGTCGCTACTTTCCTCCCTCTCCTCCCTTGAACGTAAACTTACTACAATCTTTTTCATTTTCAGGCATCTACTCCATCTGCTGCACTAGTAGGACAAAATGGCGATCAAACGTTACAAGGTTCGCTACGATCAGATCATCTACAACTGAGGCCAGTGGAAGAAACAACCAAGGTGCATAATCCTACACCGCTACAGCGTAAATTTAAACAAGTCTTGCGTTATGACGATCATAGCGTAGTACTCCAAACGGGAATGCTCCCTTCCACGGATGTCAAGATAATGCGCAATCAGTATGGGGACTACATACTGATCCCCGTGAGTCCGTACATTCGCCACCAACTTGATATTATTGAGGAGTACGTGACATTAAATATGGACATTCCTACTCCTCTTGCTCAAGAGTGGAAGGCGAGAGATGACAAGGATACTCCCTATAG
Source organism: Prostheceraeus crozeri (assembly GCA_907163375.1). Taxonomy (NCBI): domain Eukaryota; kingdom Metazoa; phylum Platyhelminthes; order Polycladida; family Euryleptidae; genus Prostheceraeus; species Prostheceraeus crozeri. Next base: position 206,819 of record CAJQUW010013301.1, on the reverse strand, counting down.
AAAGATTTGGGATGGTAATCAAATTTGCCTACCGGTATCACATTGGTGCACTTACTATAAGAAGGAGGGAGATCATTCAACACCCATCACATGCGACGAGCTCGGAGAAGGTACTTCGGATATCCTTTTCAAAGTGAATGGGCTATATTATGGTCGTCACAAGGATAATAAAATAGCCTCTCTCTCCATGCATATGGAATCCATCCTATATATTCCAAAACCACCCAACGTGGACGACATAATTGATCAAATCCTTAACAGCAGTGGTACGAAGCGCAAGTCGGAGAAGAATGCTGCCTCAAAACGCAAATCAAAGAAGGAGAATTACTAGTCCTTTCCTAACTCTACCCTATGACAATTCGCTTATGTGCTTTGAGTGTCGTAGACGTGGTCTTATTAGATACATTTTACTTCTTCGTTGCCATCATATCATTTGTGTATTTTGTCGTGAAAAGCATCGATGTAATTCTTCATTTTGTAATATGTTATAGAACGTTTCCTTAGATGTGTAATTTCCGTTTTAGGCTTCTATCATCATTTTTATGGATTGTGAGGGTGAACCTGTACAGGAGCTCAGTGCTATTGCTATGAACAATTGGACATATCAGATTGTTAGTGTCTATCATCAACATGCCAACTGCGATCCCAATGTTGATCAATGGGCGAGAAAACACATTCATGGACTTAATCTGAAATATTTGCAAGACTATGGCTTTTCTTGTGAGAGTGCTCTTCTTATTGACTTTAAACGATGGTTAGCTGCTTTCAATGTTATACGCATCTTTTGTAATAATCCTGGTAAGGAGAGGAAAGTATTTCCCAATCTAATCATTGATGATATTTTGCTCCCGCCTTGGGATAGTAGAGTGAATCAACGTTATCATGAAGTCACGAAACGTTTTAAGGATTTGTGTGTTCCTATTTTGTCTGTTCGTTGTAGTAGCTACGTTCATAACCAATGCTTCTTTCCTCCTTACCTCAACACTGCCAAAGTCCTGTATGGTTATCATTGCTTGCTGTATGATAGTAACCAGCTGTATCTATTTTATCTCTTTCAAACCATTGATTTATAATGCATGCTTGTTACCGTTATTCAATAAATGTTACTATAAGATGAGTTGTTTTCATGCAATGGATGGTTTAGATAAAGGGCGATCATGTCTTTCTCAAACGACTGCGGAACATTACATTTTCATAGGCAAAGTTTAAAAGGAGCTGTTCAAGATTATGTGATAAATTTTCATAAAGATGAGACCGACATCGAAGCAGTGGTCGATGATGCTAGCACTCTATTTCTAGAGTTAATGAATACATTCTCTGATAGCATTGTCATGGCGCGTTTAGTTGCTAAAATTAAGTTTAGTCATTTTGGAAAGGAAGAGGTGGAAAGTCGCTCTTTCCATTTTGCTTCTTATTCAATGGAAGTGGTAGATCACCCCGAAGAATTTTTTAAAAGACATATGATAAAAATTGCTGAACGTCTTAACGCATTTAACCATCATGGCAGCAGTCTAGTGATTGAAGCGATTTCAGATATTCACATTCAACTTTCTATAAAGAAAAATTGAAAATGCAGTAGTACTTGATTGTAGCACAACTGGTTTTCGAGCTATGTCTGCTCACTCTCGAAGTATTTTCCTTCTGTACATGCGTCTATTATTTAGAAAAGGCTAGCAAATTCATGTCTTCAAAAAGGCTTGCTTTAGAAGTTGTTAGTAAGAGTGAAAATATGTGTGATGTATGTAAGCGAAAGGATGGAAATGAAAAGCGCATCTTCAAGAGATGTAAGCATGCTTTTTGTCAACGCTGTTTCATACGTAATTGCATTCAACTTTGCAAATGTAACCACTGTGATATTGCTCATTTCGAGTGTCACTTATGCCGCAATAGTTAGTACCTATGCAAATGTGGTAAAGACAGGTTTCAGCAAAGACTAACACGGAAAATGGCGAAACGTAAAATGACGAAACGTAAAAGTCAAAAGTCTTCAAAGTTTTCTTCAGCCATTCAAGCTCTCCGACGAATGAAAGCAAACCAGCGATACAATGCTATACGACATGCTAACGATAAATTCATTCGTGAAATTATTTCTCATGTGAGAAAGTTGAGGACGAAGAAATTAGCACCAAAACAACGAAAGTTACTTAAGCGATATGCTACGAAATTGCGTTTCATCTCCAATCCTAAAGTTACCCTTCAAAGAAAGAGGGAAACTCTAACACAAAAGGGTGGTTTCCTTCCAGCGTTACTACCGATGCTAGCTCCTATCGTGGGCAACGTATTGGGTAATATCTTTGGCTCTAGACGTTAATTATGCAAATGTTGAATCTCAAAGTATTATAATGGATTTCAGACTTCAATGTGATAAAGTTCTGACTGTATCAGGTCCATCTCATGCAGGTAAAACTGTTTTCACGCTGAATTTATTGGATAAAAGAAGGGAGTTGTTTAAGGAACCTATCAATCGAGTGATTTGGTGTTATGGCATTTATCAACCGTCGCTGTTTCAGGAATTGCAAAGTCGCAACTTTATTCGACATGAAGGAATTATTCCAGTGGATAAACTTCAGTCTAATGATGTTGTTGTATTGGATGATTTATTAAAAGAAAGTAAGAATTCAAAAGATGTTACAGATATGTTCACTCGCGCAGCACATCATAAAAGGTGCTTTATCATCTATATCACACAAAATTTGTTTCCTGATGGAAAAGAAGCTCGTACACGAAACCTGAATACACACTATTATGCTATTTTCAAGAATCCGCGAGATAAAAGTCAATTTGAAATTTTAGCGCGACAAGTTGCACCCAGAGGATCAAAAGCCTTAATTGAAATTTTTCAAGCAGCTACTGAAAAACCACACGGTTACTTATTCATTGACTTTACGCAAGAGTGTCCGGAAGAATTTAGATTTCGAAGTGATATTTTGAAAACTCCCATGATTATCTACAAACTATGAGTTCTTATTCTCGCATGATTGTTATTCCTCAGGATGAATATGTACAATTGACTGCCATGCAGCAAGTAAAGCAACCTCTTGCAAATCAAATGTATAGGAAAGAAATAGATTATCAGCAAAATGTTCACATCAAAGATCCACATTGTGCTGTATTATTACAATCGGAAACTGTTGAGCAATTGAAAAGCTTGAAGAATAAGATGCGTGACTCTGTATCGACTGCAACACCTTTAGCATCTCGCGCACATGCCATATCTCTTTTCAATAGTATTGAACCCCATCCCAATGTAAATGATAGAGGAGAAATCATTACAGATGAAAATAAAGTGATTGATGCTTCACGTTATGAAGACTTGATTCAGTATGCGACACGTAGAAAGCGCCGTCAGGGCTATGTTCCACCTGGTTGGTCATACTTTCTTAAACTATTGAAAAAGCATAATGTGCCAAAATTTGCTTTGAATAATGAGACATTGAAAGAACTTGATTCAACAGTGGCTACTACTCCAATGCTTCAGACGATGAAAATGCCAACAAATTGGTTTAAGACGTCACCTGCTACATCCCCTCCCACACTCACTAAACAAAGAAGAGGAAGAACTCGACGTAGATCTACACCACCACTAAAACTAGTAAAAGGAAAACGTAAAACAGCTCCTCCCAAGAAATACATGTTCTCAGACTATTAATATGAAGCAGATGTGTTGCTTGCCATGTAATGAGCCGCCAGAGGTGAGTGTCGTTGTCACTTGCACTTGCTGCGCCAGCTCTCACAATGAAACTCCTAAGCAATGTGAACACGATCGCAAAACCGCTAAAGCTAAATGCTGCAGTTGTTGTAAATGTAGAAAGGTAAGAAAGCAAAAAGATGAGAAGGAGGAAAAAGAGTCAGTCGTCATCGACTGAACGTTTGAAGTCAATCTATTATGATGTAAAACATCCGGCAGGATTTGCATCGATCAAGAAATTATCAAAAGCGAGTGGTCTTCCACAATCACAAGTGAAACGATGGTTAAAGGGTCAGGCTACCTATACACTCCACAAACAAGCGAAAAAGAAGTACCGCACCCGCCATTATATTGTTCATGACATCTATGAACAGTGGCAAGCAGATTTGTGTGATGTTGCCTCCATTTCAAAACATAACTCGGGCAATAATTTTATTTTAACCGTCATTGATATTTTCTCGCGTTATGCGTGGGCTCAACCTTTAAACACTAAAGAAGGGAAAGGAGTAGCAAAAGCATTCCAAACAATTTTTCGAGAAGGTCGCATTCCAAAAAGAATTCAGAGTGATCAAGGAAAAGAGTTTGAAAATCAGCATGTGAGAAGATTATTTGAGAGGCATGACATTGAGTTGTTTAGTGTAAAGAGTGCCTATAAAGTTGCACTCGTTGAACGTTTTAATCGCACATTAAAAAATCGCTTGTGGCGACATTTTACTGCCAACTTGACACAAAATTGGACAAAGTTTCTACAAGATACACTCCATGCCTACAATCACTCTATCCATCGTTCTATTGGACTCAGACCAGTAGATGTAAATGCTGACAATGTAGATAAAGTGCGCGAATCATTCCAACGTAAACGCACTCATGTGAAAAGTGATGTGAAAATTGGTGATAAAGTTCGTATCTCAAAAGTGAAGAGTGTTTTTGCTAAAGGGTTCCTTCCGAATTGGACAGAGGAGGTATTTACAGTATCAAGGATTCATCAAAAAGACTCTCCCACCACCTACAAGTTGAAAGATTACGATAATGAAGAAATTGAGGGTAGCTTTTACCGCGATGAGATTGAGGTAGTCACTGAAAGTGAAACATATTTGGTAGAGAAAATCATTCGATGTAAAAAACGGCAAGGTGAAGAATGGTGTCTTGTTAAATGGACTGGTTATCCATCAAGTATGAACTCTTGGATGCGTCGTGCCACCATCTTTCATCTAAGTGATCGACAGTGATTCATGCAAAGTTGTAACTAACAATGTTTAGGGTTTGAACTATGAATCCAACTGCCTCATTTTATTCACGACCCTCCTATGTGAGCAGTGGAGGACAAATTTACATCGGCGCTCGCCGCCAACGTGGAGGTAGCATACTTGGTGCACTGAAATCTGTTGTAGCACCTCTCATATCCAATGTCGGAAGATCTTTAAAACGAAATGTTTTAAGTAATGCCGTTGGCTTTGCTGGTGATGTTGCTGGTGATCTTTCCAGAGGTAGACGTTTTAAGAGCAGTTTGTTGAATCGTGGGAAGGAACGCGGTTTGAAAACATTGAAGCAGACCTTTGCTGGTGTTACTCAAGGAAAGAAATCGCCTAAACGAATGAATAAAGGAAGAAGGAAACATCGCGGAGCTGGTAAGGTGCGATCTTCAGTCAAAAGGCATTCACGCAAACGTCGCAGAGGCTCTAATCATTCATCAGGCGCTAAACGACGACGCTGCCATAACTTCTAATCATGGAGTGTAAAACTTCCGCGTTTTGTTTGTTTGATCAACAAGCGATACAGACAGATATTCTTAGTTCAAGTATTGTAGATTATCATCCTCGAACAGCTGAGAATGCTGGCCCCATTGAATTTGTTATTCCTGGTGGTAGTGATGACTACATAGATTTGAGTTATGCGATGGTTGATTTGATGTTTAGAATTCAGCAAGCAGATGGAACTGCTATTGACGATGCACATAAAGTTGGACTGAACAATTTACCATTGACTACATTACTTCGCGATGTTTCTCTAACGATTAGAGAGCAGCAGGTGGAAGGTGGCCAAAGCGATTATCCCTATAAATCATATTTCAATCATGTATCACAGTTTCATCCAGCAGCACAAAAAAGTCATATGGAAGCCATGGGATGGTACAGAGATGAAGCAGGAAAATTTGATGCTGAAACAAACAGTGGCTTTGTAAAGCGATCTGCTATGATTAAAGATAGTAAAGTATGTCAGCTATATGGTCTGCTGAATTTAGACTTCTTTAGACAGTCAAAGTTTTTACTCTGTAATACCAGCATGCGACTCAAGCTGACATTGAATAAGCCTGAATTTGCGCTGAATGCATTTGCTAAAGTTGACAATTTTAGAATTCATGTGGAAGATATTGCACTTTACATTCGTCGAGTAGTACCGAATCCAAGTGTCATTAGAGGACATGCTGAGGGTCTTAACCGTAGGAATGCTATTTATCCCATTCAACATAAAAAGCTTCTCACATTTACTATTCCTAAAGATCAAAAGAGTTTTATGAAAGATGGTTTATTTCCATCAGAAGCACGAAAACTCCTAATGGTAGCAATGGTTGAAAATGATGCATTCAATGGCAATATCAAGAAGAATCCTTTCAACTTCAAACACAACAGTTTGAGCGAAATTGCTTTACGTGTAAATGGTGTGAGTCATCCTGGTCCACCCTACAAACCAGATTTTGCTTCGGATCAATTTATGCGCAGTTATGTTGATTTTATGGATGTGTTTGGCTTTTACAATACGGATGACACCAACGGACTGACTATGAAAGAGTTTAAGAGTGGATATACTATTTATGCATTTGATTTGACTGCTGACAGCGATATTAGTGCACCCTATCGTCAAGCGAACGTGCCTCATAATATTCGTTTGGATTTGACGTTCAAAAGAACACTACCTGAGACGATCAATGTATTAATTTATGCAGTCTTCGATTCAAATATTGAAATTACAAAGTATCGTGACGTCATTCTTCAGTATAATCGTTAATGAGTTGGTTGACTGCTGACGATATTAAAACTAAAGTACAGCGTAATGCAGACGAAGCGACGTTGAAAGCTTTCGATAATGTCTATTCGCTCGATACCTTACCACCTGCAGTAAATCACTATCCCATCTTTATTGTGCTAAACACTCATTCGCAGAATTTAGGCGGTGAGCATTGGAAAGCGATGTTTATTGGAGAAGACCGACGTGGTAAACTATTTGACTCTCTTGCTCAACCTCCAAATATACCAACACAGCAGTGGTTGAGAAAACATACGCGTCAATATCAGCGAAATGAACGCATACTACAACATCCACTTTCATCAACGTGTGGTGCTTTTGTTCTGTACTTCATCTTAAAACGTTTACATGTATCTCGATTTATATCTGTTATTCAAAACTTTTCATGTAATCCATCCTCTAATGAAAAAATGATTTGTAAGTTCTATCATGATTTGAAATAAAAACATCATGTTGGAAAAAATGTTTTTTATTTTACAATCCGCTGGGTACGTACATACTCGATGAGATAGTCTAGGATCACATTTGCTTGTACATGAGATTTTAGTCCAGTAATGATCACTTTACTATTATGAAAGATTGCAACATGCACAGGTAACCAACAACTAATGAGAGCTGCAGGAAAAAGTTCGGGTTCATAACACAAATTGTAACTGCTGGTACGAATCTTCAAAAATGATACACTTTCACTCAATTGAGTAGAGATCACCATATTGTCCACAGTCAGATTCGACATCACAAACCTCTCCCTCTTCCATATCCGAAGTAGTAGTCTTTGTAGCTCTAAGCGCATTGACTGCGCCGATGAATGAGAAAGGGCGCCGAGAATCTGTACAGTCCCATTTGGGAAGAGTTGAAGATTCCGTGAATTGTTCATCTTCACCACTAACATTTGAGGACGGCCCGGGTAATACTTGCTGTTTGGAAAGTGTTGGTGTAATGTTGTGAGATCGATTTTGGTGTAGAGTCTGAAGCGACGGAGAATGTTGACGATGGTGTAGCGATGGCGCTTCATGATGAAAAAATGAGTAAATTGAGCGATGCACCTTCCTTTTATACTTTTCCCAACTACCTTGATGAAATGTGAAGTTAGTATGGAGTTGGGAATGATAGAGTTGAATTCGCCGTTTGTTGACGCGCAACCAGATGCGATTTCCAATACGTGAATGTCTTTTCATATAGAAGTATTTCAAATCCTTCATGATATGATGTAGAGATTGAAAATGACGATAAGATAAAGCAAACTCTCTTCTCACATTTCCAGTTGAATCTTTGAAATAGACGTTTCGATCATGATCCGTTTCAATACGTTGTAGGGAATCTAATTTCCAACTCATGGTGCGTGGTAGTCATGTCTGATTAAGATTTGCATAGTAGGGCGATGAACTCACGACGAATAAATGTCATGATGGAGCGATGTATGTATCTTCTATACTTCTCCCAATTGTATTTGCGAAATGAGAAACAGTTTGCGGAATGAGAATGGCAGATTTGAATTTCATTTCTGTAATGTTGAAGCCAAACTTGATCACCCAAGGAGATGAATCTTAATGTTTCAAAATATTCCAAATCCCTCATGATATCATTGAGGTTGACAAATTGTCGCCATGTTAATGTAATACCTCTTGATGTATGACCATGAGAATTTTTGAAATGTACGTTTCCATTACGATCAACTCTGATATATTGTAGAGAGTCCAAAATCCAAGTCTTCATGATGTTATGCAAAGCCGCAGATCAGCAATATTAAAATGTCGTTTTATCATATTTTGCTTAGCAATGCGGCCGCAAATAGATTTGCTAGTAATCGAGCCGCACTCTTTTCTACTCCCATTGATCATGCACAACAGCTAAATGGAAAGTGGGAAGTGGGTGTCACTCAACTTGTTCATAGCAAGTGTGTCTATACTTTTGATCATGAGGTAATGACTATTAATATGAGACGCACAGCTGCTTACCAATGTGAAAAGGGCTGTCGAGTATACATTCCACAGTGGCCGAAGAAAGATCTCTTATCATGTAAAAAGTTTATATATGATTTCTTGAATAAAGCGTGTAAACATATTTTCCAATTTACTCCGCACAATGATGATCATAATTATGTACATCATGTAGTTGAGAAAGATTGGATTGTTGGTTTAAGTCCAAGTTTAAGAAATGATTTAGGTTACCTCGCTAGCGCCTTAACAAGCTATGATAATTATAACGTTAATTACCACCAAGTGGTCATAAACAGTTAATATATCGAGAGGAACCTTATTATGTAGATCTTATTCCAAAAAATGAGAAGACGTTGGTGAAGAAGATTGTGATTAAGCCAAGAAAGACAAACATGACTCCTGAAACATTATTGAAGAAATTTAATTATCTCCTTCGAGTTGATGGTAAACAAGTGGCAACATTGACTTATATCAAATCATCTAATCATATTGCAATAAGTAAATTAAATGATGATGATCTAGTATTAGTTTGTTCAAAAGATTTTCATCAGTTCTTACGACATCGTTCTGCAGCTGTTCATGGAAAATTTGATATGCAACATTTGCCATATGAAAGGTCAAATCAATTTGATACAGAATGGACCGTATCTTTATACAGATAGTGTGTAGAGCCTTTAGGTGGTATCTTACATGAAACAAGAGTGTTGATGGCTCGCATTATTACTTCAGTTAAATTGGTTGTAGATTATTTAAATGAAGTGATTAATGACCAACAAATTTCATTTTCTGAAAAAGAAGGTGTTTTGTCTCTCACTATAACGGGAAAAGGTATTGAACTAATTATGGATAAAACTCTAATGGACATTTTGGGTTTTGATCAAAATATCTTTAAAAGTGGTACTGTAACCAAAGCTAACGCAGACATGTCACTATCGCGTCGTATTAACTATTTTCAGATATATTCCAATATTGGTGAAGATGTACGTGTGGGAGATGTTGAAGCTCCATTGCTAGCAATGATACCATACCAGCCAAAAAGCTGCAGTATTTTATCTGAGCATACTTTCAAGAAAGTGCATTATACTAAGCTGAAATCAAACTACATCCCACAAATTGATATTGCAATTTATGACGATACTGGTGCGTTGATTCCTTTTCATAAAGATGCTGTGACAAGTATCACACTCCATTTCCGAATGAAGAGTTAATGCAAAAGTATGCTAATATATTTTTTCAATGTGAATAATGTGGAAACTGAAAATAAGGACTCGTTTCTAATCTACTTGCCTAGTAATGCTTCTATGAATAAATTTCCCAAAAATAAACCATCAGACTATCGAGTAGAATTAAATCGCTCACTACATCTAGAAGGTGAATGGGAAGTAAGTGTTTCCAGCATTTGCTATGATAGCAATATTCAGAATGTGAATGATTTGGAAGAAATGATATTGACTCCTCGCACCCATGATGGAATAACGATGAATAATGCATTCCAGTTCCCATACAATTTAACGTCAGATGGAAAGTGGAACTATGAATGGATTCAGATAAAATCAGATTATTATGGTCCATTTGGGAATGAGAAAATTATTAAGGCATTCAACAGTGGTAATACTTCCATCATGAAGAATAAGGATCAGAAAGTTTATGAGTTTACTATCTATCATTGGAGTGGGAGACAGTTCCGTCGCTTTCATTCTTTTACTAAAGGTCTTACACTGAGGTTGGATAATGAATTCTATCCACATCTCGGTTTTGGCCATGGACTACATCTAACGTCAATTGCTACTGCAAATGTTAAAAAAGTTTATTCAAATCGAATCAACAAATTTCATTATAAATTTAAAATATTTGATGAAGATGTTTTAGAATGTGAAAAACGCATCATTTTGAAAAAGCGTGGTGTTCAACCTTTATCACTTATTGAGTTAGTAAAACGATGGAATGAGACTGTGACTAAGAAGTATGGAGAGAAAATTATGGCGGACAAAAATAAGTTGGTTATTCAGAAATATAATGACAAACTTACAGTTTATTTCTCTCCAACCTTGCGTCATTTTGTAAGACATCCAACACCTATTATTGGAAGCGGTCTGGTGTATGCTTCTCATGAATATCACACTAAAGCTGATTCAGTTAATGATGAATGTTGGGTGGACATCTATGGTGATCGCATCAAGAAAATTTACCAGTCTTATCAAGAATCTAAAGTTGCTATCAATATAATGCCGGGTCTATATCATACAGTTGAAAGCTTCATTCATGTAGTAAATCCTTATATACAACAGAAGTTGAAGCATGTGATGAAAAGTAAATATGATGTAAAGACACACCACATTTCGTTTTCAATTGAAAATCAACGCGTTGTTCTGAAACTGGGTGATGACATTCAATGTCAATTGAGTAAAACTTTGAAAAAACTCTTTGGTTTTTCAATGCTACAAACTGTGTTTACTGCTGCGCATACGATTGGTATAGAAACACCAATGACACTTGATAAACATGAACAGCACCTTTACATTCAAAGTGATTTGATTCTACCTATTTCTGTTGGTGAGAAAAAAGAATACATTTCATTCATACATTTAATACATACAGATTTCATTCATGATAAAGACGCTTCATATGGAATAGTCGAGAAGATGTTTGAATCTATTTTCTATCATCCCGTCGTCAAACAAACTATACCCTCTATTGCTATCAAAATTACCAATGGTTTACAAGAGTGCATCCATGTCAAAGATACTAAATTCCTCGTAACTTTAGTGTTTCGGAAAACAAAGTGAAGTCATTGTGAAATGTTTATTGAAATAAAAATATGTGTATGAAAAAAGTCTTTTCACAGATAAAGGGGGAATGGGCTGACTGTAGGCATATATTCACAAGGAAGAAACGATCTCATGCGATACATAAAAAAACCATGTATATCTACAAAAAGCAACATCAAAATACTGAGTTAAAGTTGATTATGTCAATACATCTCCTGAATGTGGTAGCGTGAGTTTTATTCTTTTGGGTGGAGGTATGTTTGTGTCAGGATGTCCATGTGGAAGAGATGTGTTATGTCCTATCCAACACCTCTCATCCTCCCATGCTGAAAGCGCTCGTTTCTTGAACGTGTGCGTTTTCACAGTATGAACTTGAGATTTTAAGATTGTCATATTGACAAACGTTATAGTTTTATTTTTATAGGCCTTCTTATAGGACCGATGTTTCATTTTGTGAACAATGGATTTTGATATACCTTTAGCACGCTTAATACTATCTGCACATTCTTTTAATGTCATGGAATACATTTTAGGACGGAGGAGAATCATTTCATCTATTTCCTTTCCTGCTGTTTCATCCTTAAAACAACCAAGTTTGGCTTTATTCTGTATGGAATAGAGTGGATGAGTGGGATTGTAGTTAGATGTGTCGAAATATTTTTCTAATGACTTACCTACTTCATTAAAATTTAAATCTTTTTGAGTGGTAATTCCTAAAAAGAAACTATCTGTATCACCACCCAGCAAGCGAACCTCTTTTACGAGAGGGCATGGTTTTAATATTTTGTAGAAGAGTTGATACATTTCAAGCTTGGAATAATCTAAAACGGCCTGCCCAATATAGATGGGTTTGCACAACTCAACTTCTGATTTTATCATTTTAACACCTACGTGGTGGCGTCAATAAGTCCGTAGACCCCGCAAAAATAAAAAACAACTGGCTTTTTCCACTTAAGGTATATTGAACCTATGGTAATGTAGGCAAAATAAATCTGTATGGCAAATAAATCATGACATTGTGTATTTATAAAAATCACCTTTCTACATAGGAACCATTTTTGACAATTCACAGTTTCCACCGTCTCACTAGCTCGTCGATAGCCGTCGCAAACCAACCTTCTGGACGTCCGGAAAAGAAGCTTGCAATGTCCTCCTTCAGTTCTTCCTTGCTGGAAAACTTCTTGCCCCTGAGGTGCTTTTTCAAATGTGAAAAGAGGAAAAAATCACTTGGGGGCAGGTCCGGACTGTAAGGCGGATGTGGGAGTTGGACGAATCCAGCACTTTGCAGGGAGGATTGAGCCCGTCTACTCGTGTGGATCGGAGCATTGTCATGCAACAGGTACAGATCCTGGCCAGAGGGCTTTCTTCTCAGTTTCCAGGATTCTGCAACGAGCTGCGCGTACTATTCTCCCGTTATCTTGGTGTTCTTGTACGCGAAGTCCAACTTGATCACTCCTTTGTGGTCCCAGAAGATGGTCAGCATGAAGGCCCTTTGTGTGAGGTTCCAGGCCTCAACTTCCGAGTCGCACGTTCACCAGGGAATTTCCATTCCATTGATGCACGCTTGCTATCCGGCACGTAAAGCAAGAGCGGTGTTTCATCCTCTGTGACGATGTTCTTCAGAAATCGATCACCAAGTTCTTCATGGAGCTCCACGTTTCTCGCGCAACATTCCAGCCTGCGCGAACACATTTCAGCACTGAGAAAATAAGGAACGAATCTGGAAGACAACTTCCTCAGACCAAGTTCTTTGAGCCTGTTGTGGACAGACCCGTAGCTGATGTTCAGCAGCTCCGACAGTCTATGCTTGGTTATTCGCCGCTCTTCCGTCACGATCGCTTTCAGCCTCACAAGAACTTGATCTGCGATTTCTGAGGGTCTGCCGGGTCGGTCTTTGTCTTCAATGGAAGTGCGGCCATTTCGGAATTCCTTGATCCACTTGTACACCGTTGCCCGTGCTGGGGCTTCGTCCTGGTAGGCCTCATGCAGTTGCACCAGCATCTGTTCAGCTGGTATCCCTCGCAAATAAAGAAAGTGTATGACACTGCGTTTTTCGACATCAGAAATCATTCTGCAACCAAGAAATGTGATGAGATAAGACAACAGATCTGTTGTTGCTTAAATGCCGCATGACAACTGCTCACTCAGTGATAATCGAGACATACATGCACACGGCTTCCACTGACAGCAGTGATTAGATAAATGAACCATTATTTCATGTCGAGTCTACGGACTTATTGACGCCACCACGTACAAGATCCTCATCGATGATGTCTCTATCAATGAAAGGAGGTGATGAGGTCAATTTGTGATATTTTTGTTCATCAACGACTAGTTTGTAGTTCATACGTTTTCTAACATCCTCCATGGTCTTTCCGAAAAGACTGTTATTCTTATATTTATAAAAATCCTTTTCAAAATTATTTTGGGCTTGTGCATGTTTTTGACTGTTACTATCTATGTAGGGTTTGAGGAAGGCTTTCTGTCTAAATTTGATAATGCGGTGAACTGACTTTAGAACCATGCCCATTTCTAAATAGAATTTTAGTGTGCAGAAGTGCACGAGATAATTTTTCTTATCATATTGGGTGAGCAAAAGTTTGCGGCATGGTTTGTACCTTGGCTGTCCACACTCTGTTAAGTTATTATGAAATTGTGACATAAATGGTGAAAACATATCTTCAGTCACTTCACCAGATTCAGGTGCGAGTGGGAAATCAGCAGTTTTATTTTTAATACTATTTGGATAAATCAAATCCACTTCAAAATAATATCCCCAATCACCTTCATCTGGAATCTTCAGAATGTTTGAAGGGTTGGAGTAATACGTAAGCTCATCTTGATTTAACCAACTAAACTCGGAATGAGGTAGTGGTTTAGACAGTGAGCTGCCATATAAATTATTTTGGTCATAGTACTTTAGGTGGATATGATCATTACCTACTGTTTTAGATTTTATGTGATGTTTATTTACAAATGTGAGACCACCGCGTATTCCGCGCTCAAATATGTTATACATCTCGGGGTCTTGTAAGAGATGGATGGTCTCACCAGTCATTTTAAAGGCTGATTTAAAGGACATGGCTGGTAGACTGACAAAGTGGACAGGATCTAATTTGTCTTCTTCTAATGCCACTTGTCGAAATTCCTGAAAGACATCAGCCAGCAAAATGACATCTAATTCTAAGTAAGCGATCATATAATCGCCAAACGTTTTAAAATCAAATTTTAACCATGCCTCTTGAGCATGTTCATAGTCCTCTACTGGACAATCTTGACCCGTCAAATCGTTTTGGAATTTGTCAATGGAAGGAAGGGTTGTTTCATTTAGTTTAGACATTGAGCTAAAATACGCATAGGGAAAGACTCCTTTGCGAGTGATGATATCATCCGTTAAGTTTGGATAGTGTTTCTTCAAAGTTTGACTATGGGGAAGAAACATGAGATTACGAACGAGAGAAGCTAGTGACGCTGACATGAATTGGAATGAATCTAAAAATTTTATTTCGAAGAAGACTGTCTTATTTTCTTTAGTTTTATCTACTTGTACTTTTGCTGTCATTGCCATGAATTTTTCTCTCGTTTGCGCTATTACATTAAACTGCCACGATTTCATCTGGCTCAACCCTCCTTTTATGAGCATATGACTGTCATAGCCCGTAAAGTTATGAAAAATGACGGGTAGTACACGACCTCTCAACCTAAGTGAAAAGTTACATTTGGAGCAGAGTGCGTTTCTAAATTTACCAGTGATGTGATCATGATCACGCACTTTCTTAATTTTATCGTCATCAAAAGTTTTATGACATTTAGGGCACGATGTGCAACTTTCAAATTTCTGTTTGTCTTCATCTGACATATGTAGTGACTTACGCTGCAATTGGGAATCATAAGATTGTTGAAATTTAGCAGCTTTATCGAGAAATTCTAGAAATTTTGAAATGCAATCTTCACCTTGCCAAGTATGCATTTTGTTTTGTCTATTTCTAAAGTGGTCATGCCATACTTCATAGCAGGATATGGCTGCTGGCTTGTGGATGATATCATCAATGTAGCATTCTATGTCTGCGTAAATGACACGCAGGGGACTTAATTCGTCACCATTATCCCTATGTGAAACTATTTTATGTTTGGGCATGCGTTCCATTTGTAATTTACCTCGCTTGCACCATTCATAGTGAGTTTCAAATTTATCTTTACTCCAAAAGGAGCGGATGCAGCGGTCGCATACAAAATGTTCACCTCTTTTAGAGTGCCCCAAGTGAGTGTACAAGCGAGAGATTTTGGGAATACCACAGTAGTGCCATTCCCCGCTATCATCTTGTTTTACTAATAAGAGGTTGACTACACGTTCATAACAAGTTGAACGTGAATTATAGCGGGCACCCTTCAACCCCTTCTCCCACACGTGAACGACAATTTTAATCTGATTATGTTTTTCGAACGTTTCTACATCTTTGATTTTCATGTTGTTACTATCACAACCTTCAAAGTCTAGTTCATCCTCCCACTGTCTATAGCTATAGGTGCGATCTCGATGCGCGTTGATATCATTATAGTGAAGGATGGATAGGACTGCGTATTTGAAACACTGTGATTTACAATCGACATTGATGACAGCTTTCTTATTATACAACGTTTTTGGTAGTTTAAATGTGCCTCGAGCTGCATGACTTTCTAATAGGGAAATTTTGAACATGGCTGAGTCCACACCATCAAAAATGAGAGCGCTGTCGCGTTGATTGAATTTATCTACATTTGATTTTAAACATTGAATATGGAAATTTAGCCAAGACTCGCAGTCTACAACTTCGGTTGCGGAAGAGGAAGGAACATGAAACTGTATTCTCTCCGTCACTTGACCCGTTTGAAAATCTATTTTAATATATTTTAGTTTAAGGTAGATGAGCGCCTTCATTCTAAAATTGTCTAAATTGTTGAAGAGCGCTTCGATAATGTTTGAATTTTGAAGGAGCCACTCAGGAAAATCTACTATTTGAGTATTGGACTCCATGCAGTAGTCGCGTACTAAATTATTATGTAAAACATTAATGAGGGAGATGGTAGAGGTACCGTTGGTGTAGTGATCATTTGCATGCGTGTGTTGAAGTCTGTGCGAAGATCGCTGAAAGTGACTATCAAAACAAAGAGGGCACAAATCGCAAGGAAAGGAGATGTCATCGTCAGAATCAACTTCACCTCCGGAGATTGACGCCGCT
This sequence comes from Prostheceraeus crozeri, assembly GCA_907163375.1. Lineage (NCBI taxonomy): Eukaryota > Metazoa > Platyhelminthes > Polycladida > Euryleptidae > Prostheceraeus > Prostheceraeus crozeri. Next base: position 190,180 of record CAJQUW010013301.1, on the reverse strand, counting down.
TTGCGTTGACACACACGTTGTTTGATGTGTCGAAGGAGACTGTGCTTCCTTGTAAACATATGTCCGCAGTCGGCACATTCCCACTCGTTGCCTTGTCGCGAGAGTCGTGAGCTGGAACTCACATCACCTGAAAGAGAAATCATTCTATCATCTCTGTTCAAGTCTCAGTGTATTGTTACAACCTACTTTGACTCAACAACTCTAAACTTTCCTCGAGAAGGGAGGGCGTTGGTGATGAAGTTGATGCCTGAAATTGAGGAAGATGCTATTAGCCACACGTTTGAGGGAGATGAGGGAAGAAATTTTCAACTTACCATTTCAACGAAATCAAGTTTAAGGTTGATACTTCAACAAGATAGAGACTTCACTCAAATTTGGAATTCACGAGAGAGCAGTTCACTTGTACGCCTCAACTATAGAATTCGCCAGAGAACACTTCACTTATATGTCACAAAGACAGAGTGAAATGACACGAATGTCACTTTACATATATACTTTCATATTCATCATTCATTGGCTGTTCATTCTGATTGGTTGCTTGTTGATACTTAAGAATTAGAAAACATTTCAAAGTTATTATTCACAGTCAACATGACAAGCCCTCCGACAACGCCGAACACAAAATTCTCTTCTCCATGCTCAACACCAAAGGCGCTCGTTGCACCAAACGCTCCAACGAAGGGGAAGGTAGAGAAGGTGTACCGACTGGACAATATCAGAAAGTTGTCATTGCCAGCGGACGACGAAGAGAGTGTATGTGAGAAGGAGTGTCCCGACTTAACAGGCGTGAGGTGGAAGTATCTCCAGTACGATACTGATGATGTGATGGAGATCACCAGCACGAAATTCCTCCACCAATTATGGGAATGGTACACCCCTAACTCCCAGCCACGAACTATGGCGGAGTGGGAGTATATCGACAAAGTGAGGCTCGCAGTAGAAGAACGATTAAAGCAAGTGAACTGTTTTTGTTATCTATGTGAAGCCAGACTCTGGGACGATATTGACGATGAAGACCTTTTGAAATACATGCCATAATAAATTTTTATTTCGTATTATCTTTGCTTTCATACTGACTTACTTGAATGGGGCTTCAGTGGATGATTTAACCATGTATACTTTTTCATTTGGAAATAATAGCACGCTCAGTCTAACTTGTAAATCTTATAACATTTAATATGGGCGATGATGGTAGATGAAATAGTGTTAAATAAAATTAAGATGGCTTACACTTCTGATACAGGGATAGCAATCGACTGCCATCCATGTGTAAAGAGCTTGTTAGACTACGGATGGGCTTAAGTGGATGATTTAACCATGTATACTTTTTCATTTGGAAATAGTAGCACGCTTAGTCTAACTTGTAAATCTTAAAACATTTAATATGGGCAATGATGGTAGATGAAATAGTGTCAAATAAAATTAAGATAGCTTGCACTTCTGATACAGGGATAGCAATCGACTGCGATCCATATGTAAAGAGTTTGTTAGACTACGGAAGAGAGAAGTGTGTTATGTTGCGTGTGGCGCCTGAGTGTCCTCCCATTTCATTCCATTCATCAATTCGTCTCATTGATAGAGACAGGTAGAACTCATGGTTCTCATAACGTATGCAATGGAAAGTTTATAAGGCAACCTTCGACAGTTGGCTAAATGTCGCCCTGGCGCGAATGCATACTACGTTGAGACAGAGGCAATCACTTGCAAACATGACGCAGAGGTTTAACAATATTGACCATTGCCGAATGTCCCTTATATAATGCTGTATACATAGCTACGGGTTTCACCGCCGCCCTCTACAGGAACGCCCGTCGAAAGGAAGTATTACACCGAACTTCATTTGCAACGTTCAAGTTGACTGATAGCAGATTCAACTTAATGATAGTATTCGCCAGTCCGAAGACTGCCCAGGGCAAACCGCGTGGAGGTTCTAGCATGTCTTGCCCCATGGTGGCCCTTAAGAGAGCCGATGGTTCGTTCTCGGGAGTAACAAGTTGACTATTGGCTTGAATAGTCAATGGGTATGACGGTTAGGTTCTCATATACCCTATACCGCCTAGGTCGTGCTGGTGCATCTGGCACCTTTCGGATGCGGGTGGTATTCGGAGTCCACACCTCATCCGTCCAAACGATCTTCTTGATCTTCCCCTTCTTCTCATCCTCTTCATCCCACTCGTCGAGGATGATGAAGTCGGGAATGGCGTTGTCTTCATCCCACTCGTCGAGGATGATGAAGTCGGGAATGCTGTTGGCAGGAGACGTTGCTTCCATCGTGACTTAAAATTGAATGAGAAGCGCTACAATCTTCTGGCTTATATAGGGTTTTCAACAATGAATTGCTCAACAGCGAATCAGAATGCTTCAGGGATGGCAATCGACTGCATAACGTTCAAGTTGACTGATAGCAGATTCAACTTAATGATAGTATTCGCCAGTCTGAAGACTGCCCAGGGCAAACCGCGAAGAGGTTCTATCATGTCTTGCCCCATGGTGGCCCTTATCAGGGCCGGTGGTTCGTTCTCGGGGGGTCGTCATCTTACAGCCTACCGATTCTGCTGAGAGAGTCTTTGACTCTCTCTTTGGTAGCAGTGTCGACTTCCACGCTAGTTGGTATGTGGCTGAAAAGTGGAATGTAGCGCCATTCCGTTGGATTGACAGCAGTTGCTGTCATCGGATTGCCAATCTGAGCAAGATTGTTGTGGACTCTGTCTTGCTCCTCTAGCCTAACAAATTCCTCAAATAAATTTCGCGGCCTTAACTGCGGTCCGCGAGGAGAGCTGACTTGACTGTTCGGCGTCTGCATGATTGAAATGAAATGAAATGAGAGGTAGTGGTTTATATACCCCTCTAACGCGACGCAACGTTCAAGTTGACTGATAGCAGATTCAACTTAATGATAGTATTCGCCAGTCCGAAGACTGCCCAGGGCAAACCGCGTGGAGGTTCTATCATGTCTTGCCCCATGGTGGCCCTTATGAGAGCCGATGGTTCGTTCTCGTCGTATCTGAAAATAGAAGGAAAAATAGATGAAATTATATTCAAGTGATAGAGATGATATTAACTTACCATAAATCAATTCAACCGGTTCGTTGAACCTTCGATGGTGGTGGCTGAGGCAAGTATTTGGCCGGCAGTTTCCGCTTGCGGTGGCGCAATTCCTTGATGTCACCATCATGTTTTATTGAGAGATGAAGGCAGCGCATCTCCGCCATCGCCCCATCATAGCACTCGCTCGTTTTATCCAAATCCTCACTCTCAAGGATGACGCTGTCGACGATTCTGCTCTTGATGATGGGAATGTGGAGCGTTGTTCTTCTCTCCTTGACAGCGTTATTCTTCGCCTCAAGAAGAGCCATCTTCTCCTGCTCATGTTGGAGTTTGAGCGTCGCCTCCTTCGCCTTCATGTTCTTAATGCATGTGGCCTGATCCTCTACGCGACTGTCACTCGCTAGAGCTCTCTTTTGGAAACCTTCCAACTTCAATACTTGAGCCTTAAGACTCCAAATTTCCGCCACCTGCTTTTTGAGTTCAAAATTCTCATCCCTTAATGCTGAGCATTCGTTTTTATAACGGCTCATTTCATCCTTCATCTTCTTAATGGCATACTCTTGGCTAACGCTCGCTACACCATCATCCTTAGCCCACTGCTTTGATGCCTCTGGGCTTTGATGCCTCTCCCTTTTTTAGGTAAGGAGTGCATTTTTGGCGCTGGCACTGCCCGACTCTTCACAATCGCCTTATCGGGTTTAGGAGCTATGACCGCCTCCTCGGGTTTGCTAGTGACGACCGCCTCTTCCGTTTCCGATTCAGATTCGGAGATTTCCGACTCAGAGCTAGAAGAGCTGAGGTGAGATGTCGTTGGCTTCTCATTCTTGCAGTCTTGTATGGCTTGAACTGCCATCTGCAGCTCTGTCTCCGCATCTAAATCAACTTGAGGTCTTTCAACAGGTGGGATGATGACCTTCCCAACCTCTGAGGCATGCGTCTCTGTCTCCTCATCTTGATCAGGTTTTTCGAAAAGTGGGGTGATGCCTATCCCAACCTCTGAGGTGGTATAATTCTTCACCTTCTTAATGAGACATGTTAAATGCGTCTTATAGAAAGACCCGTTCAGGTTTCCCCTGACGAATTTCATGCACGATGTGCATCCGCTCACCACAGCGACCTCCTTATGCTCTTCGGGAGTGTCGCGGAATATATTTAAATGGCGCTTGAACTCGCCACCTCGCTTTACTTCGCCACATAAGCACTTTTTAAAATGAAACTTCGAGTTGCCTCCCATTTTGTAACTTATGTATCTGTAAAGGAAGGATGAAATAGAATTACTAACAGGCGACATTGGCAGTCATTCTTATAATCATACAGTTAAATTGTGAGATTGGTGGAAAGTGTCGAACCTTTGAATCTGTTACAGGCATTACTCAGAGGGGATCTTATCCCAACTCCAAGGCCTCGGCCCACAAATCCAACCTCCCGCGGACAGAGCGTGCGTCATATCACTGTGTTGGTATCCGGACCCCGATTTTGACATGAAAACCAGTGGATTGTTTACAAAGGTTGCAAATTCCAAGCCGAAGCTCGCCTCCCACAACTTTATAAATGTCTTAGTTGAATTCAGCAGGGTCGAAAACCCCAGAATACCTCCAAAACTAGCGAATTTAAATTTTTCAACTTTTTAGCACTACTTATGAAATTTTATAAGTAATCTATCACTTAGGGCAGGTCAATAGCGATCGAATCTTTTTTGAATCAAGTCAAAAGGACTTGTAGAAGCAAAGTTACAAGCCTTTAAAGTTTTGGAGTCTTTTATGGTCTGGAGACTAAGGCCATCTCCTGGCTAACCTCTAAGTCTGACGCCTTAGCTGATATCAGCAATGAAATTTTCTAAGTCGGTTTCTTACAGAAACCCGGAATTTGTAATGTCCGAAGCTATCATCAGAGCTCAGAGAGACGACCTACCGTTGACAATCTCTCGTCTTAATGAAAAGTCTCTGTCGGTTCCCAGCTTATATAGTTTGTGGCGATCAGCTGATGACGTAATATCCATCATCCAAAAACTTTAAACGCTTCTATCACCGATTCTAGAGGTCCGATTGAGCTGGAAATTCACCATTTCAATGTAGAATTTGACGCTGAATCCGAATCTGGCCTCCGTTTTCCCATCCGATGCTTCGTTTTGGCTCTACAGCCCACAGCCATCGCAAAAATTCTAACTCTCGTTTTTTCGAAAAAATTTCGTGAAGAAAAATTTCCAAGCTCAAAACGTCCAAAATTCTAACTCTGTCGTTTTTTCGAAAGCTGTTGAAATTTTTTTTCTCTCCGATTGACTTGAAACTCACCATGTTGATAGAGAATTTCATGCTGATTCCAAATCTGAAATCCGTTTTCCCATCCGATGCTTCGTTTTGAAGCTACAGCCCGAAACGTCCAAAATTCTAACTCTGTCGTTTTTCGCCAATGTCCCAAAATCTTAAATGGCGTCTCACATCTAAACGAAGACAGATATGAACAAGCCGATTCTTTCAGTGAATTTTTCTCACTCTTAGCTTATAAACGAGCTATTGCACGACAAAATCCGTCCACTAGAAGCAAAGTTGGAAGGTCGGTGCCGGGGGGGGGGACGTCAGCGAAACTTTTTCTCTCCGATTGCTTTCAAATTCACCATACCGATGCAGAATTTCACGCTGAATCCAAATCTGGCCTCCGTTTTCACATCCGAGCACTGCTTCCACTCGAAACAGCCCATTTTACAACCCAACATTAATCAGATTTCACGAAAAACATCACACACTATAGCCTCAAGACAAAACCTGGCGGTCGCCCAAGTCCACCACGACACTCTGTCGTTCCAGAGGTCAGCGACCATTTTTCGATGGCGGCCATCTTGCGCGGTCCAGAAGTGGAGTTTTACTTACTACTGGCATCATCGGTAACCGATGAGCCGATTCGAGCAAGATTGTTATAGACTCGCTCTCGCTCCTCCATCTCTAAAAACTCAATAAATAAATTTCTCGGTCTAAGCCGAGGCTTGTCAGGAGAGCTGACTGTCGTCTTAGGTGTTTTCATGATGGAGTATAGAATGAAAATGAAAGAGAGGTAATGGTTTATATACCCCTCTGATACAAAGACATGACTCAGTCTTTCTAATTATGTGATAGATTCAGTCAGACCGAAGTCTGTCCAGGGCAGACCACATGGAGGTACTATCACTTTTTGCCCCATGGTGGCCTCTTAAAGACCGTTGGTTCGTTCACGTCGCATTTGAAAAATAGAAAGAAAATAGATGAAATTATATTCAAGTGATAGAGATGATATTAACTAACCATAAATTAACTTAATCGGTTCGTTGAACCTTCGATGGTGGTGGGTGAGGTATAGGTATTTGGCCGGCAGTTTCCGCTTGCGGTGGCGCAATTCCTTGATGTCACCGTCATGCTTGATCGAAATGTGTAAGCAGCGCATCTCCGCCATCGCCCCATCGTAGCACTCGAATGTGGTGTCTAAGTCCTCACTTTCTATGATTATGTTATCAGCAATTCTGTTGTTGACAACGGGAAGGTGGAACGTTGTTCTTTTCTCCTCTTTTTCTGGCTCTCAGTCAGGCTAATCTTAAGTTGTTCAATTTTCAGCTTTGACGTCCCTTCCTGAGCTTTTAAAGATTTTATATACGTCGCCTGCTCAGTAACGCGCTTTTCGCTGCTAAGCGCCCTTCCGCGGAAAGGTTCTAAATTGATCACTTGTGCCTTCAGGGCCCGAATATCGGCTACCTGACCCTTGAGGTGAAAATTCTCGTCCCTAAGGGCCGCATATTCGTTTATGTAACGAGCCAGTTCGCCTTTTAATTTGGTGAGTGCATATTCCTGGCTCACTTTTGCGATCTGGGCATCCTTATTCCAGCTATCCGTTTGCTGCTTGATCCCCTTCTTTGCTGGGGAAGACTGCTGTGCCATCGCTTTCTTTATAGGGGAAGACTGATTTGACGGTTTTCCTATGTCTTCCACTTTTCTATTGATGACGACCTCCTCAGAATCGGAGTCGTCTGAGCTTTCCGATCCACTTAGTTGTTCTGTGGTCAGTGCAGTAGGACTCAAAATGGTATCAATTGCATCTTGCAATTCTGCGTCTAGATCGACTGTTGTTTCGTTGAAGAAGGCTGTGATCACTTTGCCGATGTCTGATGTTGTATAATTACTAGCCTTCTTGATCGGACATTCGGCGTGAGCTGCATAAAATGCTGTCTGGTCCTTAAAAATTTTAAGCAATATTGCAGCCGGAAATAACGGCTCTTTCCTCGTGAAAGTGAGGAGTATTTTTGTATTTGTTATTGTGGCGTTTAAATTCGCCGCCTCTCTTAATCTCTCCACAAGAGCACTTTTTAAGCAAAAATCTTGAATTTCCTCCCATTTTCTGTAAAGGAAGGATGAAATAGAATATTACTACTTATACCATTTATAACTTCAACGAATGAATACATTGACAATCATTTTAAAAATACAACTAATATGTCATTCAATACTTGAGGATAGACAAGCTAGGCTGATGAATCCGTTACAGGCATTACTCAGAGGGGATCTTATCCCGACTCCAAGGCCTCGGCCCTCAAATCCAACCTCCCGCGGACAGAGCGTGCGTCATATCACTGTGTTGGTATTCGGACCCCGATTTTGACATGAAAACCGGTGGAGTTATTTACATCAGGAAGCAAGTCTCCAGCCGAAGCTCGCCTCTGACAACTTTATAAAGGTCTTTATTGAAATCAGAAGGTTTAAAACCCCCGAATACCTCCAAAAATAGCGAATTTAAATTTTTCTGCATTTAGCACTATTTATGAAATTTTATAAGTAATCTATCACTTAGGGCAGGTCAATAGCGATCGAATCTTTTTTTGAATCAAGTCAAAAGGACTTGTAGAAGCAAAGTTACAAGCCTTTAAAGTTTTGGAGTCTTTTATGGTCTGGAGACTAAGGCCATCTCCTGGCTAACCTCTAAGTCTGACGCCTTAGCTGATATCAGCAATGAAATTTTCTAAGTCGGTTTCTTACAGAAACCCGAAATTTGGAATGTCCGATGCTAGCATCAGAGCTCAGAGAGACGACCTACCGTTGACAATCTCTCGTCTTAATGAAAAGTCTCTGTCGGTTCCCAGCTTATATAGTTTGTGGCGATCAGCTGATGACGTAATATCCATCATCCAAAAACTTTAAACGCTTCTATCACCGATTCTAGAGGTCCGATTGAGCTGGAAATTCACCATTTCAATGTAGAATTTGACGCTGAATCCGAATCTGGCCTCCGTTTTCCCATCCGATGCTTCGTTTTGGCTCTACAGCCCACAGCCATCGCAAATTCGCCGCTAACTGTCGTTTTTCGGAAAAAAGTTGAAACATTTTTTCTCTCCGATGGCTTTCAAATTTACCATGCTGATGCAGAATTTGACGCTGATTCCAAATCTGGTCTCAGATCTGCCATTGGAGCAGCCGTTTAGAGCCCAAAACATCCCAAATGCGCCGTTAACTCTGTCGTTTTTCGCCAATTTCCCGAATCTTAAATGGCGTCTCACATCTAAACGAAGACAGATATGAACAAGCCGTTTCTTTCACTGAATTTGTCTCACTCTTAGCCTTCGAATGAGCTATTGCACGACTTTCTACGATCTCTAGAACCAAAGTTGGAACAACGCTGCCGAGGGGGGGGACGTCCCAAAAATTTTTTCTCCCATAGAGCTGGAAATCACCCTACGGATGCAGAATTTGACGCTGAATCCGAATCTGCCCTCCGTTTTCCCATCCGATGCTTCGTTTTGGCTCTACAGCCCAAAACCATCCCAAATTCGCCGTTAACTCTGTCGTTTTTCCGAAAAATGTTAAAATTTTTTCTCTCCGATTGAGCTGGAAATCACCCTACGGATGCAGAATTTGACGCTGAATCCGAATCTGCCCTCCGTTTTCCCATCCGATGCTTCGTTTTGGCTCTACAGCCCAAAACATCCCAAATTCGCTGTTAACTCTGTCGTTTATCCGAAAAATGAATAAAATTTTTTTCTCTCCGATTGAGCTGGAAATCACCCTACGGATGTAGAATTTGACGCCGATTCCAAATCTGGCCTCAGATCTGCCATTGGAGCAGCCGTTTAGACGCTAGGGCCCAAAACATCCCAAATTCGCCGTTAACTCTGTCGGTTTACAACATCTACCAACCTGGTTGGCCGCCCAAGTCAACCTGGACGGCCAACCAAAGACTCTCTCCCGAGGGGGGGCGCTGTGTTTATTGTGGAGGTTTGCTTACTACTAAAATTTCACATGTGAGTGTACCTGTTTTGCTAAAGAGTGTATGCAGTAAGGGTAAATTGCCATGGCATGAAAAATGCTGAAGGGCAATATTTTCAATCTTGTCCATCTATGGGAGTGCAGGATAAATTTCATAGAAATAACCGTATAATCACAATGGGCATGGGACATTTGCCATAGATTTAGAAGACAAGCTATTCTATGAAACCGGCTGGCAATATAGTTGCAGAAATCTCCCAGTAAAAAATCTAGAGTTGGGCCAACCGCGATAAGTTGTGTCGGGACTGCGTCGATCATGTCCCGGCAAATCGATGGCGGTGCAACGGCGACGCGTTGCCGCGACTGCAGCGCAGCAGCCGTCGACCAGTAAAATTGTTCCCGGTTATTCTCATCAATTACTAACCGCAATACAAGCGTGTTTCCGATACTGAAAATAATTGAATATTTCTACTTGCTTTTGATATCTATTCGAATTTTTAAAACTATATTTGATTCCACTTGAAAATGTACTGTAGTTTTTTTCACAGTTATGTCAATCGTCACTGTTACTATCGTCACATGCACTGATTGCCTTCGATCTCCTATTCCGCCTTTGCCGTCCGCCTTCCCGGTCTGATGCCCGCTTCAGAAATTTCATAACTTCTTGCTCGATATCCGAGTCAGTCGCCCTCGGTATATGTTTCCGAACTGCCTCTGCAAAAAGAATGAAGCGTTAACTCGACGTCAAAGGAATATCATAATTATCATGAATTTACATTTTAACCAGGGCTGGGATCGGTTAACCGGTCATTCTTTGGGATAACCGGTTACATTTTCTCTTAGCCGGTTAAAATCGGTTACAATGTCTGATTAAAATACAATGAAAATGCACTGTAAGTGGAGGAATTCGGTCGAAACCCAACGCGACAAGGTCTGTATTTGTCGATAAACCTTGACAACTAAATAAATGCGAGGAATCATCATTTAACCGATTTTAACCGGTTACAAAAAATTTAACCGGTCCAAGCCCTGATTTCAACAATTATCATTCAGAATAGGAAATTCTACTGTTTAACCGGATCATCACTTGATGTGACAAAGCAAACTACCAACCCACGCTGCATATTTAGTGAATACATGTATGAGACTTATAAATAGGTAACTTTTCAAAACCCTAAAACTTCTTTTTTTGTACATCTCGTACCGGTATTGTAATACTTATACGTGTATAATTCTACATAAATAATAAAGCACTAAAAGTCATGGGGGCTTTGCAGTGTTGCCACTCTGTCGCAATGACGAAAACTCCGCGCGGAGGAAAAATCCGCCGATTTTTTTATATCTTATACACTAAACACGATCAAAGGGAATTGACAGTCCTCCCACGCTATCATCATGACTTTCTTGACAGGCCATGTAACATATCATCTTGAAGTCCAAAGCTTTCCAGTAGTTTTGAGGAACACTATCTCAAGGCTACATCCGTCATTGATCATCGTTTTCTGCATGTACCTGCCCGGTGAAAAAAAATCTAGCGGCCCGCTAGCTTCAATCCCCTGGCTGCCCCCCGGTGGCCAGTTCCGCAGGAAAACTAGCGGCCCACCGGGGGCCAAACACCACTTGACCAAAACAAACCACCCCTCCTGTGACCCCTTACAGGTCACAGGGGAGATGGCGTTTACTTCCCTTTAAACTCAAATGCATAAAAATAATCAAGATGCAAGTAACGTTAACTTTATTCTCAACATAAACAATAATTGCACAACACAAAAGAAGTGCTATAAGAGTAATAGTAGAATATTTACAACTAAACAATTATGTCATCACTCATCACTCGTATCACTATCCACACTGGTAGAGACATCCAACCTCGCTCGCTTTTTCGGTAGCTTCAGCTCACCATGACGTCTTTCGTCCCGACCACCTCCACGATCCCGTGCGTTTTTCAAAAAATTTCGAACCACTTTCTCCACCTGTCCCCTTGTGGTAGTGGGGAACAAGCTGACACTCGACTCTGAAACGAATTATGGAGGATTATTTCTGGCTAACTATAATACATGTAATACTCAATGATCTCCTACCTTTGAGCAAGTTCTCAAAACCCTCGGGCAACTTTTCCTTTCCGTATGTGCCCGTGCGGTTTAGCGAACATTGAAGTGATGGAGAAATAAGCCGCCCCATGACTCTTTTCACGTGGTCCTTGACGTCTACACCACCTTCCTGCATCATCCAATCTTTCTGTTAAGTAAAAAACTTTAACTGATGAATTGTATCAGAATCTTTCTAGACAGAAAGACAATAGATCTTCAACTTTAATTTTTTCCGTGGATCTTGAACCACAAGTGGTCAAATTGCTAGATCTCAGGATGGTTGGTAGCTATTTACTAATTTTTCAGTAATTTGATTATAATATTCATAATTTAATAGCTGCATAATAAGTATGATCAATGCAGATTCATTTTGATGGGGATCTCTATAAAGTGTCACTGCTCCAATTGCTTATCTAGGAATTAATTGATTTTAATCAGGAAAGACAATCAAGCGCATAAAATGGATGTCAAAAATGAAATCGTGATGTTGAATTTCATGATTCATAGCAGTTTTGAAGAATGAGATGACTAGGGGTTACAAAGGTCATTCAAGTCAAAATATGTAAGTGAGGTAATTTTGTTGAAACCAGACCGAAGCAGTCGATAAAATTTCTTTGTTAACCATCTACCATAAATTAAGTCAAAAAGCTTAAATGCAGTCAATTATCCTGTAGATTAAGAGAAATCTTCGTTTAGTTAGCCTGTGATGATAACTGACAAAACACGATAAGTATTTTTTCCATAAGGGAACCAATAAATGCTAATCCATTACAAAGTCTTTCCTGAAAGCTAGATGAGCTCATACATTAGTATTTCTCACATGATTATTCTCATGTACCTACAACAATTGCTCTATGGAACGTGTGGCTCCTTTGTCAAAGCAAGATTCATTATGAAGTGACGATGCCATAGAGGCAGCTGAAGTATGCTCATTAAATTACGTCAATCATCGATTCCAGCTTTCGGATTTTTTGTCGCTTTGAGAATAAGAGAGATTAAGTCAGACTTTTTATTTATAGGTCAAAAATATACAAGTCCAGATGATAACCCTTAGCAGAAAATTCGAATTGAATTAGCATTTATCGAAGGAACATCAATGAATCAAGTAAAGCGAAAACCACCAATAAATTTCCCATATCCTAACTGCATTGCAGTGAATGCTATTATACTACTAGATGCATCCTATTTGAACATTTGTAAAAAGCAATGAAATTTTGAAATGCCATTTAGAGTGGAGATGAGCATGTCATGCAAAACGAATACCGACAAGATAAATTTCTCATATCCTAGCTGTTTTGTAAAGCAATTCATCGGAAGATCCCTTCATTATTTCAAAACTTGCTCCGAATGAGATGTGAGAAAGGCTACATATAGTGCACAACAACTTTGGAAGCAACATACTCTAGTACAAACAGTATTTGAAGCATTGCATGTAATATTGATGCAAGACGAACAGAAATTATAATTCATATCGACGTCACTGACATATGAAACACACCTGTAAATTTAACGCACATTTACATACATCTCAATGCATGCAAGCAGTATGTATAAGTTGGATGCCATGATAGTATGCACATAGCCAAAAACGCATACGTAAACTGAAAATTTCAAAATACGCATCTAATATTTGACTAATTTTGGAATCTACTCGGTCTACAAATTCCCCTCTGGAGTAGCAACTGCAAAGGTAATTTCGTTTTGGTTCATGAATACGTAAGTAGAGTCACTTGACGCAATCTCTGATCTAACCATCTTGAATTGTGCAAGCGCTTGATATTTCTTGATAACGAGTCTGGAAATGTAGCTTACCAAGCCCTGAGGATAGTTCTCCACATCCTTGAGTCCATCGATGGTGGAGAAAAGAGGAAGGGAAATTTGTGGAACGGACAACACTTTCTTCCCCGCTTTCATGAAGGATTCCATCCCAGCAACTCGGCGCTCCAGCACATTGATGCGGTCAGTCAGCCGCGACTGCTGACGGACAACTCCGGCAAGGAAGAAGAGGACCGCTGTAATCAAATAAAATCGACTTAATGCCATATTACTCATGTACGACTGCATGGTGCCCGCGGCTTTCGCTTCAGGATTTTTTTAAAAAATTCAAAAACTTGTTGACATTCTTAAAGGTGCATTTAGGGTCTTCTGTGCGAGTTTTCGACTGTCGCACAACTGGAACATAATAAATTATGTGAGTCACTGTGCGCAAACTTCGGAGATCTTTAGTTTGCAAAAGCACAGATGAGTATCTGCAATGTGTACGCATACCAATTAATAATTTACTTACCTTGTTTCAAATATTTGCTAATATATTTCATGTATTTGTTCGACAGGAAATCTAAAATTCTAAGATTTGAAATGATTTTAATACAGCTTAAGAGATGTTTAAAACAGCAAAAACTAAGTACATGTTACTGGAAGCACATGTAACCCGGTACACAAGTCCGTAAAAAAGTTTGATTAATAGCTTTGTATCAACAGATTTTCAAAAAAATTTGTGATCAGAAAAAAACTCGCATAACAAAAAAACAAGATACTGCGATGCAAAAATCGAAACAAATGTCTAATCAAGTCTTTCATTTCATGCAGCTGCGCTTTCTTTCTTCGGAAACTTTCCGAAGAACATTGGAAAGCGATTCTAATACAAGTCTTAGCCAACAACTTTCTACTGGATGTTTCCTGTGGCAATATTTTATTTCTATATAGGCCTATAGGTAATGCACAGTTAAAGCCGTCAATCAAAAGGCCATCCAGGCCGCCCTGCTCGAAATAAACGTATAAGTAAATGAAGATGCACTAAAAATATATTTTATTACGATTGAACACTCTTATTTTAGCACATCACAGGAAGAAATTTCCTGACAACTTTTTTTGTTGACATTGAATGACCGCGGGCACCATGGACTATAATTTCTACCAATATATAACAACTATAGCTAACAGTAGAATCCTCACCTTCGATGGAATTCGTGTCGATACCATTCCTCAAAGCAGAAGCCTTCATGCGCTGGAGGTCGTCTACAGTCGTTTGGTCCGATGGAGAAAGTTAGGCAAACGATGGTCCGCTTTGCAGGAAGGATGAGGACGGAGATGGCGCTCTTGGTGGAGTTGGTGGTAAAGGAGGAAGGAAAGTTGAAATTCGTGCCCTCACTGGCGATGGAGAGGATGCTTCCCTTGGCGTCTACAAATATTTTTCGAGAATACAGTACTGTTAGAAATACAGACAGCTTAATTTCTGATCTTCAATCTCTTCACATGCCTTCTACCTCAAATGTGGCCGTCGATAGCTAACATTCAAAGCCTTTGAAAAAATGCTACCGGTACACTATTTTTGTGCTGACTTTGATACATTCTGGTCACCAGCCAAAACGTGATAATTAAATTTACTTATTGATTTTTGTCACATTTGCATTAGACTAATTTCGTTAAAAAACCAGAAAATTGTGATTACGTTGATTGACACTGACAGTATTTTACTATTACTTAAGACACCGTTACCGTCAATTGACTGAATTAGCTGCTTCATCGCGATCGTCAATTCTTGACGCCATCACCATACAACACGATAAAAGATGTCATGTAAAATGTACTTGAAGACGAAATCGCTTCAATTGCATACTCTGATGTGTTTATTATGAAGTAATCTCATATATTACCAACGGTATATAACGAGCCAGCGCTATTTCGAATTTCGTTACACCAATATTCGTTATAGAATGTCTCTCGTCATATGAACTTGAATTTATGCATGAAGATAAGGTAAAGCAGCTACATACCTCAGTTCTGCCTCCTAACCTCTGCGACAAGGGGAGGGAATATGATTCCAAAGAATTGTCAGACAAAGATATGGTTAGCAAAAGTAAATGTATATCATGTAAATGTAAGATGGACTCACTGAACCTCCTGAAGGTAGATCTGCTTCTGACTCAGTATCCGTACGAAGAACCTGAAAAGTAATAAATATAGAATTATAGCAGTGACGGTAATAGTTGAATAAATACATCAATCAGAATGTGCAAACAGACATCTAGATTGCTATGCTTCAATAACTTCGCTGTTGAATTCTTTGTCATATTGAACGGAAATCTTTAAAATATACTATATAGGTAGTACTAGATAAGATGTCTGTTCATTTATCAGTAGAAATGTAGAATAAAGCAAGAACACCAAGATTAAGCAGGTAGGGGGCTCTTACTTAGCCCTGTTTTCCCCGATTTCTCATTCAACTAAACTGCTTCAAATCTGTAATTCAACTGCTTAATAAGTATAATGATACGCACACTTTCAACAGAAGAAAAAGTGCAGATTATCACAAAAACATTCTGCCTATGATTTTGTTTAGAATTAATTCCATAGAATCCACGAAAATAGCTAATCGGTAATATTTGAAGCAAAATGAACAGTAATAGATGCGATAATACAACGATCGATATGATAGAAATCTGATCCATTATAATATGATAGTCTAATGTATCAATATGCTCTCACTTACGTCAAGCGGAGGAATTTTCTGTCTTTTCTTGGTCTTGACTCGATCTACCAGCTGAAGTAAGGTAGTCAACTTAAGTTTCTTTGCCTCTTGATAGCCCCGCAGCTTTGCTAAGTAGGGTGTCAAGTCGTCATCATCATCCGATATTACCTGAAATTCATACACTACACGTGAACAAGAATTGACTATCGAAACTTAGATCAGTGAATATATGAGCTTACTTGTAATATACACGCTTCAAAGCATTCGTCACCGTAGACAACTTTGACGTGGCACTCCTGATGCGCGTGCCTCTCCCAATCTTCAATTTCAAAACTTTCGTACTCCCCCAAGAAAACATCCTCGGCATTCGCCACAACTATCTGTTTGTCTTTGTAAAAATAAATTAGGTATTGCATCTGAAAGAATGAGATTCGATTAATACAATAATCGAAATGTGATTTAACGATGGTCATGCATTATACGATTTAATAAATAATGCAGGGTGCCCAAGTTCATGCGCCAATGTCGCCCACTTGGGGGAATTAGCGGTTAGATAGGAATAGAATTTATTCAACTACATCTGGGAATTTCCCACCTATTATTCGTGCATCCGTGAATTCATCTTTCACATACCAGATATTCCACAACATGATTTTCATGTTTATTCGTCTATTTATGCGTTGTTCATTTTTATGTCACATTTAAAATATCATGGTTACTGCCTTTTCAGTCTCATTGATAAAAGCTTTTCATCACTACCTCTACATCACAACGTAATACTAGGGCCCAAAGATGACTTCTACTCTCAAAAATTACCATATTCAATGCTCTCCTCTAAGACCAACTTGTGATGACACAATGTTTCTTCATCAACTACAAGGTCGAGAAAAAATAATTATTTTCTATTATGATGGAACACATTAAGAATCATATGATTTTAAGACCTGCCTTAAGATAATCATGACATGATGGATTTTTATTTATTGTCAGACCCTTGGTAGTCTATTATCAAGCAGTTAATAACAGGGCCTCTTTGTGCTAAAACAAGGAATTTTGATTCGGTCAACAGCTCTCCCAGCGTTTGATAAACTGCAAAAAGTGACGAATAACGTAAAAAAAATATTGATCTATATTTTATATATCTATGTATAAAATAATCAACCCTGGTCTACATGTTTTCGAATTTCGAAAATCTTCAGAAAGATTCCGGAAAATAGTGTGCCCTGTACCAGACCCATGAAAATTTCTAGACTATTTACGGAAATTGCGGAATTTACTGAAAATTGTGGTCCCTGCTCTGGTGTCTTCTGAAATGCAATGGCTTCAAATAAAAATGAGAATTATGTATAAAACTCAATCACTGATATTACTCCACCTCAGCTGCCATTTGTGATATATGGTTGGATAAGTCCGCTTTTGCATGTTTTTCTTTTTAGAAATATATGCGAAGGCATTTTGAAATAGATGGGCTATACGTGAATACGTACTCAGTATTTTTCGCGCATGTTATTGTAAATTTGCTGCTGACATTATGATATCGAAACCAGTCAAAATTACATGGGTAATAAATTAAAACACGCTTTTCCAATAACATTACTATATAATGCATGCATAACATCAGAAATGTATTCAAAACAGAATCAGCAAACCTAGGAGAGTAAAACTACGATGATACAAATAAGCAGGCGTGCACATGATCAGTAACATAACTGTAGACATGCGAGTTGAGAGGACAAGTAAGTATAAGGAAAATTGCTACTAAAGCGAAGCATCACACAGGAGATAAGATAGCGCCAATGAATAGTTTGATGCAAATTTAAGTGAATCAAAATTGAAGGTGCTTAGTGAAACACAGCTCTTGTATAACTTGCAATTGAAGACATGTGTAATTATTAAGACTGCTATATCGTTCCATATATCATTGAAAAGCATCAAAAGATATTTCATGCATGTAGGAATTATGAATCACTTCAGCTTTAACTTGGAAAAATTATAAAAGAAATATTGTCCCAGTTTTTATCGGACGAATAATGCAGATATCTTAGGGCGCTATCACGTGCTCGCATAATGTGAACTGTTGTCCTCTGAACTATGACAATTTTGTTATGCAGTAGAAGAACATGAATATTATGTATACAAAACTAAGCATTGGCACAATAAAGTTACCGTATGTGGCATTCATCGAAGCTGATTGAAACTCTATCACTGGTACGCTAAAGTCGAAGCATACGGGAAAATGATATATCGTTCATTGTCTGGGAAAAACACACATTTTGATATAGGTATCACGTTCGTCACAACTAACGAACTTACAGTGAATATTCCTATTCCCAGAACCCGCGAGGGATAGGGAGAAGTATAATAATCGGAATGAAAGGAAAGAATTCTTCCATCGATTCTACAGCCATCACTTGTTTGACAGATTGAATGGATAAGGACGGGCAACGTCTCATTATTGTGCTGTACCAATGCAACTTTGTCACTGCGACTACAGCTGAAATGGAGTTCTCTCGGAGCCTTTGTTACTATCAAATCACGTATCACATGACAACTATTCACAGTTTGCGACAAAACATGACTTCCACTTTTGATGCGTCGCTTTAAATCATGCAAATAATTTTCGAAAGGAAAAGCGCTGAAGTTGTCTAAAACACCTAATCGTTTGACAAAGAAAGGCAAGTGGGACAGACTATGCAAATTAAAAGTACAAGCACTCTTACCGAACAAACGTTGAACATCGCTTATAAACAAACGCAACGTTGCTTCAGCATTTACAAATAGATGATTCAGATGGGGACTGGAGAAAACAAAAATTGAAAAATGCAACATGATAAAATTATCGTAAAATTCGTCACATAAAATTCCTTTGAAAAAGACTGGTCCAGTATATAAAAGCAAAGTTCTAAACTCCGTCGCCTTGAAATAACTGTGATGGTTCAGCGACCTAATCTTTCGTTGGAACTCACGAGGCAAGCAAGCTTTATATCGAGTAACACGCTCATCTAGCTGTTTTCGCACACTTTCAGATAGTTTGCACGGCAGTAGTCCATGACTGGTCGTCAAATATGACTGCACCAATCTACGCACAACACCCAGACATACGGAGTGCATATACTCCGGTGGAAATCCAGTCTTAAATGAAACCAAATCAACGAGTGGCGATCGTGACATTTGGTTATCTTCATTGAAATTACGGTAATTCTCATCTGTTCTTTCGTCACACACTGTTCTTTCATCACATGGAAAAGCGACTTTGTTACTGACATATTCAACGTGTATACGACAGAAATTGCATGCGCTGTATCCGGAATGCGCTTTACATGCCTGTAAGGAAGCACGAGCAGGTGCATCGCAGATGAACATGATATCATCTACCCTAATATACAGATCGTCCTTGATTGCTACAAATTGCTTCAAAGCAGAAAGTTCGTCACACAAATCCTTCAGAAGGTCGGTGAAGTTAGGTTTACGAAGTCCAACATAAACTCCGATAGGTAGAGGCTTCTCGAAAATACCTTTCATCGTAAAAAGAATTGGCCAAATGGCTACAGGAGAGCTTTTAAAAACTGGAAGTCCATCAATATTAATACAAATTTTCAAGGAAACATGCCTAGTACCAAACTTAACCAGGTTCCTGTCAACACAGTGACGGATATTCTCAATAATTGACAAATATGCAAATTTGCCACCGCAGGATAAAACAGACTTCAAAACGTCAACCTTCTTATTAGATTCCGACCTCTTCAAGGAATACAGTGACTTGGGAACACTCAGACCTTCTTCTCGGAGTAAGTCAAGCAGGTACGTCATTTGCTGCTGACTTACATTAAAAATGTGGAAGTACATCAACAGTTTTTCATTTAAGGAACAATTCTTGGTGGCTTCTTCGTTTTTCATCTCAGATTCATCAGGAAGTTCTTCTGGGAAGTCTGAAACAGTTTCTTCAGGTTCAAATTCAGGGGGGGAGTCATGGAGACTTTCCACCGGTACTTGTAACACTTCCTGTTCTTGGGGCATCGCTACATTCTCCGTTTCGGATTCTCCACATACGTCGGGAACAGATTCTTCGTATGGAACATTCGCAGCATGACTGGACTCTGGAATAAAAGAACTTTGTGTGTGTGTAATTTGTAATGTGTTTGTATTTGTATATTTGGCCTAAATAAACTTCTACTGACTCATTTTGTTTGTGTGAATTTACCCTCACAATGGTCATAACCGCACAAATACATTCTTTGGTTCCTGGTCAAAATGGTCCTGAAACTCAGTTTTGATGCTGTCCGAGGGAAGGCCACAAAGCAAAATTTAACTAATAGAATATTACTCAGCAACATCTACGACCCACGCTTACTAAAATTTTAGTCGAAAGCTCACACTACACTGCACTTTTCTACAAGTGCATTTCTCAACGTCCTGCAAAACAATCAATGCTCAATTCTAAATCCTAACTTTACTCAACATAAATTCGGCATTATTTCAAAACGTGCCACAAAGCTTGGCGTCCATAAAACGAACTATATACACTAAATACCAACACAAATCATGCCACAAATTTTAAGCCATTATACATCCATTTCGAGACAATTTGAAATCGATGAAGCTAATGGATAGATCCTAAATAAGCCATCGACCGTCATTAATTCCAAGCAGGACTGTAATACATGTTTGAGAAACATGTTTGTCCTATATCAGTATCCTAACGCAACTTACCAATTTCTGTTTTATCCAAGGAATGCAGAAAATTGTCAAATTCACGATGAATTCTCTTAAGAGAAGATCTTGACGCCATGATTCTTAAGAACACACGCGTTAAAATGCAAACTGTAAGTACTTATTTAAATTGTATTCATTAAAACAATTTTCTTTAAAAAAAATCCATTTAATGAAATGAATTCTGTCACTATTCACTATGTCTTAAATTCTGCGGATCACAAGGGGAGTACTTCGGATGTTTTCCGTTCTCTACTATGCGTCTTTGTGAAGACAAATTCAAAGTTCATTATGCCATCGATATGTAGGAAATCTCACTTCGCTAAGTGGATAAC
Source organism: Prostheceraeus crozeri (assembly GCA_907163375.1). Lineage (NCBI taxonomy): Eukaryota > Metazoa > Platyhelminthes > Polycladida > Euryleptidae > Prostheceraeus > Prostheceraeus crozeri. Next base: position 169,308 of record CAJQUW010013301.1, on the reverse strand, counting down.
ATGCAGATTAGATACAGTTGACAGGCAAATATGCTCATTTTTCTGGTGAAATGAATAAACAACACTGTGATGTTTATCTGTACTAAATATATATGTTATCATGGATTGTAAACATTTGAATATGTGTTTCAATAGAAAAGTGAACTTCGCACTGGACTCTTGACTTCTGTATATTTCAACATGTACCTTTTATAGAAGAGTCACAGTGGCGTCACGTGCAGGAATATATTTTCTGGCTGCACAATTGATTTATATATAGGATATATATATACATAGAATTATTTGTTTATGAGAAAGGACATAACTTCAGCCGGTTTTCGAAAATGTCAGTTTTAGGCAAACCTCCTAAGGATCTGTCAGTATCAGGTTCCCCAGATGAGTTTCAGCGTTGGATAGACAATTTTAAGAACTACCACAGTGTAGTAGAAATAAGTTGCAAGTTGGATTCTCCACAGAAACACGCGTTGCTTCTTAATTGCATCGGGGAAGATGCCGTTAGAGTAATCGCGGGGTTAACATATGATGTTAGCACAGATCCATATGGAAAGCTTATAGATGCGTTGAACTCATATTTTGTTCCCAAGTGCAATCTTACTTACGAGAGGTATCGTTTTAGGAAGCTTGATCAAGGTACCGGTCCGGTCACGTCGTTCGTGAATGAGTTGCATATTGTCGCGAAAAAATGCGATTTTGAAAACAAGACAATTGATACTGTAGTTAACCAAAATATAAGGGACCAGTTGATACTAGGAATCAATTCGGATGAACTTCGTCGGAGACTTTTGTCGATTAACAACCTGACATTGGACCAGGCAGTTACACATGCAATCACGTTTGAAAGTACCAGTGACAAGATAGAGGAAATGAAATCTAGAGATAAGCCAACTGAGCATGCGCCGAGAAATTCTGGAATTCTTGCTGTCAGATCCCGCAGTAATTCACCACAGAATAGGTTGTCCAGTGACTTTAGGCGAAGTGTTAGATTTAGTTCGCCACGCCGAAGTGAACAAGACCAGAGAATCATCTGTAATTACTGCCGGCGACCCGGTCACATTAAGAGGAACTGCTTTAAGTTGTTGCGCATGCAACAGCCAAAGAGAGATTCCAGTCCAGGGACTAGTCGTATTGCCTCTCTTTTTATTATTTCGGATTTGGATGACATTGAGAGAGGAGAGCTGAAGGAAGTTGGGTGCCAATTTTATGATATATCTGTTCGGGGCATAGTGGACACAGGTGCCACGATATCTTTATTGTCACAAGAGTTTGTAAATCAGGCAGGACTTCAGAAGGGAGTTCGAAAGGATAGACATCAGGCTCTTCTGCCTGACGGCAGAATTTTGAAGTTAGATAAGGCCATTAGCGGCCCTCTGAAAATAGGCGGAAATTGTAATGAAATCTTGTTTTATGTTGTACCTTCGTCAGTAGGCCTACCTTGTGACTGTTTGATAGGAATGAATTTACTTGGAAGGTTCAGATCAATCCAGCTAAATGAAGAAGGACCTGATTTGATTCTGACTTTGTTGCCAAAAACCTTGTCTGAATTTCCAGATGTTTTTGATAAGCCACTTGGCAGAGCTTGTTATACAAAAGAGCCGTCTCCAGTCATTGAGGTCAGTCCAGAATCGCTCCCACATCAGTGCAAAGTAAGGTCCATGAGCCCTCGGAACTATCAAATATGCAAGGAACAGGTGAAACAGCTATTGGAAGCCGGTATCATCGAGGCATCTAGGTCCCCTTGGAGGCATGCTCCGGTTATTGTCCCTAAGCGCTCAGGTGGCTATCGAATGGCTATTGATTATAGGCCGGTGAATAGCCTGACTAAAGGTGATGCTTACCCGATTCCAAATGTACAGGAACTTTTGCAGCGTTTAGAAGGTTGTTGTGTGTTCTCTACACTTGACTTTTCACAGTTCTATTACCAACTGCCGCTACACCCATCAGATAAGGAGAAAACCGCATTTTATGCGGTCGGCAATTTATACCAGTTTCGGAGACTACCGTTTGGGCTCAAAAATGCCGTAAGTTACTGCACGCGTGTAATGCATGAACTCTTCCACGATATAACAGGTGTGTCAGTATATGTTGATGATATCCTCATTCACGCCAAGAATAAAGCAGATCACGATAAGGCATTATCCGACGTTTTACGAAGAATTCAAGATAGCAATTTAAGCTTGAACATGCAGAAATGCTCTTTCCATAAAAGCAGTGTATCATACCTAGGCCATAAGATCAGTGACGGGAAAATTACCCCCGATCCAGAGAGGACGACAACCATAAGGCAGTTCCCAACGCCGAAAACTCCGAAAGAGTTACAGCGTTTCCTGGGAATGTGCAATTATTTCCGAAGTTACGTCCGAGACTTTGCCTCAATTTCTAAAGATTTGCACGATTTGGCATCAGGAAAAGAAATCACATGGACAGATGCGACGTTACTAGCATTTAATAAGCTCAAAGATCAATTGTCTGATGGCGTTTTGGTCCTCCCGAGGTCTGAAGAGGAATTAGTGTTGAGCACAGATGCATCAAATGATTGTGTAGGGGCTTGCCTCATGACCAAAGCTGGACAGCCAGTTTCATTCGCATCGAAGAAGCTCACCGAGACAGAGACACGTTGGAGTACTATCGATAAGGAGACGTTCGCGATTGTATGGGCCATGCAGAGGCTGAGATCTTTCTTAGTTGGGAAAAGATTCACGGTGTTAACAGATCACCAACCCTTGAAATACCTTTTACAAGCAGATAGCGTCAGTTCCAAAGTTCATAGATGGAGAGTGTTGGTTTCTGAGTTTGACTATGATGTTAAATACATTCCAGGGAAAGAAAATGTTGTAGCGGATGCGTTATCACGAGTTTATTCGATTGCCGAGGTAGATGAAGATGGAGAAGTTTCGGTTGAGGTTGATGTTATCAGAAGGGCCCAGAAAGATGACCCAGAATTCAAGATTCTTTTCAAAGCAATTGATAGAAATGACAGTCGCCAACCAAATGGAGTGTCCCAACAGCTTTGGTGTTGTAAGAATGATTTATCAATCAAGAATGGAATTATTTACGTGAAAGACAAACTCCTAATTCCTCCCCGGAAACGAACTCAACTCTTGACAGCACTGCATTATGGACACCAGGGGATAGAGAACATGATACAGAAGGCGACGAGCACATATTTTTGGCCAAACCTCCGGCAAGACGTGCGACACTTTGTCCAACATTGTAGAATATGTTCAATGATTAAACCTAAGTTCGTGAACGCGCAGCTGAAGCCATACCTTTTAGATGCCCCTCTTCAAATGATTGCAACAGATTACATTGGACCGCTTCCATCAGATGGAGGTTATCAATATATTTTGGTAATCATGGACGCTTTCTCTAGGTTTCCTGAGGCCTACCCAGTGAGGGATATGTCTGCACGAACGCTTATTGATAAATTTCGGGATTTCTTTTCACGGTATGGGTTTCCTGACGCTATCCTGTCTGATAATGCACACAATACAGAAGCAAGGAATTTTTGAACTATTTACGCAATTTCGGAGTTAAGAAATTATTTACGAATACTTACAGGCCTAGCTCAAACGGTTTATGCGAAAGGTTTAACGGGACGCTACAGAAGAAGCTTAAATGTTTGTTACTCGAACAAAGATTGGAAAGCAGTAGCTGGAGACATGTTTTGCCGACCGCCTTAATGGCAATAAGAAATGACATACATGCAACAACAGGGTACACACCTAGCGAGCTTTTTTTAGCCTTTAGAGTCAAGGACCTCTCACTCCCACCCCTTAGCGACCGATACCTTTCTCCTCTGCCCTTCGGTTCTGCCGCGCAGAACATTGCTAAGCGTAGGCATAGAGCAGATGCACATAGACGTTATGAAAATAGGCAATTCCCTCCCGGCTCAGAAGTACTTGTCAAATCTCCAGTAGTCAAGAAACTTGAGGCACCAGGAACTACGGCTGAAGTTGTTAGTCAAGTTGATAGACATACAGTCATGGTTAAGGAAGGGGGTAGGATTAAGAATGAATCGACTGCTAGGTTATCACCTTTGCCCGTCAAGAATCGTATGATGTCCGAAACTAAAACGGAGGAGGTGGAAGAACGGATCATACTCGATAGTGAACGACTATCGCCGACTGTCGAAAGGAGATGGGATCGAGTGAACGAGGAAGATGCAAGAAGTGAAGACCGACCACAGACAGGAAGGACTGGTGAAACGCGAAATCAGGAGAGAAGAAATCCAAGACCACAGAGGAGCCGCAGGGCGCCGTCGCGCTTCCGAGACTTTGAGATGACCTCGAGTGACATTAATGTCGACAGTGATAGTGAGTCTCATTAATCGAGTGACATCGCTGTGTATAGTGATGGTGTGATTCTCACTAAGTGATTGATTTATGAGTGTTCGCCTTTTCAGCCTCTTTGCTGTCTTCTCCATTAGTGATTGGACTCTTTTCGAAAGAAAGGGCGAGTTGTGATGTTTATCTGTACTAAATATATATGTTATCATGGATTGTAAACATTTGAATATGTGTTTCAATAGAAAAGTGAACTTCGCACTGGACTCTTGACTTCTGTATATTTCAACATGTACCTTTTATAGAAGAGTCACAAACACAACCACGAATTTTCAAAAGGAGCATTGATAATCTATTGTGAATCTAGTCTAGCAGAAGGAAGAAATGTGGCATGATTGACAAAAATGGCAAGCAAGATACTGTATTGGTGAAAGAGATAGGAAATACATAGGAAAGTAAATTTGTCTGCATGCAATCAACTTCCTGCTATTGACTATCATTGCTTTGCAAGAACTTAGTGAATTTGCTGCATTGACCGATTGAATAAGGCGTTGGACCAGAAATCAAATGAGGTTTCACCGTGAGGTAGAATACTCGCGAAGTTTCTGTAAATGCGCTCTGATTTTTTGTGAAACAGAATGGATGTAATCATTATTGTCAATATCATCATTCTTGTTGTCACTGCTACCATTATTGTCATTATTGTTGTCATTATTACGTGTAGTTAAGCAAAATGCATGTTAACGTAAATATATTATTTTGTTTGAATCATGCAATTAAAATGCAATGACTATTTTAAATTTCCGAGTCCAAGCAAAAGTCAGCTGTTTTTCACGTGGGTTATGTCATGTCTGGCGATAAAATCCCATTTCGACATATCAGAACAACTAATGCAAGAAAAGATGAGAGGAATTCTCACTTTCATTTGCTGGAGACGTTCTTGTTCCAATAGAATATCAATACTTAAGTTCTATAATCAGTGTTTCAAGTTTAGCCACAAAACTATACACATCAACAGCAGGATATAAGCATGAAAACTCTACACTGTTCCAGCATCAATGACAAGATGCAGTTGATCAATTTGAAGGAGCAGCAAAACTTCCGTATACATAGAAGCTTGTTACCTGAAATGGGCAATTAAATGTCATAAAATTATACAAAAATGCAAATATAAAGGTGATGAATGTTTGTGAGGATGACTCCTGAGAGATCTATAGCTTGTATGTTAGCATCCATGCATGCAATTAAATTAATCCCGTTTTCAAATTTTGGTGTAATGCTAAAATCATTGCATTTCTTTGGGTAGAGATATCAATGATTGTTGTGATGTGAATATAAACATGGTGACAGCTTGTCTGTTTGGATTAGTCAAAGGATCAGAGAGGAAATGAGCACAGAAATTGCTAAACAGCATGATCTGTCAAAATTTATGGAGACGGTTCACGAAGTTTCTAGTAGTCAGGGGCCAGTCGTCACTTTCAGCAAAGTTTCCGAAAACTGGGGGCCAGTCGCCACTTTCATCAAAGTTTCGCACAACCGGGGGCCAACCCTCACTTATTAAGCCACATTTTATTAATTTCTCTCATTTGAATAATGAAGTGTGATGAAGAATAGTTGTACACAAACAAATAAAATGTGGAAAAACATGGTAGAGTGCATGCTTCCAAGGATTTGAAGTTGGTTCTAGCGGGCCCGTGGCGGCCCCATGGAAGTGTCCATATTCCGGGGGATGGCCCTCACTTCAAAAATTGTTTTTTTGGACTTTTGCCAAGTCACCTACAAAAGTGAGCCAAAGCAAGATGATAAAAGTAGAAATTTAGCCCATTTGCCCAATGTTTATTTGGCCCCAGGAATTCAGCCAGAGCCGCGGGGGACCCCCAGTGGGCCGCTAGTTCATTTTTCACCGGGTGCCGTATAAACCAGCAGTGCCTGTGAATGCATATTACTACAGTATGCTGATAATTTAGTTTTTGCCTTAGTTATCAGTTATTTGAACTACAAGCCTAAATGTTAAATAACATTACTGATTAATCTATTTACGAATATCGATACAATCAAAATAATTATTTAGTAGTACTCGTATTTTCATAACATATCAAGTATTTAACAAAGTATTGGTTAAGTGATATTTTTGTAAAAAAAATAATACAATCTTTCAACGGAGCGATAATTCTTAATGCTTAAAAGTACTAGACCGCCTTCATCTAAGAAAACGTCATCTCTAATAGACCGTAACCAAACCTGATGGGTTGAAATAATTGAAGCATAGACCGTCTTAGCGGTAAACTAATTGAAGAACTGGGATAAAGTGAATTTCTTTCACAAACATCGAGCATTTACATTTGTTTTTAGATTACTATTGATTTGATAACTTAACAGTTGAATTGAGCTAAATCTTTAAGATAATCTCTTATCTCAGTTAATTAGTGAAAAATCTCAATACACAAACTATACTTTTATCTTTGATTTGGGATAATTTATGATTGAAAATCGTAATCTTATACATGAATGGGGAAAGGTTTATATTCCAACTGTCAGGATTAATTACAAAGAGCAAGTCAAAGATCAATTTATCATGCAACAAGATAAGACAGCACCAAAATTTCATAATTTGTAAGATCATTTTAGAACATCTTAAGTGCAAAAACGGCGGAATTTTTTAAAACCACAAAAATTCCACCGACCCTCAAATCTGCACGGTAGTTACGAATGATATATTGATGTTATTTTTTCGTCACAATAAAAGTTTTGTTATCAACTCATATGATACCCATATCATACAATCGAAGATTAGACTACAGTTCTTAGACGAAATGATCTTTCAGTAAAATGATGAGTAGTAAGTAAATCTACACCACTGGACCGCGCAAGATGGCCGCCGTCGCTGACGTCCCCCCCTGTCAGACGAGTCGGCCGTGGTCCGCCGCCGTGTTGCTTCGAGTCTGACGCCCCCCCTCCTGTCAGACGAGTTGGTCGTGGTCCGCCCCCGTGTTGCTTCGAGTCTCACGCCCCCCCCCTGGCCCGACGACGTAGCGAGAGGTGGTTTGTGATGCGCTCTCCAGGTTGGCGTGGTGTGCCGGCCAGGTTGAGAGGGTGGAATGTCGGTGTCGGAGCTCACCTGAAAAAATCCTAAGTGTCAGAGTGACTTTGTATGGACAAAATTTTGAAAATTTTCCGAAGTGTCGCATTTCGACATGGGACCCTGACCAAAGTTTGTTTCATCAAATCTCACTGACCCCCCCCCCGACAGCGATCTTCTAATTTTGGTTCTAGTGGATGGATTTTGTCTTATAGATACTCGTTTGAAAGAGGAGAAAAAGCTGCTCGGTGACATTTTTGTTGCGAGTCAATCGGACCAGCCGTTCAAAAGTTAGAGCTGTTACAAGATTTCACGTCGGAGCTCACCTGAAAAAATCCTAAGTGTCAGAGTGACTTTGTATGGACAAAATTTTGAAAATTTTCCAAAGTGTCGCATTTCGACCTGGGACCTTTACCAAAAAGGTTTCCATCAAATTTCACCGACCCCCCCCCCCGGCACCGATCTTCCAATTTCGGTTCTAGTGATCGTAGAAAGTCGCGCAATAGCTCGTTTCAAAGCTAAGAGTGAGACAAATTCAGTGAAAGAAACGTCTTGTTCATATCTGTCTTCGTTTAGATGTGAGACGCCATTTAAGATTTGGGAGATTGGCGGAAAACGACAGAGTTAGAATTTCCCAAGAAACAGCTCCAGCGGGCGGACGAAGGCTCGGATTGGTAAACGGAGGCCAGATTTGGAATCAGCTTGATGTTATTGTCCAATGAGGACCATCATCCAATGAGAATCAAGCATTTCTATATAAATAGCGAGCCTTCCACAGTGAGAATCATTCCATCGTTGAATCACACGAGTGACGGACGCACATTTTCTCTCTCTCTCTATTCTATTATCCAACTAAAATGGTAAGTCGCTACTTCCCTCCCTCTCCTCCCTTGAACGTAAACTTAATACAATCTTTTTCATTTTCAGGCATCTACTCCATCTGCTGCACTAGTAGGACAAAATGGCGATCAAACGTTACAAGGTTCGCTACGATCAGATCATCTACAAATGAGGCCAGTGGAAGAAACAACCAAGGTGCATAATCCTACACCGCTACAGCGTAAATTTAAACAAGTCTTGCGTTATGACGATCATAGCATAGTACTCCAAACGGGAATGCTCCCTTCCACGGATGTCAAGATAATGCGCAATCAGTATGGGGACTACATACTGATCCCCGTGAGTCCGTACATTCGCCACCAACTTGATATTATTGAGGAGTATGTGACATTAAATATGGACATTCCTACTCCTCTTGCTCAAGAGTGGAAGGCGAGAGATGACAAGGATACTCCCTATAGAAAGATTTGGGATGGTAATCAAATTTGCCTACCGGTATCACATTGGTGCACTTACTATAAGAAGGAGGAAGATCATTCAACATCCATCACATGCGACGAGCTCGGAGAAGGTACTTGGGATATCCTTTTCAAAGTGAATGGGCTATATTATGGTCGGCACAAGGATAATAAAATAGCCTCGCTCTCCATGCATATGGAATCCATCCTATATATTCCGAAACCACCCAACGTGGATGACATAATTGATCAAATCCTTAACAGCAGTGGTACGAAGCGCAAGTCGGAGAAGAATGCTGCCTCAAAACGCAAATCAAAGAAGGAGAATTACTAGTCCTTTCCTAACTCTACCCTATGACAATTCGCTTATGTGCTTTGAGTGTCGTAGACGTGGTCTTATTAGATACATTTTATTTCTTCGTTGCCATCATATCATTTGTGTATTTTGTCGTGAAAAGCATCGATGTAATTCTTCATTTTGTAATATGTTATAGAACGTTTCCTTAGATGTGTAAATTTCCGTTTTAGGCTTCTATCATCATTTTTATGGATTGTGAAGGTGAACCTGTACAGGAGCTCAGTGCTATTGCTATGAACAATTGGACATATCAGATTGTTAGTGTCTATCATCAACATGCCAACTGCGATCCCAATGTTGATCAATGGGCGAGAAAACACATTCATGGACTTAATCTGAAATATTTGCAAGACTATGGCTTTTCTTGTGAGAGTGCTCTTCTTATTGACTTTAAACGATGGTTAGCTGCTTTCAATGTTATACGCATCTTTTGTAATAATCCTGGTAAGGAGAGGAAAGTATTTCCCAATCTAGTCATTGATGATATTTTGCTCCCGCCTTGGGATAGTAGAGTGAATCAACACTACCATGAAGTCACGAAACGTTTTAAGGATTTGTGTGTTCCTATTTTGTCTGTTCGTTGTAGTAGCTACGTTCATAACCAATGCTTCTTTCCTCCTTACCTCAACACTGCCAAAGTCCTGTATGGTTATCATTGCTCGCTGTATGATAGTTACCAGCTGTATCTATTTTATCTGTCTCAAACCATTGATTTATAATGCATGCTTGTTACAGTTATTCAATAAATGTTACTATGAGATGAGTTGTTTTCATGCAATGGATGGGTTAGATAAAGGGCGATCATGTCTTTCTCAAATGACTGCGGAACATTACATTTTCATAGGCAAAGTTTAAAAGGAGCTGTTCAAGATTATGTGATAAATTTTTATAAAGATGAGACCGACATCGAAGCAGTGGTCGATGATGCTAGCACTCTATTTCTAGAGTTAATGAATACATTCTCTGATAGCATTGCCATGGCGCGATTAGTTGCGAAAATTAAGTTTAGTCATTTTGGAAAGGAGGAGGTGGAAAGTCGCTCTTTCCATTTTGCTTCTTATTCAATGGAAGTGGTAGATCACCCCGAAGAATTTTTTAAAAGACATATGATAAAAATTGCTGAACGTCTTAACGCATTTAACCATCATCGCAGCAGTCTAGTGATTGAAGCGATTTCAGATATTCACATTCAACTTTCTATAAAGAAAAATTGAAAATGCAGTAGTACTTGATTGTAGCACAACTGGTTTTCGAGCTATGTCTGCTCACTCTCGAAGTATTTTCCTTCTGTACATGCGTCTATTATTTAGAAAAGGCTAGCAAATTCATGTCTTCAAAAAGGCTTGCTTTAGAAGTTGTTAGTAAGAGTGAAAATATGTGTGATGTATGTAAGCGAAAGGATGGAAATGAAAAGCGCATCTTCAAGAGATGTAAGCATGCTTTTTGTCAACGCTGTTTCATACGTAATTGCATTCAACTTTGCAAATGTAACCACTGTGATATTGCTCATTTCGAGTGTCACTTATGCCGCAATAGTTAGTACCTATGCAAATGTGGTAAAGACAGGTTTCAGCAAAGACTAACACGGAAAATGGCGAAACGTAAAATGACGAAACGTAAAAGTCAAAAGTCTTCAAAGTTTTCTTCAGCCATTCAAGCTCTCCGACGAATGAAAGCAAACCAGCGATACAATGCTATACGACATGCTAACGATAAATTCATTCGTGAAATTATTTCTCATGTGAGAAAGTTGAGGACGAAGAAATTAGCACCAAAACAACGAAAGTTACTTAAGCGATATGCTACGAAATTGCGTTTCATCTCCAATCCTAAAGTCACCCTTCAAAGACAGAGGGAAACTCTAACACAAAAGGGCGGTTTCTTTCCAGCGTTACTACCGATGCTAGCTCCTATCGTGGGCAACGTATTGGGTAATATCTTTGGCTCTAGACGTTAATTATGCAAATGTTGAATCTCAAAGTATTATAATGGATTTCAGACTTCAATGTGATAAAGTTCTGACTGTATCAGGTCCATCTCATGCAGGTAAAACTGTTTTCACGCTGAATTTATTGGATAAAAGAAGGGAGTTGTTTTAGGAACCTATCAATCGAGTGATTTGGTGTTATGGCATTTATCAACCGTCGCTGTTTCAGGAATTGCAAAGTCGCAACTTTATTCGACATGAAGGAATTATTCCAGTGGATAAACTTCAGTCTAATGATGTTGTTGTATTGGATGATTTATTAAAAGAAAGTAAGAATTCAAAAGATGTTACAGATATGTTCACTCGCGCAGCACATCATAAAAGGTGCTTTATCATCTATATCACACAAAATTTGTTTCCTGATGGAAAAGAAGCTCGTACACGAAACCTGAATACACACTATTATGCTATTTTCAAGAATCCGCGAGATAAAAGTCAATTTGAAATTTTAGCGCGACAAGTTGCACCCAGAGGATCAAAAGCCTTAATTGAAATTTTTCAAGCAGCTACTGAAAAACCACACGGTTACTTATTCATTGACTTTACGCAAGAGTGTCCGGAAGAATTTAGATTTCGAAGTGATATTTTGAAAACTCCCATGATTATCTACAAACTATGAGTTCTTATTCTCGCATGATTGTTATTCCTCAGGATGAATATGTACAATTGACTGCCATGCAGCAAGTAAAGCAACCTCTTGCAAATCAAATGTATAGGAAAGAAATAGATTATCAGCAAAATGTTCACATCAAAGATCCACATCGTGCTGTATTATTACAATCGGAAACTATTGAGCAATTGAAAAGCTTGAAGAATAAGATGCGTGACTCTGTATCGACTGCAACACCTTTAGCATCTCGCGCACATGCCATATCTCTTTTCAATAGTATTGAACCCCCATCTCAATGTAAATGATAGAGGAGAAATCATTACAGATGAAAATAAAGTGATTGATGCTTCACGTTATGAAGACTTGATTCAGTATGCGACACGTAGAAAGCGCCGTCAGGGCTATGTTCCACCTGGTTGGTCATACTTTCTTAAACTATTGAAAAAGCATAATGTACCAAAATTTGCTTTGAATAATGAGACATTGAAAGAACTTGATTCAACAGTGGCTACTACTCCAATGCTTCAGACGATGAAAATGCCAACAAATTGGTTTAAGACGTCACCTGCTACATCCCCTCTCACACTCACTAAGCAAACAAGAGGAAGAACTCGACGTAGATCTACACCACCACTAAAACTAGTAAAAGGAAAACGTAAAACAGCTCCTCCCAAGAAATACATGTTCTCAGACTATTAATATGAAGCAGATGTGTTGCTTGCCATGTAATGAGCCGCCAGAGGTGAGTGTCGTTGTCACTTGCACTTGCTGCGCCAGCTCTCACAATGAAACTCCTAAGCAATGTGAACACGATCGCAAAACCGCTAAAGCTAAATGCTGCAGTTGTTGTAAATGTAGAAAGGTAAGAAAGCAAAAAGATGAGAAGGAGGAAAAAGAGTCAGTCGTCATCGACTGAACGTTTGAAGTCAATCTATTATGATGTAAAACATCCGGCAGGATTTGCATCGATCAAGAAATTATCAAAAGCGAGTGGTCTTCCACAATCACAAGTGAAACGATGGTTAAAGGGTCAGGCTACCTATACACTCCACAAACAAGCGAAAAAGAAGTACCGCACCCGCCATTATATTGTTCATGACATCGATGAACAGTGGCAAGCAGATTTGTGTGATGTTGCCTCCATTTCAAAACATAACTCGGGCAATAATTTTATTTTAACCGTCATTGATATTTTCTCGCGTTATGCGTGGGCTCAACCTTTAAACACTAAAGAAGGGAAAGGAGTAGCAAAAGCATTCCAAACAATTTTTCGAGAAGGTCGCATTCCAAAAAGAATTCAGAGTGATCAAGGAAAAGAGTTTGAAAATCAGCATATGAGAAGATTATTTGAGAGGCATGACATTGAGTTGTTTACTGTAAAGAGTGCTTATAAAGCTGCACTCGTTGAACGTTTTAATCGCACATTAAAAAATCGCTTGTGGCGACATTTTACTGCCAACTTGACACAAAATTGGACAAAGGTTCTACAAGATACACTCCATGCCTACAATCACTCTATCCATCGTTCTATTGGACTCAGACCAGTAGATGTAAATGCTGACAATGTAGATAAAGTGCGCGAATCATTCCAACGTAAACGCACTCATGTGAAAAGTGATGTGAAAATTGGTGATAAAGTTCGTATCTCAAAAGTGAAAAGTGTTTTTGCTAAAGGGTACCTTCCGAATTGGGCAGAGGAGGTATTTACAGTATCAAGGATTGATCAAAAAGACTCTCCCACCACCTACAAGTTGAAAGATTACGATAATGAAGAAATTGAGGGTAGCTTTTATCGCGATGAGATTGAGGTAGTCACTGAAAGTGAAACATATTTGGTAGAGAAAATCATCCGATGTAAAAAGCGACAAGGTGAAGAATGGTGTCTTGTTAAATTGACTGGTTATCCTTCAAGTATGAACTCTTGGATGCGTCGTGCCACCATCTTTCATCTAAGTGATCGACAGTGATTCATGCAAAGTTGTAACTAACAATGTTTAGGGTTTGAGCTATGAATCCAACTGCCTCATTTTATTCACGACCCTCCTATGTGAGCAGTGGAGGACAAATTTACATCGGCGCTCGCCGCCAACGTGGAGGTAGCATACTTGGTGCACTGAAATCTGTTGTAGCACCTCTCATATCCAATGTCGGAAGATCTTTAAAACGAAATGTTTTAAGTAATGCCGTTGGCTTTGCTGGTGATGTTGCTGGTGATCTTTCCAGAGGTAGACGTTTTAAGAGCAGTTTGTTGAATCGTGGGAAGGAACGCGGTTTAAAAACATTGAAGCAGACCTTTGCTGGTGTTACTCAAGGAAAGAAATCGCCTAAACGAATGAATAAAGGAAGAAGGAAGCATCGCGGAGCTGGTAAGGTGCGATCTTCAGTCAAAAGGCATTCACGCAAACGTCGCAGAGGCTCTAATCATTCATCAGGCGCTAAACGACGACGCTGCCATAACTTCTAATCATGGAGTGTAAAACTTCCGCGTTTTGTTTGTTTGATCAACAAGCGATACAGACAGATATTCTTAGTTCAAGTATTGTAGATTATCATCCTCGAACAGCTGAGAATGCTGGCCTCATTGAATTTGTTATTCCTGGTGGTAGTGATGACTACATAGATTTGAGTTATGCGATGGTTGATTTGAGGTTTAGAATTCAGCAAGCAGATGGAACTGCTATTGACGATACACATAAAGTTGGACTGAACAATTTACCATTGACTACATTACTTCGCGATGTTTCTCTAACGATTGGAGAGCAGCAGGTGGAAGGTGGCCAAAGCGATTATCCCTATAAATCATATTTCAATCATGTATCACAGTTTCATCCAGCAGCACAAAAAAGTCATATGGAAGCCATGGGATGGTACAGAGATGAAGCAGGAAAATTTGATGCTGAAACAAACAGTGGCTTTGTAAAGCGATCTGCTATGATTAAAGATAGTAAAGTATGTCAGCTATATGGTCTGCTGAATTTAGACTTCTTTAGACAGTCAAAGTTTTTACTCTGTAATACCAGCATGCGACTCAGGCTGACATTGAATAAGCCTGAATTTGCGCTGAATGCATTTGCTAAAGTTGACAATTTTAGAATTCATGTGGAAGATATTGCACTTTACATTCATCGAGTAGTACCGAATCCAAGTGTCATTAGAGGGCATGCTGAAGGTCTTAACCGCCAAAATGCCATTTACCCCGTTCAGCATACAAAGCTTCTCACCCTTACAATTCCGAAAGATCAAAAGAGTTTCATGAAAGATGGCCTCTTTCCATCGGAAGCACCGAAGCTCCTCATCGTGGCAATGGTTGAAAATGATGCATTTAATGGTAATATAAAGAAGAATCCTTTCAATTTTAAACACAATCAGTTAAGTGAAATTGCTTTACGTGTAAATGGTGTGAGTCATCCTGGTCCACCCTACAAACCAGATTTTGCTTCGGATCAATTTATGCGCAGTTATGTTGATTTTATGGATGTTTTTGGCTTTTACAATACGGATGACACCAACGGACTGACTATGAAAGAGTTTAAGAGTGGATATACTATTTATGCATTTGATTTGACTGCTGACAGCGATATTAGTGCACCCTATCGTCAAGCGAACGTGCCTCATAATATTCGTTTGGATTTGACGTTCAAAAGAACACTACCTGAGACGATCAATGTATTAATTTATGCAGTCTTCGATTCAAACATTGAAATTACAAAGTATCGTGACGTCATTCTTCAGTATAATCGTTAATGAGTTGGTTGAATGCTGACGATATTAAGACTGAAGTGCAGCGTAATGCAGACGAAGCGACGTTGAAAGCTTTCGATAATGTCTATTCGCTCGATACCTTACCACCTGCAGTAAATCACTATCCCATCTTTATTGTGCTAAACACTCATTCGCAGAATTTAGGCGGTGAGCATTGGAAAGCTATCTTTATTGGAGAAGACCGACGTGGTGAGCTATTTGACTCTCTTGCTCAACCTCCAAATATACCAACACAGCAGTGGTTCAGAAAACATACGCGTCAATATCAGCGAAATGAACGCATACTACAACATCCACTTTCATCAACGTGTGGTGCTTTTGTACTGTACTTCATCTTAAAACGTTTACATGTATCTCGATTTATATCTGTTATTCAAAACTTTTCATGTAATCCATCCTCCAATGAAAAAATGATTTGTAAGTTCTATCATGATTTGAAATAAAAACATCATGTTGGAAAAAATGTTTTTTATTTTACAATCCGCTGGGTACGTACATACTCGATGAGATAGTCTAGGATGGCATTTGCTTGTACATGAGATTTTAGTCCAGTAATGATCACTTTACTATTATGAAAGATTGCACCATGTACAGGTAACCAACAACTAATGAGAGCTGCAAGAAAAAGTTCGGGTTCATAACACAAATTGTAACTGCTGGTACGAATCTTAAAAAATGATACACTTTCACTCAATTGAGTAGAGATCACCATATTGTCCACAGTCAGATTCGACATCACACACCTCTCCCTCTTCCATATCCGAAGTAGTAGTCTTTGTAGCTCTAAGCGCATTGACTGCGCCGATGAATGAGAAAGGGCGCCGAGAATCTGTACAGTCCCATTTGGGAAGAGCTGAAGATTCCATGAATTGTTCATCTTCACCACTAACATTTGAGGTCGGCCCGGGTAATACTTGCTGTTTGGAAGGTGTTGTTGTAATGTTGTGAGATCGATTTTGGTGTAGAGTCTGAAGCGACGGAGAATGTTGACGATGGTGTAGCGATGGCGCTTCATGATGAAAAAATGAGTAAATTGAGCGATGCACCTTCCTTTTATACTTTTCCCAACTACCTTGATGAAATGTGAAGTTAGTATGGAGTTGGGAATGATAGAGTTGAATTCGCCGTTTGTTGACGCGCAACCATATGCGATTTCCAATACGTGAATGTCTTTTCATATAGAAGTATTTCAAATCCTTCATGATATGATGTAGAGATTGAAAATGACGATAAGATAAAGCAAACTCTCTTCTTACATTTCCAGTTGAATCTTTGAAATAGACGTTTCGATCATGATCCGTTTCAATACGTTGTAGGGAATCTAATTTCCAACTCATGGTGCGTGGTAGTCATGTCTGATTAAGATTTGCATAGTAGGGCGATGAACTCACGACGAATAAATGTCATGATGGAGCGATGTATGTATCTTCTATACTTCTCCCAATTGTATTTGCGAAATGAGAAACAGTTTGCGGAATGAGAATGGCAGATTTGAATTTCATTTCTGTAATGTTGAAGCCAAACTTGATCACCCAAGGAGATGAATCTTAATGTTTCAAAATATTCCAAATCCCTCATGATATCATTGAGGTTGACAAATTGTCGCCATGTTAATGTAATACCTCTTGATGTATGACCATGAGAATTTTTGAAATGTACGTTTCCATTACGATCAACTCTGATATATTGTAGAGAGTCCAAAATCCAAGTCTTCATGATGTTATGCAAAGCCGCAGATCAGCAATATCAAAATGTCGTTTTATCATATTTTGCTTAGCAATGCGGCCGCAAATAGATTTGCTAGTAATCGAGCCGCACTCTTTTCTACTCCCATTGATCATACACAACAGCTAAATGGAAAGTGGGAAGTGGGTGTCACTCAACTTGTTCATAGCAACTATGTCTATACTTTTGATCATGAGGTGATGACTATTAATATGAGACGCACAGCTGTTTACCACTGTGAAAAGGGCTGCCGAGAAAAATTCCACAGTGGCCAAAGAAAGATCTCTTATCATGCAAAAAGTTTATATATGATTTCCTGAATAAAGCGTGTAAACATATTTTCCAATTTACTCCGCACAATGATGATCATAATTATGTACATCATGTAGTTGAGAAATATTGGATTGTTGGTTTAAGTCCAAGTTTAAGAAATGATTTAGGTTACCTCGCTAACGCCTTAACAAGCTATGATAATTATAGCGTAAATTACCACCCAAGTGGTCATAAACAGTTAATATATCGAGAGGAAGCTTATTATGTAGATCTTATTCCAAAAAATGAGAAGACGTTGGTGAAGAAGATTGTGATTAAGCCAAGAAAGACAAACATGACTCCTGAAACATTATTGAAGAAATTTAATTATCTCCTTCGAGTTGATGGTAAACAAGTGGCAACATTGACTTATATCAAATCATCTAATCATATTGCAATAAGTAAATTAAATGATGATGATCTAGTATTAGTTTGTTCAAAAGATTTTCATCAGTTCTTACGACATCGTTCTGCAGCTGTTCATGGAAAATTTGATATGCAACATTTGCCATATGAAAGGTCAAATCAATTTGATACAGAATGGACCGTATCTTTATACAGAAAGTGTGTAGAGCCTTTAGGTGGTATCTTACATGAAACAAGAGTGTTGATGCCTCGCATTATTACTTCAGTTAAATTGGTTGTAGATTATTTAAATGAAGTGATTAATGACCAACAAATTTCATTTTCTGAAAAAGAAGGTGCTCTGTCTCTCACTGTAAGTGGAAAAGGTATTGAACTAATTATGGATAAAACTCTAATGGACATTTTGGGTTTTGATCAAAATATCTTTAAAAGTGGTACTGTAAAAAAAGCTAGCGCAGACATGTCGCTATCGCGTCGTATTAACTATTTTCAGATATATTCCAATATTGGTGAAGATGTACGTGTGGGAGATGTTGAAGCTCCATTGCTAGCAATGATACCATACCAGCCAAAAAGCTGCAGTATTTTATCTGAGCATACTTTCAAGAAAGTGCATTATACAAAACTGAAATCAAACTACATCCCACAAATTGATATTGCAATTTATGACGATACTGGTGCGTTGATTCCTTTTCATAAAGATGCTGTGACAAGTATCACACTCCATTTCCGAATGAAGAGTTAATGCAAAAGAATGCTAATATATTTTTCCAATGTGAATAATATGGAAAGTGAAAATAAGGACTCGTTTCTAATCTACTTGCCCAGTAATGCTTCTATGAATAAATTTCCCAAAAATAAACCATCAGACTATCGAGTAGAATTAAATCGCCCACTACATTTAGAAGGAGAATGGGAGGTCGGCGTTTCTAGTATTTGCTATGATAGCAATATTCAGAATGTGAATGATGTGGAAGAAATGATATTGACTCCTCGCACCCATGATGGAATAACGATGAATAATGCATTCAAGTTCCCATACAATTTAACATCAGATGGAAAGTGGATGCCCCAAGTGAGTGTACAAGAGAGATTTTGGGAATACCACAGTAGTGCCATTCCTCGCTATCATCTTGTTTTACTAATAAGAGGTTGACTACACGTTCATAACAAGTTGAACGTGAATTATAGCGGGCACCCTTCAACCCCTTCTCCCACACGTGAACGACAATTTTATTCTTATTATGTTTCTCGAACGTTTCTACATCTTTGATTTTCATGTTGTCACTATCACAACCTTCAAAGTCTAGTTCATCCTCCCACTGTCTATAGCCATAGGTACGATCTCGATGCGCGTTGATATCATTATAGTGGAGAATGGATAGGACGGCATATTTGAAACACTGTGATTTACAATCGACATTGATGACAGCTTTCTTATTATACAACGTTTTTGGTAGTTTAAATGTGCCTCGAGCTGCATGACTTTCTAATAGAGAAATTTTGAACATGGCTGAGTTCACGCCATCAAAAATGAGAGCACTGTCGCGCTCATTGAACTTATCTACATTTGATTTTAAACATTGAATATGGAAATTTAGCCAAGACTCGCAGTCTACAACTTCGGTTGCGGAAGAGGAAGGAACATGAAACTGTATTCTCTCCGTCACTTGACCCGTTTGAAAATCTATTTTAATATATTTTAGTTTAAGGTAGATGAGCGCCTTCATTCTAAAATTGTCTAAATTGTTGAAGAGCGCTTCGATAATGTTTGAATTTTGAAGGAGCCACTCAGGAAAATCTACTATTTGAGTATTGGACTCCATGCAGTAGTCGCGTACTAAATGACTATGGGAAACGTTAATGAGGGAGATTGTAGAGGTACCGTTCGTGTAGTGATCATTTGCATGCGTGTGTTGAAGTCTGTGCGAAGATCGCTGAAAGTGACTATCAAAACAAAGAGGGCACAAATCGCAAGGAAAGGAGATGTCATCGTCAGAATCAACTTCACCTCCGGAGATTGATGCCGCTTTGCGTTGACACACACGTTGTTTGATGTGTCGAAGGAGACTGTGCTTCCTTGTAAACATATGTCCGCAGTCAGCACATTCCCACTCGTTGCCTTGTCGCGAGAGTCCTGAGCACGATATTGACGATGAAGACCTTTTGAAATACATGCCATAATAAATTTTTATTTCGTATTATCTTTGCTTTCATACTGACTTACTTGAATGGGGCTTCAGTGGATGATTTAACCATGTATACTTTTTCATTTGGAAATAGTAGCACGCTTAGTCTAACTTGTAAATCTTATGACACTTCATATGGGTGATGATGGTAGATGAAATAGTGTTAAATAAAATTAAGATAGCTTACACTTCTGATACAGGGAGAGCAATCGACTGCGATCCATGTGTAAAGAGCTTGTTTGACTACGGAAGAGAGAAGTGTGTTATGTTGCGTGTGGCGCCTGAGTGTCCTCCCATTTCATTCCATTCATCAATTCGTCTCATTGATAGAGACAGGTAGAACTCATGGTTCTCATAACGTATGCAATGGAAAGTTTATAAGGCAACCTTCGACGGTTGGCTAAATGTCGCCCTGGCGCGAATGCATACTACGTTGAGACAGAGGCAATCACTTGCAAACATGACGCAGAGAGGTTTAACAATATTGACCATTGCCGAATGTCCCTTGCGGTATACATAGCTACGGGTTTCACCGCCGCCCTCTACAGGAACGCCCGTCGAAAGGAAGTATTACACCGAACTTCATTTGCAACGTTCAAGTTGACTGATAGCAGATTCAACTTAATGATAGTATTCGCCAGTCCGAAGACTGCCCAGGGCAAGCCGCGTGGAGGTTCTATCATGTCTTGCCCCATGGTGGCCCTTATGAGGGCCGGTGGTTCGTTCTCGGTGACAAGTTGACTATTGGCTTGAATAGTCAATAGGTATGACAGTTAGGTTGTCATAAACCCTGTGCCGCCTAAGCCGTGGTGGTGCATCTGGCACCTTTCGCATGCGGGTGGTGTTAGGAGTCCACACCCCATCCGTCCAAACGATCTTCTTGATCTTCTCCTTCTTCTCATCCTCTTCATCCCACTCGTCGAGGATGATGAAGTCGGGAATGGTGTTGGCAGGAGACGTTGCTTCCATCGTGACTTAAAATTGAATGAGAAGCGCTACAATCTTCTGGCTTATACAGGGTTTTCAACAATGAATTGCTCAACAGCGAATCAGAATGCTTCAGGGATAGCAATCGACTGCATAACGTTCAAGTTGACTGATAGCAGATTCAACTTAATGATAGTATTCGCCAGTCTGAAGACTGCCCAGGGCAAACCGCGAGGAGGTTCTATCAAATCTTGCCCTATGGTGGCCTTTATCAGGGCCGGTGGTTCGTTCTCGGGGACCGTTATCAGTCATCTTACAGCCAACCGATTCTGCTGAGAGAGTCTTTGACTCTCTCCATGGTAGCAGTGTCGACTTCCACGCTAGTTGGTATGTGAGTGGAGGGTGGAATGTAGCGCCATTCCATTGGATTGGTAACACTTGCTGTCATCGCATTACCAATCCGAGCAAGATTGTTGTGGACTCTGTGTTGCTCCTCTATTCTAAGAAATTTATTAAATAAATTTCGCGGTCTTAACTGCGGTCCGCGAGGAGAGCTGACTTGACTGTTCGGCGTCTCCATGATTGAAATGAAATGAAATAAGAGGTAGTGGTTTATATACCCCTCTAACGCGACGCAACGTTCAAGTTGACTGATAGAAGATTCAACTTAATGATAGTATTCGCCAGTCTAAAGAATGCCCAGGGCAAACCGCGAGGAGGTTCTATCATGTCTTGCCCCTGGGTGGCCCTTAAGAGAGCCGTTGGTTCGTTCTCGGGAGTGACGTGATGGGGTGGTGAAGGCAGGGAAAAGATCTGCAATGAAAATGATATGTATTAGAATAGGATATACTATCTTATTTGCTTTTCACTTACCAAGTTAGCCATCCTTAGGCAGTCTCGCGCGCTTCCTAACAGAAAAGGCGGTTAAGTGGCCACGCATCCGGAGTGTGGCGTGGAGGCATTTCTTCTGTGGATGGCCGTTATAACAAATTATAGACTCATCTAAGTCTTTGTTCACTATGACCTGGCCGTCCAAATGATTATCCCGGATAGGGATGTGAAACTCAAACAACCAATCCTCATTCAAACGATTCCACTCATCCCTCATGCGCTCCAACTTCTCAAACGCCTGTCTCTCATCACCCCGCCGAGCCACATTCCTCTGCAACTCAACATTCCTCGCTCTCAACACACTCTTTTCCATCATCTCCTCAAACTTCGCTTCTGCATCTCTCATTCTTCTCTCTGCAGCACTCGCCCTCTTCTCACAGTCATCATTCTTCTCTTCCAACTCTCGCGTCTTCTTCTTCAAATCAGTCACACTACTCCTCATTCGAATATTCTCATCCGCTATCTCCTTCGACTTCAGTTCCTTCTTTTTCAACTCATCCAACTCATTCACGACTTCGTCCTTCACCTTCTTCAAACTCTCATACTTATTTATCAACAAATCATGCGCCATCTGCTGCGACACATGCTTCTTCTTTTCATCCTTCAACCACCTCGCCGACTGCACACGAATCCCACCAATCTTCACTTTTGGGGAAGATGAGCTCTGCGGGGGTCTTCAACAACGATGCTCGACATCTCCGAGGAAGAAGAGCTCAACTTCCTCACACGCTTCCTCACACGCTCCCTATCTAAATCCACATCATCCCCATCATCACTCTCAAGCACTCTCTTTCGCTCAATCTCAGCCTCCAACGAAGCAACTGCTTTCGCCAACTCATCATTCTCAACAACATTCTCCACCTTGCCGTCTCGCTCTATCGCCAACATTCGCTCCCTCTCTTCAACAATCAACTGTGTGAATCTCAGTTCATTCACCAAACCTCCACTACAATCTGCATGCACTCGGTAAAACTGTGCCTCATCCTAAACTCCCTTCAACACTCTACACTTCACACACGCAACCCTATTCAGGATAATCATGTGGTCAGTGCCCGCCTTCTTTACATGCGCCTTAGCGTCCGCACTGCGATTTATTCGCCCACATGTGCACATCTTGATATGAAATTTTCGGTTCTCATCGTTTGCCATGGCCAACTGTAAGATAATGAAATTTGTATAAGTTTGGAATCATGTAGTACAGTCATATTCCTAAAGCATTACACTTAGTGAGGAATGATAGATTTGAGTGTAGTGAGTGGCACTCGATCCCGTCGGCAGCCCGAAGGCCTTGTACTGATCACTAGGGAAGTGAGAGATCTTCCCCGATACCCGCTATTTACAGCTGAAGACATCATTGTCACTGCCCCGAAGTGATAACAGCAACGCCGAGTCAAAGGTAGTGATCAGTAGCTGGGATCGAACCCCTCAAAGCTGCCTTAGACTTAGTTAAATTTCAAATCTGATAGCAGATTTGAACTCAGCATACTTGAAAACCTTAGACTACATGTTAAAACTTTGAAAAAACTGAAAATTAAGAATTTTAAAAAAATTCCGCATTTTACTACTCATACTACTTTTAAAAATTTTATCAGTAGTAAAGACACTATCAAACTCTATCACACAAACTTTGAAGTAAGAAGATAGCTTGCCTACTTCAAAAGATAGAGTCCTTTGAAACACCCGATATCGGAAGCTCAGAGCGACGACCGTCGCTTACCTCGTCTTTCGATGAAGTGATCAGACTTACGTTGCCGGGGGTTTATATATGCTCGGAAGAAAACTTAAAATGGCTCTATCTCCGAAAGTATTCATCGTAGCGACATGCGGTTTGTTGCAAACGATTCGTCTCATCATTCTCTATCATATGACTCCTAAGCCATTCTCATGTGACCACGGGAAGTTGGTGGGTCAGCACATGTCCATGTAACATGCCACAAGTGAAAAAATTCCTAAGTGTGGGAGCTCCAGTGTGGTGAAAATTTTGAAAAATTTAAAACTTCCAAATTTCAATCTGGGACCCTTACCAAAACTTTTTTCATCACTTTTCACTGAGCCCCCCCCCACCGTTCGGAGAAATTTGATGGAAACTGTTTTGGTAAAGGTCCCAGGTCGAAATGCGACACTTTGGAAAATTTTCAAAATTTTGTCCATACAAAGTCACTCTGACACTTAGGATTTTTTCAGGTGAGCTCCGACGTGAAATCTTGTAACAGCTCTAACTTTTGAACGGCTGGTCCGATTGACTCGCAACAAAAATGTTACCGAGCAGCTTTTTCTCCTCTTTCAAACGAGTATCTATAAGACAAAATCCATCCACTAGAACCAAAATTAGAAGATCGCTGTCGGGGGGGGGTCAGTGAGATTTGATGAAACAAACTTTGGTCAGGGTCCCATGTCGAAATGCGACACTTCGGAAAATTTTCAAAATTTTGTCCATACAAAGTCACTCTGACACTTAGGATTTTTTCAGGTGAGCTCCGACGTGAAATCTTGTAACAGCTCTAACTTTTGAACGGCTGGTCCGATTGACTCGCAACAAAAATGTCATTTGACAGTTTTTTCTCCTCTTTCAAACGAGTATCTATAAGACAAAATCCATCCACTAGAACCAAAATTAGAAGATCGCTGTCGGGGGGGGGGGGGTCAGTGAGATTTGATGAAACAAACTTTGGTCAGGGTCCCATGTCGAAATGCGACACTTCGGAAAATTTTCAAAATTTTGTCCATACAAAGTCACTCTGACACTTAGGATTTTTCAGGTGAGCTACGACACCGACATTCCACCCTCCCAACCTGGCCGGCACACCACGCCAACCTGGAGAGCGCATCACAAACCACCTCTCGCTACGTCGTCGGGCCAGAGGGGGGGCGTCAGACTCGAAGCAACACGGCCGACTCGTCTGACAGGGGGGGGACGTCAGCGACGGCGGCCATCTTGCGCGGTCCAGTGGTGTAGATTTACTTACTACTATGATGATATGATAAAACCCTCACGCGAGAGCCTCGAATTTCCGCAATATCTAAAAACCTGTTCATGTGAAAATTTTAGGCTTCATGGTCTAAATTGTAACAGAAACACAACAGTGGGGTTCGATGCTCCTAAGAACGTTTCGGTTACCAAAATCTGATAGTGAAGCTTTCGTGGTTCATTTTAATCAATTTTAAGCGATTAGAGACATTTTGACTGGCCACCCGGGACGAACACACCAGATGCTTTTGTTAAATATTTGGCAAATACTTGACAACATTTTAATAAACTTCTACTAAAATTTTATCAAATATTTATCTAACATAGCTGATGATTTGCCAATTTGTAGCAAATAGCAAATTATTTGGTAAAATTCTAATAAAATGTCTCAAATTTCTCTCTGATATCATCTTACACAACTCTTACGTGAATTCCCAACAAAAACTGTTCAGAAAATGTCGTGAAATTGCTATAAAAACATTCCAAAAAATGTTATATGTTCAAATGACAATACATGAGAATATTATGAAAATGTTATCTTAAAACATTTTTAGAATGTTTTCCAGACATGCTCCAATATTTTGCCACAACATATATCGTAGATGAACTGTAGTTTTATCAATAAAATGTGAGCATCCTGCGAATCCATAATGAGTCAAGATGAAACTAAGTTTAACGATGTGAAAAATATATTGCATTATAATTATAACATGTATAATTTACTTATCATAAAACTTGTGGGTTTGATCTTGACGCATAAAGTGGGTTCGCAGACCGCTCACATTCTATTGATAAAATTACAGT
Organism: Prostheceraeus crozeri; assembly: GCA_907163375.1. NCBI lineage: Eukaryota > Metazoa > Platyhelminthes > Polycladida > Euryleptidae > Prostheceraeus > Prostheceraeus crozeri. The sequence goes on along the minus strand of CAJQUW010013301.1, from coordinate 143,749 downwards.
TAACCTACGCCGTAGCAAAACATTGATGAAATTTACCGTTGATATTAATTGAATATATTGTTGATCGAAGTCATCCTGCTGCGAAATGCTCCAAGGATTAACAGTAGAAAAACTCAATGCTGCTAAAGCCAAAACATTCGGAGGCAGTGACAAGAATAGCCCTACATGTACATATTTATACATTATAACTGTTGATCGAAGTCATCCTGCTACGAAATGCTCCAAGGATTAACAGCAGAAAAACTCAATGCTGCTAAAACCAAAACATTCGGAGGCAGTGACAAGAATAGCCCTACATATTTATACATTATAACTGTTGATCGAAGTCATCCTGCTACGAATCGCTCCAAAGATTAACAGCAGAAAAACTCACTGCTGCTAAAACCAAAACATTCGGAGGCAGTGGCAAAGAATCACATAATTTAAAGACTCACCTCATCAGCAGATGTCAGCCTACAGAACTGTCGTAATTGTTCCTCTACCATCAATTGTGCTGGTTTGGTTAGTTTCAATCAGTTCCCATTTATGATATCTCTTTAATAGACAATGATATTGCGGTCTGAAATGCACAATAGAGTTTTTGATGCAAAAAGTATTGAATGTATTTGACGCACATAACAGAAAGAACAGGCCATACAGAATGTAGCATAACTGAAAAATAGTAAGATGACACAGGTTTTGATCGAGCTTCTATTATGAGAATCAATCAGGTGATATTTTTAACTATCTTAGTATCTTTTATCATCCCAATAATTTACAACAGCACGAATTAATCCATAACACATTTTCCCACGGTGGACAACATATGCCGGTTAAGCAGAAAATCCGATTTGATATTCGATGTCAAATAATTTCCCCATTAACTGAAATCAGTAACAATAACGTACCCTCAAATGTCTTGCACAAATCCAAATTATACAGTGAAGCATTTGACCTATTTAGAAAACCACAAAAATTCGTATTTAAAAAAAATATGCCAACCCTGCATGTAGGCCTGACAAACGACGGTTTAGATGTGCACGCAAGCCACATTATCGACAGTATCAATCAGCGAATTAAAAGAGGATTCAATCTTTTTCCATACGACCAGCTGGTACAGTGATAATAGTGTGGTCCCAAAGAAGCCCTGTGATCCTGATGTTTAGCACGACCACTTCACTTCAGTCATGTATCTTGGACAGTTTCAATGCCACATTGGTGGACTACTTTTTAGTATCCTTTCTCTCTCAAGAATAGATTTTCAGTAGATTCAATGACGCATGGGACGACTGCTGTGCACATTGCTAAGCGGTGCGCGCTGTCATGGTGAGGATTGTCCATAGAATATGGATTCTCTCTCTATACTCGATGCTGATGAATTTCAGAGGAAGTTAACTTTCTTATGATTTGATGAGGGACCACACTATCATCATCGTACCGACCAGCTCCCGAATGAAACACCCACTGGAAGGCAGCCGCATACGCTGCGGATTCTATTCGAGAATCCGGAGAACGCTTGCAATTTTTTTAAATGGAGGAAATTTACCACCCCTATTTTTGGGAAATATGCCTCATCATCAAGGATCGAAGTCTCCATCTCCTATCATGATGAATCACACGATTAATTCTTTAACTGAATGTACATTTTATTTGGTAATTGAAGGACATTATAATTTGAATGGTTGGCTTAGAATGTTTTTTCAAGTCAACTGTTTTTACACCTGATTTACAAATACAATTTATTTGCTATACTCACATGTCTGAATAATAGTGACGCACCATATACACTCCATCTGGACACTCGACGCTAATGATCTTAAACAAAGGATGACAACATGCATATTACAGTATCTTCAATGAATAGAGAAAACTGCGCCGTCAGTCTTCACTTCGACGAGCGGAATGACACCCACACACTACACGAGGAATCCGTGAACTGACTGATAGACGTAGAGCGCGGCGAAGAAATGCTTTGCAATGTTCGAAGTCGGGAGGCTCGCCATCTTGAAGACATGATAATCCCTTCTCAGAATAGGTCAGAAATATAAATTAGATAACTGCAGAGGTTGGGATGCATTAGAATAAAGTAATGCCTTAGAAATAATCATGAAAACTGATTACTCGTGCAACATGCTCGTGACACTCGTGAAACATCGGGAAATGATAGCAACTCTCTGAGCGCCTTACACAGACTTCTAAATATAGCACCCAATATAGGATTCTCGTCACGGGAATTCCTATCGTTTCCTGAGAACGATTAGAGCAAGTTCGAAGCGATTACTACAGTTCGATAGGATCTCAGAGTCGGTGAAATTTCACACGACTTAAACCGTTTCTTCGATTTAAGGCTCATATTATGACTATCGAGTAGTTTTCACGAAGATAATACACAAGATTCATACAAGCAATATGGAAGTAAAACATACAATTTCGAACACAAGATCTGATTGCTACATTCGTGCTGAAACTTATTTTCAAGCTCATTTGACCAAGCATCGAATCACAGGTCTTCAATGAGAGATATTATTAGTGATGCAAATGGAAAATTTTCCAATTTTTTCAAAATTTTCCGGAAAATTTTGAAATTTTTTTTTTTTGGTGATTGACATTTTTTCCTTTGTTTTGGAGACCTGTTGTAGTCGTTTGAAAAGACTATGCAATATGCAAAGACCGAAAACTTCTCTATCATTCCTGCATGTTACCTTTTGGAACCATGCACCCTTTCCATGTCTATTTCAGATCATCCCAAATGAATTTCAGATATTAGATGGATTTCAGATTTCTCTAATTGAATTTCAGATATCTATCAGAAACCCAACTTTGAAAGGATCTTAAATTCAACTGGAGAATCTCCAATTCATCTGGAAATGTCTGAAATTCATTTGGGTAGATCTGAAATCGATTTGGAACTATATCTGAACCATCTGAGCTAGAAATGGAAGATGTGCATGCAGTTTGTCCTCAACGAAGATCGGACAATATGCCAGAACTTAGAAACTGTCATAGATATTCTTCTACTCGTCACAGATATGTTTTGTTTCCAAATATCTCACGAGTTTACAGTCTTCAAATGGTCGCTCATGTATAATGCTGCGTGGACTGTGTGCTTATTCTTCACATATTCATAAACATATGGAGAATTTGTATCAATGATCAAGACTGCACAACAAAGCCTAACTTTCAAGCTAACAAGCAAACTCCAAAATTATTGCTCCAGATCTTTCACATTGCATGAAATTATACCTTTATTCTAAAGCAAGATTCACGTTATTCCAAACGGTGTCTGTGTGATAATCAAAAATGCTAGCAAATTAGCACAAGTCACTGGTGGCAAAGGAATGTTCAAATATCTGCGGACGGAACTCGCAGTGCTACGATCGCTTTAATCGAAATAGTGATGAAATCAAGAGTTTTAGACCCACTCTATTGGTATGTACCTGCCTCGGCTGCGGAAGCGCCCCAATTATAGGGCGTATCAAAAAATCAAAACTTTCAAAATTTTCCAAAATTTTCCATAATTTTCCAATATTTTCCAAAATTTTCCAATTTTTTCCATAATTTTCCATGGAAAATTTTGATTCAAAATTTTCCGGAAAATTTTCATCACTAGATATTAGTGAATCAACGCCTTTTGAGACAATTTCTCATCGATTCTTGTCAATCAAAAGTTTAATGCTCCTGACATTAAATCCACAGCGTTTTGGATGGCATATCAGATCTTATCTGAAAACATGTATTTAATTAGTGTTTTGTTTTGACATTTAGGATAATTTGACTAATATTTCATAAATATTTAACAAAACCCGGTGGTAAAAATTTCATCGGGCCGAAGCATGAAATCTCGTTTCGGCATCGCGGCGTCGATTTCCCATAAAATCGATGTCTTGCCGATGCCCGAGAATTCGTCTCGGTATTGCACCTGATATTACGCTCTATTTCCGATATCGGATTTTGGCCGATTAATCGCTACATATGCGGTATCCACCTGTTTTGTCGCTCTATTTCCGATATCGGATTTTGGCCGATTAATCGCTACATATGCGGTATCCACCTGTTTTGTCGCTCTATTTCCGATATCGGATTTTGGCCGATTAATCGCTACATATGCGGTATCCACCTGTTTTGTCGCTCTATATACGACATCGGATTTTGGCCGATTAATCGCTGCATATGCGGTATCCCACCTGTTTTGTCACTCTATTTCCGATATCGGATTTTGGCCGATTAATCGCTACATATGCGGTATCCCACCTGCTTTGTCGCTCTATATTCGCTATTGGATTTGAGACGATAAGCCGACTAATTTACAATCTGAATCACTCGTATAAAAATTATACCGCTAACTACACACGCTTTTCCTACTCCTGAACTACAACCTGTGGTAGGCCAATTAACAATTGTTGAAAACGAAGACAGCATTCATTCAATAACATCATATTACAAAAAATGTATACATGAGATCTAGAAATAGCGCACTACACAATCTATATCAACAATCATCTGGATTTCTATACTAAAACTAAAAATGTTCGGATAACAAGTCCAATGTGATTTTAGGCGAAATCGTTCGATTCAACTTCTCCTCCAGAACATCTCGTCCTTCCAGTGCAGGCTCTGCGACTCCTAGCTCGTTGGTGTGGCAGGCAATTGCTTCCACCCGCAATGGCTTTGGCGAGAACTTGTTCGACCCGGACTGTCGCCTCCTCCTCCCTCTGCCGCGGTCAGTTGCATCCTTCAACATTTTCTCGATCACCTCTTCAATCGTCTTCTCATTCCCAATTTTCTCTTCTCTTAGGGAATCTGAAAATAAAGATGCGAGGAATTAGTAGTGTATGGTAATGAGTAACGAATGTTTGTTTCCAGTGGGAAACACAGAAAATACATTTAGATAAGCCTTGCTGCTGAGTGATGTCTTCGACGAGCTGGCTTGTGTTACCCGACCCCGTCCCGCGGATAGGGCGTCTTCGATAGACTACCGCTGCTTTGTATCATAAAAAGAATAATGCTGCATGCGGAAAACTACATGTACTCGTATGTGACAGTAATGAAAGAAACTTTGTGGTCTACTGTACAAATGTTTGTTAATTCGTCGCGATGACATGAACTTCTTAACAAACAGATGAACATGCATTATACATACCGGTACTTATACATATATACTTCAGTTGACCAGTCTGATCGGGAGCGAATTTATGTTTTCAGGAGACATGATGCGCAAGCTCCGTTTTATTGTTATGGTCGATAGTTTACAATAGAAGCAATAACCAGTACTTCGGCCTTGAGAGGGCGATGCTACATGTAAAGTAACAATGGCACGAATGCATGCACATAAACACTAACATTTAATACAGATCAGGAGTGAACAGGACTTAAAAAATTTCACTTATGATTGGGCAACTGACCAGTTCATGTCTACTATTTATCGGAGGTTCAATGCATTCTGAAACAGAAATATTGTTTGAGAGTAATGGGCAAAAGACCGTTCCAGGACACCTAAAATTCAAAAAAAATAGTATCTTTAAAAACGACATAAATTCATGAATTTGAACCCTTTTTCAGGTTTTTAAGACCTAAATACATGAATTTAGTCCATTCAAAAAGTACCATTTTTGAAAAAATAGTATCTTTAAAAACGACATAAATTCATGAATTTGAACCCTTTTTCAGGTTATGAAGACCTAAATTCACAAATTTGGGCGTTTTTAAAAATACCCAATTTTCAAATTTTTCAAAATCTCAAATTTGAGAATTACAATTTTCACCGCTTAAATCATGACCGTTCCAGGACACCGAAAAAATCATAAAAGTTAAGAATCTCAAAATTTGAGAATTACAATTTTCACCCCCGCCAAAATCATGACCGTTCCAGGACACCGAAAATTAGTATTTTTAAAAACGTCTTTTAAATCCATTTTTCAGGTTTTTAAAATATATCATGTGTCTAAAAATATTTCTTTAAAAATGGAAGAAACAAAAGTGGAAGGAACCTCAAGAATATATCCTTCGTTATCATATGAACGTAGTTCTACTTTAATGGACATTGAAAAGATTAACATTGAAAAAATGAATAAAGAAAACACAAAGATAGAGTTAGGTATATGAAAGATAAGGAATCTCAATTATTATTAAGATTAGAGCATTATAAAAAATTAAGAAAGAGATGGACTAAAGTTAAGAATGTAACTCAAGGAATTGGCATATTCTTAACAATAAGTTTAGGTGCTTTAACAATTGTTATATCTTCAGGTGTTTTAGTAATTCCAGTAGTTGCTACAGCTTTAACAGGTACGGGTGTTTTTGCAACTTCACTTGTTACAATGTTAGATAAATCTTTAATAACTAAGAAACGAAAATCATTAAAAACTAAGCATTTACATATTAAAGAAGTCTATGATAAACTACATTACTACTTTCAAAGAGTATGTGATGATAATGTTATTACGTTAGATGAGATTGAAAAATTTGATCAAATAGCTAATGAAGTAAATCAAATATCATTTCAATCACAGACAGAAAAAGTTGATGATAAAAATAAAAAGGATGGCAAAATTTCTAGTGATGCTAAAATTTCTAATGAAGAAAATGACAAATTTTTTTTAGAAGAGCTAAAAACTTTAAGCGAAAATTTAAGCAAAACTTTATTGAACAAAACTTTATTAAACAAAACTTAAAACGAGAAAACTTTAAACGAAAAGATGTCAAACAACAAAGCAATAAAAAAATAATTTGTTCAGTAAAATGTTTTTGTTGTATTCCAATGTTACCACAAAATTCAAATATTATATTTTAAAAATGGATAAAATTAGAGCTGATAATTTTAAAAGAATAAAACAATTAGAAGAGTTAATAGAACAAAGAAATATTATGAAAGAAAATCATCTTCAACATAGAATGATAAAAGCTGGTATTCAATCTGATATGTTTGAAAAAAAGCAGCAAACCGAGCAAGTAAAAACTGATTTTGAAAAAACTATGAAACCATTTAAAACTCTTGAAAAAGAAAGTACAAATAATGATAAACAAATTGATATAACAGATCCAGAGCACAAAACTATATTAGATGACTATGGATTACTAGAATCAAACATTAATAAGAAACTACCAAAATCTATGCAATTTGAACATTCTATTTCATTTATAGATGGAAAAACAATACCTAGATTTTATCTCGGACAAAAAGAAATATTTCCACAACCTTTTCGAGGTATAATTTTTTCACCAGATAAATCTCCTTTTAATTTAGATAGAAATTTTGTTAATCTTTTAAGAGGAGCAGATTTAAATAATTATGCTGTAGAAGATCTCATAAAATATAAAGCTATGTTAGACAGAGTTGGTGCAGTAAAATCTCTTAGACGTTATAAACAATTAGAAAATTTATTGTCAACGGGACTTAAAGTAGGGAAAGGTTTATCTGAAAAACAGAAAACTGAAACAACTGTATTTTTACCAGATGATCCACAAGAATTACTAAATAGATTAAATATTTTAATATCTGCAATAAAAGAAGGACATAATTCTAGTTTCAATGAAATTCATGCTATATTGAAAAGACTGTTAGAAAAGAAGATTCTAAATGAAGAGGATTATAAAAGTATAACGAACCGAATGTTCTAGGGCTTCGCCCGTAGCTGAAATATGTTGTTGTTTTTAATTTTTTATAAAAAAAAATATTTCATAAAAAAATATTTATTTAATTTTTTAAGTTTAAAAATGTGTTCAGCAGATTTAGACAAAATTAATAATCATTTAGAAAATTTGACAGAGATTTTGGGTTCATCAAAATTTAGTACGACGTTAAAAATTATAACAACTACTTCATCACACACTTGTAATTTAGAACCCATTCTACATTTGGAACAAAATAAAAATTATCAAATTGCATTGACTAGTTTCTCTACATTTAACACTATTCAAAACGTTATCAAAGATGTGAATGATCAATTTAGATATTCTACTGATAAAGGCAAAACATGGAAAATACTAACTTTTCTTCCTGGTTCTTACGAAGTTGAAACAATATCAAATGAAATTAAGAGACATTTAGGTATATCATTTAAAGATAAGAAACAATTACATTTTGCAGTTGAACCGGCAGTTAATAAATTTTCTCTTACTTTAGACGAAAATCATCAAGTTGATTTTAATCATGATAGATCATTGTCAAAGCTATTAGGATTTAATAAACAAACCTATAGTCAAGGCTATCATTTAGGTGAGAAGATTCCAAAAATAACTGAAATAAATTCAATTGTTGTACATTGTGACATTATTGAAGGAGGATATATAAATGGTAAATTATCAAATTTAATATTCAGTTTTCCAGCTTTTACTGTACCCATTGGTTATAGATTAAATGTAATTCCACAAACATTAATATATTTTCCTATTACAAGAAAAACTATTAACAACATTGGCATTAGAATCACTGATGAAAAAGGACAAGAAATAAATTTTGGAGGTGAAGAGATTATGATGGATCTTTTGGTTCGGGAGGTATAAACTCCCACGCGAAGCTAGAGAAGTTTAATTTTCTTCTTCTTTAGAAACAAAAAATAAAAAAAATAAAAATAAATTTTTTTATTAAAAAATGAGTGAACTACCTCCATTAAATAAAAAAAAACTTAAATTTAATCATCATCCAAATTTATCTAATAAAGTTTTGTCAGTTATTTGTGGAAGATCAGGATGTGGAAAAACATATCTATTATTTAAAATTTTAACGACTCCAAATTTTTTGGATTATAACAATCTTATAATTTATACAACAACGGCAGAACAACCCGTCTATCAATTTTTAAAATATGGATTTGAAAATAATCTTAAAAAAACAGCAATTGCTTCATTATTCAAAGAATATGAAAAATCTGAAGATGAAGAAGAAATAAGTTCGTGGTGTGAAGAAGCAGCAAAAAATAATCAGTTAGTAGAATCTAATAAAAATAACCATATAAAGATACAATTAATAGATGATAGTGGTAATATGCAAGATCCTAGTAAACTAGATAAAACAATGAAACATTGTGTAATTTTTGATGATTGTGTTAATGATGGAAATCAGTCAGTTCAGAGAAATTATTTCACAAGAGGTAGACATAATAACTGTAGTGTATTTTATTTAACACAAAGTATGTATTCATTAGACGGAAGTGTTATTAGAAAGAATGCAAATATATTTATACTATTTGAAATAAATGCAAGAAACTTAAGTGATTTGTTAAGAGATTTATGCGTAAGAAATAAAGATGAATTTAAACAATCGTGTAACAATGCTTGGTCAAAAGATTATGGCTTCATTACAATTAATATTGATAAAAAATTCATGAAAGAGTTATAGAAAATATTTTCGCGGAGTGATAAAAATATACAAATATAGTGTTATAATATTTTTTTATTTTATGTATATATGAAATTTGTCTATCTTAGAAATTAGAAAATTAAAAAGGTGAAGTAGTTATTCCATCAGGTAAAATTTTTCTTTTATCATCAAATGGATCTAATGCTAATTTATGTTCTTCTTTTAAATACATGTTATGTTTTTTTGAATTAAGTCTATAAATTATTTTATATTTCTAATTATAATTTATAATTTATATTTTAATTTTTTATTTCATTATTAAATAATGCATTTTTATAATCTTGAAATGTTATTTGATTAGCCACTGATGCCTTTGAAATTCCTTTTAATGTTTTATGTGTTTTAATATTATTAGTTGTATCATAACAGTAACATTTAGATTTTAAAAATATAGCTTCTGTTATGAAATCTTCATTTCCTTCTAATTCATCTTTTACTTTACATAAATCAGAAGGATGAATGATATCTTTTATTTTATTAATTTCTTCATCAAGTGTAGAATTATACGGTATTGTTAATTCTAAGAAAACAGAATCGGTATCTGTAAAGTGTAATTTATAGTTTTTGCCATAAGCAGGTGCTAAATAATCATATATAAATCTATACATAAATAGTTTAGCTAATTCTAATATAGTGAAACCAATTAAATTAAACTTATCATGTTTTACGCTGATTCGACGTAAATGTACAGCACATAGTTCATCACTAAATCTAGTAGTTCTTTTATATGTAGGTTTCCTTGTTAAATTTTGAAACCTATCTTTATCATAAACTATTTCAATATTTTGTCTATTACGCACATTTTCTAAAGTCTTACCATAAAATGCATTATTCATTAATTTGAAGAACACGTTTCCAAAATCATCTTTATTTCTTTTAGCTATTTTGCGTTTTTCAATATTGAACTCTATATAATTTTTTAACCACCTAGATTTTTGATAAAATAGTTTTCTATGTATTTTGGTGAGAATCATTCCATGATCTAAATACCAATCTAGCATTCTTCCTTCAACAACATACTTTCCTTTATTGCTTTGTGTTAACATAAGTTTTTTTGTTGGTCTGTATTTTTTAGGAATTAAAGATTTTTGATCATCTGAAAAATCTTCTATATTAGGAATTTTGTTTTCGGGACAGAAAGGAAAATATTTTGTTTTATCTTTTATTTCATCAGGGTATACTAAATCAACTTCATATATATAACCATGATTATAATTTCCATCATATGTTTTTTGATAATCTAGAATATTACACCATGACATTTCACCTGTTGGTAATTCTTGTATCATGCAAGAAGAATATAAGCTATTAAAATCATAATATAACAAATAGTTTTCTCTCATGAATTCATCAATTGCTTTTTCACGTTCTACTCCTTCTCGTTTCGTTCGAAAAATTTCTAATATTTTTTCTTTTTCTTCTGGAGATAAAGGTTTCATTATTCCATATTCTTGTGGATTTACTTTCTTATTATAACATTTAACATATCTATTACCTAAAACTGATGAAACTCCACCTCTAATTCCAGATTCAAAAAATAATAATTTATCATATGTATTTTCTTTATAATGTTTAAGTTTAACATTTGTATGTTTTAATCCTGCTAACCATGTCAAACCTGGTGTAGAATAACAATAACATGGATCTATTCCGTAATATTCTAAACACATATCACGAAAGTTTTCAAAAAGATCAGCTAGTATTAATACATCTATCTGTAGATATTTCATTTTATAATCATACATTGTTTTACAATTTAACTCTCTCCAATTTTTTTCAGCTTCTGCATAGTCTTCGTCAGATAATTTTGATTGTTTTAATGTTGATTTAAATTTATTTATTGGAGGAAGTTGTTTTTCTTCCATAATTTTATTCACAGAATTAAAATCAGTCTTCGACTGTGAACCACAGGTTTTATCTCCAGTTATATCAGTCTTCGACTGTGAGCCACAGGTTAAATATTCATACGGAAATATGCCTTTTAAAGGTTTTAAATTATATTTATTTAATATTTTACATTGTTCAGATTTCAAAGTTTTTCCCATAACATCTAATGAATAAGGAGTAAAAAATCTAAATGCATCTAAAATTCTAATGCAACCTAATTGCATTGAAAAATATTCTTCCTCTGTTTTACATAGTACATTTATTTGTTGTTGTTGTAATTTTTCAGATGAAAATAAATCTTTCATTACTAGATGGAAATCATATTTAGAACCATTATAGAAATATAAAGGAACAAAGTTATATTTAAATTTATTAGCATTAAGATTACAAGAATTATGTGCTGCACCTCTATATAATCCATTTAGATGATCATGATCTTTTACCTTATCAAGATATCTACCTTTGCCATTTTTATAATTTTTTGTAAATTCTCTTCCACAGTAATAACATTTTGTTTCATTAATAAAATTTAATTTTTCTTTTTCTGTTAATGGCATCATCGGTATATTTGTTTCAAGCAATTGTGAAAAGCGACCTTGTAATTCTTCTACTTTCTTTGTAAACATTTCTGAACTATCTTCACCATAGTATTGAAAATATTCTGATTTAAATAATTCAGGATAATTTGAATGAATGTACATTCCCCAACATAATGGTTTTTGTTCAAATAAATATTTTTCTTTACTTTGTTCAGATGCACTTTTTTCATAATTAAAAACCGAAGGTTCTAGGGCTTGGCCCGTACCATTTTCAGAATTATAATTTTCAGAATCGGGTGAAGCCCTGGAACTTTCCGTTCGATTTTGTGTCATATTAACATTATAAGCTTCAAAATCACAATAAATAGTAAAGGGTACTTTATTTTTAAAATACCATTTATTATATTCTAAATAATCATCTTTTGGAAATGTGTTTCTGACTGCTTCATTTTGTTGACAATTCTCCAAATGTCTATTCATTTCTTCTTTAGTTCTAAAGCTCGTCATACATTGAAGACAAGGAAAATTTGTATTATCTGAAGTTTTTGTAAATATAGAAACATCTTTACACAATATAAAATGACCCTGATAATATAATATATTCGCTTGTGCTGACTGTTTTGACTGTTCTAGTTTTTCAAATTTATCTTGATATATTTCATGTGTTTCATTAATTTCTTTTGCAAGATTAAATGTATTTCGATGAAAATTTTGATTTAATATTTGTAGCTGATAACTATATTCTTTATCATATTGTTCTTTATATTGTTGTAGACATTTTTTTAAAGATTCATTTATTTTTTGATTGGTTTCATTTTCTTGATTATTTGATTCTTTATTGTCATCATTTAATTTTTGAATCGTTTCTATCTTATTTTCATATTTATGGCCATATTCTTGTACTAATATTTTTGTTTGTTGTTGATAATCTGTTTTACATTTTTGTAAAATTTCATTTAAATTTTGTAATTTTTGTTGATATTCTAAAGATAAAGATGAATAATCGGAATCATAATCATAATTATAATTACGTCCTTTATAATTATTATGACTAATCATTATTGGTGATAGTGTTTTTATAATTTCAAATTTTTCAGTACATATTATATTTCCTTGGTAAAAAATATTATGATGCATGTAATTTCCTCTATCATTATATACTATTTCTGATTGACATAAATTTTTATTATTCAAATAAAATTTTTTTGAATCTGAGTAAAGTGGAGTAATTTTACCAATAGAAACATAATTCACATTTAATTCAAAAACATTTACTTCTATTAAATTTTTATTCTTTTTATGAAACTTTTTTAACCTATTATAATCATATGGAAATTCATCTAAGCCATCAGAAAGATCAAATTCATTTATGTATTCTTCTTTATTATAATGACTTAGTCTTTCTTTATGATATTCTGCAGGATGTAAATGTGCTATAATACTCCACAGAAAACAATAATCATCTTCATTTTTTATGTTGATTATTTGTGGTGAACTGAAAGGTAAAGGAACATAACTACCACCAGTATTATTTTTATATTTATCAATTACTATTTTCTTAGATAGTATTTTAACAAATCTCCAACCAGATTCACGTAACTGGGCTTCAATTATACAATTTTCTAATTTAAGTATCATCGATTCAAATATGGGTTGTATATCATTTACATTATGAATTTCTTGTGAATTTGTAAAATGTCCTTGTATTATTTCTTCAGGAATTCCATCAGGTCCATTTTTTGTATAAAGTACTTCTACATTCATATAACATTTGAAAGATTTCTTAAATATATTATAAAAGTTGGTTAGAATATCAGAAAAAGTTTTATCGGTTTCATTATATTCAAAAGACTGATTAAATAAATATTTTATATTTGCTAAGGCTTCATCGGTTCGTTCAGCTTCATCAAATTCATCAGTATCGCTAAATAAATATCTTCCATCTGGTACGGGCGAAGCCCTAGAACCTTCGGTTTGTATGGTCTCATCTTCACTATTAAAAACTTTTTTATATTCCGAATGTGAATAATCATCAAACATTTTTTTAACTTTTATATCAGTAGGCAATGTTTCTAGATAGTTTTTATAACTATTTAATTTTAATATATTTCCTTCATCAACTCGTTCTACATTTTGTAAATGCAATTTACTATTTAAATGAGATTGATAACTTCTTTTTGTTTGCAACTTTTTTTTACATAAGACACAATAAAACTTGGTATTTTCCATTTTTTTTATTTTTTAAGGAAAAATTTGTGTTTTAATTTTAGATATAAACATTCTAATATCTAGGACTTGAGTGTTATTTTATATTATTATATATTTCACGTTCTTTAGTTATTTTTTTCTTTATCACATTAAGTTTTATCATATTAAGTTTCATCATATAATGTTTTATCAAAAGATAATTTAAATTTTTTTTCACTAACTATTGATTCTTCATCATCATCATCAATTGATTCTTCATCATCATCATAAATTGTTTCTTCATCATCATAAATTACACTTTTTGGTATAGGATGCCCTTCCATGATAGGATACCATTCTCTTATTGGAATATCTAACTCTAAATTACATTTTTTATCTGATAATAATATAATAGAGAAAAATATTGGTCTTTGATCTCTTTTGGAAAATTTAATAACACCACCATAATCTGAATCACTTTTAGTTTTTATTAAAGATGATAAAATTTTAAATTGATTAGATGTAAATCCTAATTTAAATTTTGTAGACCCGACACATAGTTGTCTAACAGTATCTTCAATTATACCATCATTATTATTTTCAATTGTAAGAAAATGAAATTTAGACAAATTTTTATAATTACTAATATTTTTATAATCTTTTTTACCATTTACACCTTTTTCAGATGTTACAGAATCATCATTATTATCATAAGATTCTTTAAGATCGGGCAAAGCCCTAGAACCTTCGGTTCGTTTATTATGATTATGGTCATTGTTAATAGTATCAGGTGTTGTCCACATATAAATTTTTTCTTGTTGAGCTAAACCATTTATATAAGATTTTAATAAATTAATATTTAAGTTTGAATATAAACCTATATAAGTATCATCATCATATCTTTGCGGCATTTCTAATGTTTCTTGTTTATAAATTGTATCTCTATAATAAACTTGACATAATAATTCTTCATTATGTTTTTTACTCTCTATGTGAATGTTATATTGATTTTGTTCATCAACAAATAATCTAATTTTTTCTTTGGAAAAAGATTTTAATTTTTTAACTAATTCTTTAATATTGATATAATTGATAATTTTAGTTTCTATCCAATCAGTATTACTAATCGGCAAAACTGCTCTAATGAATCCATAAACATTATTATGACCTATTATAACCATATTTTCTTTATTTAATTCCACATAAGCTACATCATTATATTTACTAACAATATCCATAAATTTAATAAATGGATCCCCCGGAGATAAACAATAATTAGTTTCTATAGAAGGTAAACCTTTAGTCTGTTCTCTAAATATTTCGGCTTGTAATTGAAATAAAATATTAACATCTATACATGGATTATTATTATTATTATTATCAAAACATTTATTTTCAAATCCCGTTGATCCCGTCGAATAAGAAGAACAGGATGATGCGGGCGAATATAATTTTTTTAAATTTGGATTTTCCATTTTTTTATTTTTATTAGAAAAAAATTTATTTTTTTATTTTTATTAGAAAAAATTTTATTTTTTTATTTTTATTAGAAAAAATTTTATTTTTTTATTGTTAAAAAATGATGTTAACAAATGTTGGTGGAGGTGCATATATCCCGAATAATCGTGAATTAGAAATAGAGATAGAAAATTATATCATGAAAACTGGAGACGTTTTATCTGGACCATTGCCTCTTTCTATTCTTCCGCAACAAAATACAGAGTTGACAAATAAACAATATGTTGATACACAAATCAATGATTTAAAGGAAAAATATATAAACGATGTTTTGGTTCCACTGATGAATGAATTGAAGTTGCTAAAACTTAATGACAAATCATTAAACGAAAAATTATTAAAACTTGATAAAAAGGATAGAGAGCTAGAAGCAGATATAGCAAAACTTTTTAAAAAGATTTCAGAACAATCAAAAATTTTAATATTACTTTCTATAAAGTTAAAATCTGCAGTCATTAAAAATAAACATCAGATACAACTATTGAAAAAACAATTAGAAGATGAAATAGAAAAACTACCTGAAAGAATTAAAAAAAATTTAAAGCAGTTACAAACTACATTCCAAAAAAGTGTTGATGAATTAAGTTCTAAAATTACTCAACAAATGAAAAAGATGAATAGAATAATAAATGAAGTAAACTCGCTTAATCAAAAAGTTGATAAAATGAAAACTCTTAAAATCAATTTAGAAAATGAATTAAAGAAAAATTTACAAGAAAACTCTAAAGAAAATAAAGAACAGTTAGATTCTGTTAAAAGACAATTAGATGTTCTTAAAATTAAGTTAAATGCACTTAAAACGGCGTTGAAGATGAATCAGGAGAAAATGCAAGTTAATAGAAAAGAAATTAAAGTACATCACACGCTGCTTGACGCAATAGATAAAGTGCAACAGTCAATTAATAAAGTTATCTCGAAGTTGTTGTCCATTCACAAACGTAAATCTTAGCGTAAATATTAAACGGACCAAAGGTCCTCAGGTTACTAACCAATCGGAGCGAAGCTCCTCGAGGCTTTAGCCGATCGGACCAAAGGTCCTCAGGTTACTAACCAATCGGAGCGAAGCTCCTCGAGGCTTTAGACGAACGTAGATATTTTTCCCAAAAGTCAAATTTAATCCTAAAAAATGCCTATAATTTATAAACACAATCTTAAACATTTTGCATCAAATAATAAAATTGCTCATGAACCATCTATGAAACCTGTGTACCATTATGATAGTGTAGAAACGGTCGGAACACAAAAGTTCCTAGGCACCGCATCTTTTCTGGTATTGGAAGTATCGTTAACTTAATTAAAAATAATAAAGATTTGATTACATCTGCTGCAAAAGGAGCAGCTGCTATAGGTAGTACAGCTAGTGCAATATCAAATGCTGTTAAGTCTCAAAACGAATTAAAACAACTAGAAGCTATTCGTAAACTTAGGAATGATTCTGAAGAACTAAAAAATTTAAAAAAACTTTCAGAGGAAACAAAAAATAAAATTGCTAACATAGCTGTTGGGGAAACCTTGAGGAGTGGAGCTCCGTCTGATAGTAAACATAAGAAGAAATCAGGCGTAGCCATAAAACGTTCAATTGAACCTACGGTTCGTTCAATTGAAGAAATAAGAGGTAATGGTATTAATAGCAACCTTCGGTCGAACCAGCAAAGCTGTAGCGGAGCTGGTCTAGCAAAATTCTAAAGTTATGTTTTTTAGTAAAATTTTTTTAGTAAAATTCTAAAATTATATTTTAGCAAAATTTTTTTAGTAAAATTTTTTTTTAGTAAAATTTTTTCTGTCTGTGAGAAAAAACAAAAAGTCAAATTATTTTTTATAAAAATGTCTTCGCTTATCGAAAATAAATTTAGATTAGACGATCCTCCGTTCGTCAGTTACAATCAAAAAAAGAATGACTATATAAGAATTGCTATGAATCCCGGATCTTCCAGTAGAGTAAATACTGGAGGTGATTTAATTTTTGAAGTTGATAATCAGCAGAGTTATTTATATCTACCTGATTCATTTTTATACTGTGAATATTCTTTATATAGTGATGCCAATTTTACAACACCATTACCAGAAACCGATAATATTGCACTAGAGAATAATTTCTTTCCAAGATTATTTACACAAATGCGTTTAGATGTTGCAACTCAAAATATAGAAACAATAAGTGATTCTCCAGGTGTAATTGATTCAATGCTTAGATTTGTAACAATTGGTGAAAATAATAAAAAGCATGAAATCGAAGGTTGGTTTCCTGATACTAATGATGGTATAATTGTTGATGATTTAACTCACGCTGGAACAGATGCCGCAGGAATTGCGAAAGATGTAGAAAATATTGCAAAACATTTAAATAAAACAAATAATGATGCATATAAAGAAAGACGTGAATTTAACAAAAAAAGTAAACAGACAGTAAATTGGTCATTGTCTCCATTATTCGGATATTTAGATTATGATAAAATATCATATCAATTAAAATTTAAATTAATAATTCATCGTACAGCAAATAATGAATTAATCTTTTTTGGTAAGACTGGAAAAAAAGCATATTTAAAAATTGATAGACTTGAATGGTGGATTAAGCATATTACTCCTAGTTTAGAGATTGAAACAGCTATTGCAAAAAGATTAAATACTAACAAACCAATTCCAGTAAATTTTCTAAAGCGTACTGCTAGTTCAGTAACTTTTTCCGAACAA
This sequence comes from Prostheceraeus crozeri, assembly GCA_907163375.1. Classification (NCBI taxonomy): domain Eukaryota; kingdom Metazoa; phylum Platyhelminthes; order Polycladida; family Euryleptidae; genus Prostheceraeus; species Prostheceraeus crozeri. The sequence goes on along the minus strand of CAJQUW010013301.1, from coordinate 125,587 downwards.
AGATTTAACTGGCATTTTACTAGAACTGCGAATACTCCAAGATATTTATTACTAACTTTTCAAAGAAATAATTCTCCAAGTTTTGATAAGAACAATAATCTCTTCCATATTAATACAATTCGAAGTTTACAAGTTTCATTAAATCAAACCCGTTATCCAATTGATCCATTAAGATTTGACGATAGCAATAATCAATTTATGGAAGGATATGATTCTTATCGAAATCTTTGTATAGAATTTGGAGTTGAACCACAATTAACTCCTGGAGATTGGAGACATTTATATCCTGTTTTCTGTTTCGATTTAAGTGCACAATCTGAAGATATTATCAAGACTGGTTGTGATGTAACAATTAATATTGAAAAGAAAGATTCCACAACTTCATTGATGGCTTATGGTTTATTGCTAGCAGATGTAAAATATTCTATTGAAATTCTTAATGGAAAGATGGTAAGTATAAGTTAATTAAAATTTTTTCATAACTAGAATAGATTAAAAATTCGTAACTTAAAATTTTTTGGTAACTTGAAATTTTTTCATAACTAGAATAGATTAAAAATTCCTAATTTAAAATTTTTTTATTAAAAATGTCGCAAGCGAAAGGTAATAATAATAAAACTGTTGAATTAAAATTACGTAATATTGTTGACAAAAATACCCCTAAAACTATTACGATTAATAAAAAAAAGTATTACATAAGTAAACCAATGATAGAGAATATTCAATTACAAGAAGAAAAGAATGGCGGGATTCTCCCATTAATTCCACTAATAATAGGTGGCATAGCAGCTGCAGGAAGTGTTGCAGGCGGGACAGCTGGTATTTTCCAAGCAGTAAATAAAAATAAATCAGAGAAGGCAGCATTAGAAGAACAAAAACGTCATAATAGAGAGTTAGAGAAAGTTGCTAGGGGAGAAGGAATAGTAGATAATTTTATTAGTAAATTAAAATTAGTTGATGAAGGAAAACGAGTTCTTAAAAATATTCTCCACAATGTTGATGATTTAATTGAAATTAAAGAAACTAAAGAAGGTTCCGGAATATATCTAAGTCCTAGTATGATTCGGTAAAACAATTATTTTATTTTATCTTTTAAATTTTTTTTATCTTTCAAAATGAATTCTAAAAATTCCGAAAATTTAATTAAATTAAAAATTTCTAATTTAGATTTATTGAATTATCTATTAAACAAAAATAAAAACTTAAATTGTAAAATTTATGAAGGTAACGACATACAAAAAACATTAAAAAACTTTCCTGGATTTATTTGGAGTAAATATTCGAAAGAAAAACATCTTCCTGGTCATTCATATACCGGTCCAGGAACTCGATTAGATATAAGACTAGATGAGAATAGTAATCCGAAACCAGGTGAAGAACCGATAAATAGAGTAGATGCCGCAGCTTACAGGCATGATTTAGCTTATCGAAATCATGATCTAAGTTCTCGACATGCAGCTGATAAGAAGATGATTCAAGAATTAGGTAGTATTCAAAATCCTACATTTAGAGAAAAAATTGAAAGAATGTTTGTTAAGAAAGCTTTACAAGCTAAAATGTTATTCGGCCAGGGTTTAAATGAAACGACAGCTAAGCTGTCTGAGAGCAACGCTCGAACTAATAACTCTGAGAGCAACGCTCGAACCTACGCGTCTGAAATCCACAAGGAATATAGAAGGCCTAAATATTTATTGAAAGTAAAAGTATTTAATAAAGATGATATTTGGAGTGCTGATCTTATTCATATGCCGAATGAAAAAGATTATAAATACGCATTGACCGTTATAGATTTATATACACGATACGCTTGGGTAAAACCTTTAAAAAATAAAAGTGGTCTATCAGTTAAATATGCGTTTGAAGAAATCTTTAAAGAAAGTAATAGAAAGCCAAAAAAATTGTTTGTTGATAAAGGATCGGAATTTTATAACAGAAACGTTCAGCCACTATTTGAAACAGACGAAAGTCATCGCCAAGGCTCAGTTTATTCAACTGAAAATGCAGGGAAGGCCGTAGTGATAGAAAGATTCAATCGGACGTTAAAAAATAAATTATTCAAGAAATTTACTGAGCAAAGAAATCAGAAATGGTTGAAGATATTACCAGGAATTGTGGAAGAGTACAATAATAAAGTTCATTCTGGTATTGAAGAAACTCCAAAGAATGCTTCTGACGACCCTGATCTAGTACGAAAGAAAATATTCGAGAATAATAATTTGAATGAGAGTAATCCGAATTTGCAGAAACTTAAGCCGAAATTTAAAATTGGAGATAGAGTTAGAATATTTAAATATAAGAATAAATTTGAAAAAGGCTTTGTTGGCTATTGGACTAAAGAAATATTTGAAGTTTGCAAAATAAATCAGAGTTATCCGATTACTTATGAAATTAAAGATTTAGATAATGAGGATATCAGAGGTCGTTTTTATCAAAATGAATTACAGAAAACAGAGCTTTAGCTTCGCTTGAGTTATAGATTGTTTAACTCTAACATAATATCTAGAAATGATACTCCTTTTTGTAATTTGTACAAAACGTATAAACATAATTGTCCACAATAGGTAGTGCCTGGTGTTTGAATTTGAAACGTATTGTATGTTCCCGTTCCAAGTAATTCTTTTACTTCATTTGTAGGGGGCAAACCGTATGAATCAAAATAATAGTTCTGCTGATGATTTTTAACGCCTGCTGACCAATGTACACCTTTTTCATCTGACGTATGAAGATTTGTTATGAAATTTACAGTTATTGATGGAACTTTGTTCCGGGAACTGAAGGTTCCTGTTGGCCTATTTTTTAGGAATTGTAATTCATCCCTCATCAATATGTGAAAATTCTTTATTCCCAATTGATTAGCAATCTTATTTAAATCGAAATTCGTTGTTGTCTGTGTTCCATATAATTTCAAAAACTCATTTATGTTGCTCATTTTATAATAAAAAAATTTCTTAAGGGACCCCTAGAAGTCAGAGGGGGGGTATTGATTTAAAACTGTTCTCTAATGATGTCTTTCCTTACTACTTAGTCAGAAGGGGGTATTGATTTAAAACATTTTTATAATGATGACTTTCCTTACTACTTGGGGGGGGGGTATTGATTTAAAACTGGTCTCTAATGATGTCTTTCTTTACTACTTATTCAATTTTGAAATGATTTAATTTAATCTAAATTTAAACGTTACATTGTTGCATTGTATTAGTAGAGTTAGTGTTTCGCACATCTTTTATCAATAGTAATTCATTACTCATTAATATGTGAAAATTCTCTATTCCCAATTGCTTAGCAATCTCATTTAAATCGAAATTCGTAGTTTGTTTGCTGTATATTTTTTGGAAGTCCCTGATGTTTCTCATTTTTATAGAAGATACAATGTTTCTATTATATTCCCGTAAATGAGAAATTAAAAACAACACATGGATATTTCAATTTGGTTACATCCACTTTGCATACATTCAATTTGGATACATTGAAATACATGTAAATTTGTCCACGCGAGGACAAGGTTTCATTGGATGAGAGAAAAATGACGTCATATAACAACATAATGAAAATGATTGAAAACAGGAAATAACATTGCATTTAAAACAGGAAATAACATTGCATATAAAACAGAAAATAACATTGCATATAAAACAGAAAATAACATTGCATATAAGATACAAGTTTTCTAAACAATAGGATTTCTGTCCACGCGAGGACAAGGTTTCATTGGTTGAAACACTCTATTGTATTTACATGTGCAAGAGGAAATAACATTGCATATAAAACAGAGGGGTTTCAAGAATGATAAATTTTCTTCACAGCGCGTCTAATGTCAACGCGTTCATTTGATTAGTTGAATGGCGCAGTATTTTAGCTGAATGGCGCACCATTATTCAAGAGAATATAATGGTCTAACATTGAAAATAAAGTGTCTTGCGGCCGTATCGCAATAACAATAGCGGAGTTTAACATCCAAATTCCATTGAATATGTCAGCGCGGTATTATCGCTAAATGACGCACCATTGTTTGGGAGAAGAATGGAATCATTTGGAATGTCACATAATTGCTTTACACAATGAAGTCAATCTTCCGTTAACATTAGGTCGTGACTTTTAAAGTACAAGAGAAACAGACACCCAACAAAGCGTAGGAAATTTGTCTGCTAATTTACCTAATTTCATAACAAATGAAACTTCGGTGCGTGAATAATTGATATGATTTTGCTTCAAGAGACTATAAAAATAAGACTTGTCATTAACACAAACAGAGAGCAGATAGTGCTTACCGATAAAAATTTTACACATAACACTGAGTGAATTGTTTCTTTTTTCATGCAACAAGAATTTGTGTAAGTTTACAATTGTATTATTCTCTCCACCATTTGGCTCTATGAAATCACTCAAAGAATCTGTAAATTCATGCCTCTCCAATTCCTCCCGTAATTTTTTCATCCTCCCTGGCAACGATTGTTTTCTTCTATCTTCAAATTGATCTTGTCTCATTTTGAGAAATATATGACGAGAGCGTTTTGACACAACCTTCACTGACAAGAAACACTATTTAATTAAATAAGTCTTCAGCACAATTGTTTGAAATAGCCATATCGATTATTGTTGTTGTGTATTGTTACACGGCATTGCAGCCGGAGTAGGATTTGCTGGTTATATATTTCACGTCTTACAAATGTCTAAGTGGGTGTAGCAGCTGTTTGTTCTTTCATACATTGTTTCCTTTCAAATGTTTGAGTTGGAGGACACAGCTCCTTACACTGAAATGCATTTTATTCATAAATGCGAGAAGCAGATGTTCTCTACAATTGAATGACAATTGTAAAAGTACCTAAACTTATTGTTAAGAATATGTCAATTCCTTCAAATATTTTTAGTCACATGATATATTTTAAAAACCTGAAAAATGGATTTAAAAGACGTTTTTAAAAATACTAATTTTCGGTGTCCTGGAACGGTCATGATTTTGGCGGGGGTGAAAATTGTAATTCTCAAATTTTGAGATTCTTAACTTTTATGATTTTTTCGGTGTCCTGGAACGGTCATGATTTAAGCGGTGAAAATTGTAATTCTCAAATTTGAGATTTTGAAAAATTTGAAAATTGGGTATTTTTAAAAACGCCCAAATTTGTGAATTTAGGTCTTCATAACCTGAAAAAGGGTTCAAATTCATGAATTTATGTCGTTTTTAAAGATACTATTTTTTCAAAAATGGTACTTTTTGAATGGACTAAATTCATGTATTTAGGTCTTAAAAACCTGAAAAAGGGTTCAAATTCATGAATTTATGTCGTTTTTAAAGATACTATTTTTTTGAATTTTAGGTGTCCTGGAACGGTCTTTTGCCCATTACTTTTGAGTTCTATTTTGTTTACAACTTGTTTCAGAATGTAAATATCGTAACGAGATTGATCGATCATTTTTCATCAGTTCAAGGCATTGAATATAGAGCTGAGGCAATTTCATTTTTTTAACTTATTAAATATTTGAATAAACTTAATCCATATCAAGCCTTGTGACATGAAAAGACGTGCCAAGTTTACAAGTTCCATGAAATGAAAAATCATTGAATAAGATGAAAATTTAAAGAGATTCAATACTTATTATTTGATGAATGCTATCCTTTGCTATGATGAAGACTGACAAAATCAACATTTCGCATACTTTTAATCGTCTGCATGCGGTTCCAGAGTCCATAAGCTATAACTCTATAGATTCTTAGAGCAAACTTAAACGATTTTACTTATGCTTCGTAAACATCAATAGGAAAATTGAAAATGTATTCGTAAACAATTTTAATGCATTCTATTCAAAAATATTAAGCTATTCATTTTTACTATAGATCAGACTATCTACTATTTACTATGGTCAGGCTAGGAAAAAGAAAATTCCAAATGATTTTATCACACCTCCAGTTAATTGACCAATCTGAAAAATAAAGTGTTGTGATTAAAATAGCTGGCGCTTAGTGCCACTGACACTTCTGTTGGGCTTTGGTAAAACATCGCTTCGATGCACAAGCTTAAATAAGCACTATACCGCCAATAAAACCGAGTTCTTTATGAAGTATTCAGACATTTGGGAGCTCGTGTTTTGGCGGTTGCTGCCTGGGCAAAAAAACACGAGCTGCCTATTTATGAAAACAATTCGGAAAATTGTCCACCTCCTGTAGTTCATAAAATTCAATCCTAAATTTCTGACTATTCAGGTAACGATATTGATAGATCATTTTCATCAGTTCAAGGCATTGAATATAAAACAGAAAAAGATTGGAGTAGCACGACTACTGTCCAATACCACCAGATACATCGATGACTTATGTATCTTCAATTACAAGCGCTTGGACAAAATTATTCCAAGTATCTATCCAGATAGCTTAGAAACTAACAGATGCGGACTTGATAATAAAGATTATCTTGACGTTAAGCTAAAAGTTACCAGCACTGGCCTTAAGACTACTGTATATCACAAAGTGGACGACTTCAACTTTCCAGTAACACTTTTGACATCTCCTGAGAATGCCCCACAAAATTGGAGTTAACGTTTTCAGCAGTCAGCTCATATGGTCGCATCTGCTCCTCATTAGAAGATTTCGTCATGAAATCGAAGAAAAGTTTCAGATTACAAAGATCAAGAGGATAAAGCAGCAAGGAATTACTAATATCCGCAGAAAGAGCACTGCATAGAGATGACAAGATTTTGAGAAAATTCGGACTTTATGCCGCTAAACAAATTACTGCACGCTTTGATGATGATCGAAACCTTTAAGCAACGAACATATGGCAAGATGCATGATTACAAATCCTTCAACACAACAAATTTATCGACTTTGACATAAACTACCGATTATGACTACATGTATGAAAGATTCCGGATTCCTTGACTCCAGACTTCCGTACACTGTCATTTTGCCGATTGTGACAAACCTTTCTTGCTTGTAATGCCATAACAGTTTCGATTATAATTTTGTAATTATTTATATATTTATTTTCAATTCAATTATCTTTTATCATGTCATTTTCCTTTATTCTGAATTTTTTCCGCTATTAGTTCATTATCATCGTAATTACTTATTTATTTTTAATTTAATTATTTATTATGTGATTTTTCTTCAGTCTGAATAGTTACCGCTATTTATAATTTTCTTTCATTTTCATCGTACATTTTATTTACTGTTTCACTTGCATTAACATTTAGAGTCAATGTCATTGAGTCTGTAGCCTACATGATGGATGCGCAGGGCCCCACTCAAACAGGTCTGAGCGTTCAGGATTTAGAGGCCGAAACGCGAATCCTGGTCGAGTTCCTGCTGATGAACTCATTACTATCAAGTTTAATAATTTTAGGCATCACATTTTTCTTCATTCTTAGACACGTTTTGCTGAACTTTTGAATGATTCTTAACATCTGTAGAGAACGAACCATGCGTCCTTGTCAGGATTTCATAACTTTATCTTCATCTTAATCTCAAACACGTCTATCTTCTTACTCAATCACAGCAGGGAGACTTAGTCGGCAGATGACGGATCTGTGCGGTGTCAATTTTCAAATATATGCTATATATTGAATGATAATAATGATATGCTATAATATTCATTAAATCATCGAAAGTATCAAATTACATTACATGCGTGTATATAATAACATGATTATAACATATTTTAGTTACTATATTGCATATTATAATTATTAGTATATCATCATTGCATTATATTTATATCACATCATTATTGTAAATTATGCAATTATATCACTTAAATCTATAATGTACTGTGTTTTTACTTTGCATTGAATTTTCAGACTTTGTTATAATTAACAATTAACAAAAAGACTATTAGCTGATACTTCTGTTAGTAGATTTGAAATATTGTATCGATAGATGCATTTTTTGATATCTCAGAATATTACCTGCACTTTACCTCCCTGCAATTAATTGAATGTTGAATAGGAATGTACGAAAGCAATGTTTAGTTTTCCAAGAATTACAGTATATGATTAAAATTGAAACACCTGATATATGAATGCAATTTATGAATATGACTGAATAATTATATTTATAACATAAATAATAGGCATACATTTATCATTGATCACATAGGCCATCACAGAATCGAGAGTTTCAAATAATATTTCATTTGCACTTTTTATTATTTTTGAAATAGCCTCTGGCTTTTACAGGAATTAAAAAAATGCGAGATTTTTGACGCAACCTGTCGAGATTCTTTAACGAGACTGACAAAGCAACATTTAAAAAATCAAGATTGTTTAAACCTAATATTGGCAACGAGAATAGACATGTACCGTATACACTGTAGGGCCTACATGTAAAAATGCAAACGTGGAATGTCATAAAATATGCACAAGGCTAATCAAAACAACCTAATCTTGGGGAGTAATGTCACATCACAGTATCAACGTTGAGTCAGAAGTTTCGTGTTCTTTATTCTTGTGAAAGTCAGAGGTATTTTTTTTAAAAAAATTAGGATTTTCTAGCTACGAATAATTTTTCTTCAAGATATCCTTGAAAATCTCTCATCATGTGAATTATGTGTTTTAATGGTGTTGAACATAAAATACACATTTTATGTTTGGACAAATGATGAAGCCATCAAAAAGCCCTATTATTAAGGCCTATTATTTAAGTCTGAACCCTAGGGCAAATTAAAATGTTTATCACATTATTTAATAATATAAAATGTTATCTAACTGCTGCAATTTCCATTTCGCAAATAAATAAAGGCATACATCTTTAGTTTTCATTTCAATAGCAGAAATATTAAAAAAATACTTCGTAATTACAATTGAAGAGAAAGGAAATTAGGCTATCTAATTATCAAATTATTTTTCTATTGTATAGTATTTTTATTTAAAAATTGGTTTGAGTAAGCCTACTACCGATGCAATCACATCCTTCGCATGCCTGAAGTCAATTTATGTATAGCCTACATATCTTTGGAAAAAATGTAAAATTAATTAATGAAAAATCCAGTAAAAAGTGGAAAAAATTTGATTTGATACATGATGTTTTAGTTAAGAATAATTCACACAATCTAGCCGAAAGTTTTACTTACTTTGTCTGGTTTTCCTAGTCCAGAAACAACCGCCTGCCAAACTCGATGTTCAAGCATATTCAGGCACAAGCTTCGAAGATACTCCGCACAAATTGATCAATCTAAAATGGCAACAGCCGGTGGTATGTACTCGTAATTGAATGAGGAAAAAGAGATATTTATTTTCATGTTTTAGCATTAATTGTGAATAAATGAAAGTGCATGTACATTGTAGGCCTATATAACAATTAGGTAAGAGTGCATAAAAACTATTATTGATATTTGCAAAATAAAAAATTGTCAATCCATTATAATTGGTGAAATTAGTTTCAGTTAAATCATCAAGAAAATCACAGAACATCTGTAATATCACGATATAGTAGAGCATGATAGGTTTAACCTTCAGAATTTGATAGGCCTATGGAATACATGGAAAGAGTCTGGGCTTTTTCAAAAATTCTCCTTAATATGTGATTTAGATCGACAATGCATTCAATTAAGCTACTGCATCACAGCATTTCAAATTAGAAATACATTAGACCATAATTCTTATCTTGATGACAACTGAACAAAGAAAGAAATTCACATTACACCTAAATTAATCATTCTAGGTGCATTGACTGCTTTAGTGTTGTTTTGGGAAAAGTCAAGTTGATCTATTTTACATCAGCTCGATATATTTCAATAGCTCAGCGCTATCTTCAGGAGCAAAGGATTACAAGAATGTTTATGGTAGTGATCCAAAATAATAGTGTTATTTTATATGCGTGATTTCTTTGTACATTTTGAATCACTTTTACGAATATTCTTGAAATCCTTTGCTCCTTGCGCTGAGTTACTGATTGAGCTGATGTAAATCATCAACTTGACTTTTACGAAAATGACAGCAATGATTCTAGGGGTTTTCGATTGTAAACATCTGAATGAATTCTTTTGACGATACTCGTATGCATAAAGTTCTTACTTCATTTAATCACATATTAAAATATGAATTAGCATGCTGATACTTACATGTTGCGACGAAAGCAATCGACACAGGAACATGAGAAGCATTGAACTCGAAACACTAAGTTGAGAAACCAAACGACATTGACTATGGAGATAATACAGATTGTTCTGCTCTGCTGATTTCTCCCGATTTTCACTTGATAGATGTATCAATCTCCTTAAAGCTATCGAATGAAAGGTTGCTTTCGTTCAAGGAATTCTTTAACATGTCGAATGTTGCATAATTTAATCCATGTGTCACTAAATTTGATATTGTGCACGATAAAATAGGCATACTGAGACACGCTGGTCTCTGAAGACAGATGAAGGATAGCAGCGGCGTGCGTAAAGTCCACAACATTAGTGCCGGATCACTGTTATATTTGACGTAGCATCATATCATCATGACTGTGCGTTGCTCGCTTGTGTGACTGCAAGTGAGAGTCAGCGTCATCGATCCATCTGTAGCTGTCGGCAGGCGAACCCGGACAAAGACAAATGCTGCCGAAGCATGGAGAAGGATGGAATTAGTCTGCTAAAGCGAGAAGGGGGGAGAGATTGCGCAACGGAACCTGTCTGTGTAAAAGCTTTCAAAATCACATCACTTGCGCAGATTTCAGATACAAAGTAGCCTATACTACTGAAAGCAAAATGAATATCTTTTATAATTGGTTACTTAGGTTGTCATCCAAGGTAATGAAATCATTCGGAAAGGGAAAGCTGCAGAGTTGATAGAAAAACACGCAAGTACACAAAAAGATAATTTATTTCATTTGAAGACAATTGTGAAATACGAATTTCTTTCTTGTGAGATTTTGCAATTCAAAAAGATAATGTCGCTTTTTTTGAGACTACATTTTTTTACATCGCATCGAATGTATCCAAATGCATAGATGAGAATATAAGAGAGATTAGATCGAACAAGGGGAAAAGGAGAAAAAATGAGAGGGATCTGAAGAAGATTAAGTGGAAAATAAAAAAGACACGGAGTGAAAGAAAAGAGAAAAGGGGATCGAGAGGAGAGGATCGTGGAACTGGAGGATAGAGATGAAAGAAATTGGGATAGCAGCAGAAGGAGTTGGGATGTCTGAGTTGGGATTTATGAAGACAATGGGAATAGGAATAGAAGAATAATTGATGAGAGAATGAGTGAACTTTCCGTCACACAAATTAAATCTATGAATTTTGAGTTTGGAAAGAGACCAATCGCATTACTAGACATCGAGACATTACTAGACATTTATGAATTTAAGTGGGATAAGATGATAAAATGATGAGCAAATGATATGGGAATTCCATGTCAGATCCCATCAAACGCCCACATGGTCTGATGGTGGGATGACGATCGCCCACGCAATATCCATGAGCAATGATGGGACCTCACTGTTACGTACGTTTTTCACTGAGACTTGATATCGATATGAGAAGCATCGGAAATAGGGCGACAATTCGATATCGGCAAATGAACGACTTATAGACATAATATCGATATGAGAAGCATCGGAAATAGGGCGACAATTCGATATCGGCAAATGAACGACTTATAGACATAATATCGATATGAGAAGCATCGGAAATAGGGCGACAATTCGATATCGGCAAATGAACGACTTATAGACATAATATCGATATGAGAAGCATCGGAAATAGGGCGACAATTCGATATCGGTCGATGGACTACAAATCGCTCACTTTTCGATTATGAATTGATCGGAAATTGCACGATTTCACGATTGAACGATTTCTCGATGCTGAATCGGAAAACGCTTTGAATCCGAGCATTTTCCGATCAATTTTTACCACCGGGAATTAAAGAGTTTTTTATAATTTTATTATTTTGCTTAGAAACTGGTAGGCCTCTAACAAAATTAGCAAACATAGTAGGAATTTATCAAAATTTCTATTTTTCACAAAATTACCAAACAGTTAGCCAGTTTCTAACAAAATTATTCGGTTTGCTCGTCCCGGGCAGTTGCCGCTACTTCTACGAATACGTAGCGTATATGAATGTCTATATCGCCAGAATATATTCATTTACAAATCATTCTGATAAAAATTTCGAATAAAGTAAGAGAATCTATATTTTAATTAAATTCTTACACGGGGAAATTGATTGTGTTTTGACAGTATAATAGTACATAATTAGCTATAAAAAGGGGTTGCGGACTCAGTTACCGTGAACCAAAAGCATCGTGTCTAATAACAAGTTCAATGTTATATATACTCTAACCAAATTAGGGATGAGAGCATAGTTGCCACTCGAGAAAATCGTAAAAATAGCGCAGCCGACTGGGGACAGTCGGAAATGATAAAAATTAAGGTCGAAATTTTATCCGAAGTTAAGTTTACTTAAATTTACATGTACATATGACGAGTACGTTGTAAAATTTAGAAATACTAGTTAACAACTAGTAACTCGAAACAAAATACTCATTGAAAATACCAATTTAATTTCAGGTCACTGCGCAACAGCTTACGACTTCCAATCAGTGTGTGCAAGCTAATTCCAAGCACAATTCAAGAACGTTATCCACCGAAAATATTCTATAAATTAGATAACCCACTGCATTGAAGTTTTGCAATTATGGGCGTTCTTTGAATAACCTAAAGTTTCAGGATGTGATGCACATCATGAACAATCCATGCTCATGTAGCAAGAGGCAATCTTTTGTTTACCCACATTATGGTCACGTAATAACGGGTGATCTGGATATTGTGGATGATGAAGACTTACGTCAACTCTTCAGTTTTGGTACCAAACACAGAATCCCCAAAAGCCTTAGTTGGAGTGCCATAACAACTCAAATTAGTAATTCATTAGATGAGCATATTACAAAAATAAGTAAGAAAGAGAAGCTTGAGGCTACTTTATTCTCAGCGTGGAAATCAAGAATCATGGCACTCATTAAAGATCGAATATATCTTGCCAAGAAATCCTCGAATAGATTTCGCGCACACAGTAATCGACACAAGATTAAGGTCAAAATGGGTAAAAATCTGAAAGATTTGCAGAATGACGTCATAATTACGCCAGTTGATAAAGCATCTATTAATTATGCCTTCATTTGCAAAAAGTTTTATCTCCAATCTCTTAGCCGAGTTGGGAATTGATATTTCCACGTCGAACATATCGGGTAGTGATACCTATGGTCCAGAGCAAATTTTAGCGCAGAATGTAAATGAGCAACACACAACAATTATGAAAAGCAACCAGTCAACCAGTGGCTGTGACTGTACACTCCCCCAAACTAAGTAGATACCGGTAGTACATGATTGTCATCCATATATTGTGACACAAATTACATGATGACTTACATGGCACAATCCACATACTGAGGACTGGTTCAAAATACATTCACTTTGACAATAAGTAGGAAGTATAAAATAGATATTCAACAAATAGAAGCGGACATAATTATAATAATGTATTGCATGCAAACACAATTCAAAAAAATATTAAGAATGCAACATAAGTACTTCACAATAGACTCAGTATTAGATCCACGACTGCCGATCAATATCATTTGCCACAAAATATCCAGGATTACAAAACATTCGGAAGCTCTGACATATCAGTCGTTATGAAAATTAAACGACTTACTTTTATAACCAGCTAAATGACAAATGAGGTCTAGGTCAGCCGTCTAATGTAGCTAGCTTGAGCCCTATTTCTTAACCCTCGGGGGGTTTTCTGGGTCCACGTGGACCCATTTTTCCAGATCACTTGCTGTTATTTATTAAGTTTTCATTATTTATTATTGATATCACTGGACTTTATCTGTATCGATATGTCAATTATAACTGCCAAGTGAAAATGTATTAGCTGTTGTTTAAATAATTGCAATACATCGCAAACCTTTTAGTAAATCTATGGGTCCAGCTGGACCCAGTCACACTGATTCGTTTCATCGGTCGTCATAGCGCAGAAATTCAGTCACTGCTATTCCAAATAACAAAGGCCCGTATTCGTGAAACCAGATAAGGATTTCCCGTATCCTTAGCGACGCTATATCTTAGCCTTATCCTGACCGTCATATTCGTGAAGGCAGCTATCGTCACGCGCTCACGATGTGTAGCATTTTTTCTATTTTTAGCCTTAACGCCATGCACTTCAAAGGCTGACAACTGGTCAGATTTTGGAGACGTTGAAATCACAGGCGCACTTGCAAACGATTCCATCGATTAGTTTGTCGATCTGCCCAGGCCGATTGGGCCGCCTCAACTCGCCTGATACAATGCGAAACAGTAGATAATGAAGCATCGGAATAGCGGTAGTGCTTATTGGCTGCACACAGACACTCGCACACTCCTTCCCTGCACACAAAGACACACGGGATAACGCAGCTGAAACTTCGCTTTGCTTCAAAGCTTTTGCTATCGTCGCTATTGTCGCACGCAGGTGCAACTGTGACGAACTAATGAAATCGATTTTGATGTGACGCGTGAACAATGCTCCCTGCCTGCGCTTGGCTATGAGACCGCGCAGGCAGGCCGTTCTGTCATTACACCGCACTGCAGTTTTATGCTACGAGCGAAGATGGCGGAACGCTCACAACGGAGCTCAAAAGTTGAAGCTTTGAGATTATTGAGGGGCGCGCAGGAAGACGTTCCCGAAGCTTCTTCATCTGCGAATGACACGGAGGACTCCAGTGAATCATCTGGTTCATCTGATATCGATGAAAGTGACAATGTTTCACCTTCTGATGACGACGTATCCATTAACCCTTTCAGTACGGACGACACGCTGTACGTGTCATGTATCTATTAACAAATTAACGGAATTAGAATCAATGCAATAGTACGACTATACCGTGACACGCAGAGCCTGTCATAAAACCATCGGTGAATGTTTCTGAATTATGATCACTCTCAAAGGACAGGTTCACCGAATTATTACGTAAGATTTCGTTTATTGAACAGATCTTTGAATATCATTCACACCGACAGAATTTGTTGATAGTTGTTGCTGTTCGAATTGCGCATTCATATCATAATGAGCACGCAAAGTGGTCGGCGGTATCCTCGGCGTTCTGCCATGACAGATGCGTTGAATTTGATGGGATTTGATACAAACGAAGATGGCAGTTCAGGCAGTGAGATTGAAGATGAAATACAAGATAATGACTTGCGAGATAACGACTCAAGTAGCAGCTCTGACGAAGATGCAGGTGGCAGCACTGGTGAATGGCGAACTGTCCAAAGTGGTACTGATTCCGTCAGACGTGGACCAGAATTTACTGGAACTACAGGACTACATCCACGCTTAGAGATTCCAAATGAATTAGAAGATGATATGTTTTTCTTAAATCACTTTTTCACTGACGACTTAATGCAAGATATATGCGACTACACAAACAACAGACTTTGGCAAGAATTAGTTGATAATCCTGAAAGCCAGAAATTACAAAACAGCAGACAAGTTACAGTCAATGAAATCAGAAAGTTTATTGGATTGCAATTTTTAATGGCTTTGAACAAGAAGCCTACGCTTGCATCATACTGGAGTGGCGATTTGGTGTTTCGCCAAGAGATATTCTCGTCACCTGAATCTCTATCCCGTGACAGATTTCAGTTAATTTTGAACTATATTCGCTTTGCAGACCCAGAAAATTTGGAAAATGATTATTTAGCAAAAGTACGACCATTTCTGGAAAAAGTTAATAATATATGCCAAAATACATACCTACCAAACCGTCAGATTTCTATAGATGAGACACTCATGCTGTTCAAAGGACGTTTAAGAATACGACAATATATCCCAAGCAAGCGTAGGAGGTATGGAATAAAGTCGTATGTATTGGCAGAATCCGAGTCGGGTTACGTTTGGAAGATGATGCTTCATGGTCTGAGTACTGAAAATCGGGCAGTCGGATTGTCTCATCGTGGTGCTGAAACATTATCAGTTACGGAACGAATTGTGATACAATTATCACACGACCTGTTTAATCAAGGTTACCACGTTTATCTTGATAGCTTTTATACTTCCTGTAGATTAGCCCGATATCTGTTTCGCAATGGTACATTTATGACTGGAACTGTAAAAGCGAACCGGGGCGTTCCGAGCGATTTAAAGCACTTAAATCTGCTGTTAAGTCTCAAGCTTATTCCCGCAACGGCGAAGTTCTTTGCGTAAAACTTGTGGATCAAAAGTCGTCTGGAAAGAAGACGGTTTACTTGATGGATACGTTTGCTGCTGCTGAAGATGTTGAGGTCAGCCGCATAGTCAAAGGTGGACACCACGAAACGGTGAAGAAGTCACGATCTGTATTGAATTACAATGCCCATATGGGCGGTGTCGACCGGTTGGATGCCGCACTTCATCATTACGATATCAATCGGAAAAATTATACATGGTTTGTAAAGTACTGCTTGCACTTAATTCAAATCATGCATTACAATTCATGGATTCTCTACAGGAAGAATGATGGTAAAATGAACTACCTAGATTACTGCATGAAATCTGTCAATCGTTTGGTCTTACAAACAGGTATTGGACGAAATCCTGTCGGAAGACCTCGCCTGGTACCACGATCAACAAACAATCGATGCTTGGAGGAACGGAATCCACAACATAAACTTGAACGCATACCAGCAAGGGAAGGAGAACCTCGACCTCACAAGAGATGCCGTGTTTGCTACCAAGCCGGAAAGCGGAAAGAAACTGTCTTCCGATGTGCTGATTGCCCTGGACAACCTGGTCTATGTGCTGCTCCTTGTTTTTCAAAATATCATGAGTAAACCTGAAACTTTTCGAAACGTATTATGGGTTTATTGCGTTGAATATATTTTGTAGTAATAGCAGTAAATGGCTTTTGATTTTCCGTTACATTCGAGGTGCAAAAGCAGAAGTAATTAAAAGTAAAGTAACATTAAAAGAGTAAATATAAAATTGAAATGAAAAATGAGTGATTAATATTGAGTGGACTGTAAATAAAAGATGTGCAAATACATTGCAATAAACATAAAAAATTATACGCTCGAAAATATTTATAAATTTATATGATCGGTAATTGGTAATTGGTAATCGGTTCTTTTTTAATTGCACAATTTCTAGGAAAACATAAGAGGTATATCTTATTCAGTCTTATTCAAAAAGCTTTCATGGTACACTCGATTGGGAAATTGGAACCAAGCATATAAGCCTATATGTCTTATATGTTTGGTTCCCATAATGTGTATAATACAAGCTCGAAATAGATTGTGTTGTTTTAAAAAGATTAGCAAAAATGTGTAGAATTATTTACTGTGGTCGTAATGAGAATTATTACTGTGTGAAATGAGAAATTAAGGAAAACTGTTTACGGTGTTATCATCGCATAGTACTGTACTTATTAGTCAAGTCAACTCTAAAACACCCAAAGATTTTGAGAACACCTATTTGCATTCCTTGTAGCAGTTTTCTCCGTCTTTTCTTCCGGAGAAAACATGTGCATCATGACAAGATCTAATGCTATTATCTGTTGCAATAACACCTCGAAATCACATAAAATGGACAAATAAAATATAGAAAATATACCTATTTGACACCTCTGGCGTGTCACCGTAACAGTGGACAATGATAGTAACGACACGCATCGTGTGTCATCGTAACATCGAACAATGATTAATTTTCAAATTTTGTTACGTTGAATAATTATTGCATGACACACTGTGCGTGTCACTAGGACAGGTATCTTAATGATTTCGTGCTGAAAGGGTTAACCAAGCAATCGGCAATCAAGCGAATATTTCATCCGCTGATGGAGAGCAATGGACTTCTCTCCTACCTCAAGAACAGAGACGTGGCAGGGAGCGAAGAGAGAATCTGCTTAGACCAGCACCAGGTCTTACAAGTTACTCTCTGCGGCATATTCGCGCGCCAAATACTATTATAAATAGCTGGGAAATTTTGTTTGATCACGATATGATGGAGACAATACTAAAAGAGACAAATCGGCGAGGGAGATCTATCAAAGGTGCAGCATGGACGGACGCTTCGATGGAAGAAATGTTAGCCTTCATTGGCCTGGTATATCTACGCGGCGTGTATCGTTCTCACATGGAGAGTACTGAAGAGCTGTGGTCGAAAGAACACGGAAGGCCCATCTTCAAAATAACAATGAGCCATTCAAGATTCAAAGAGTTACGTATCATGCTTCGTTTTGACAATCCTGAAACAAGGGCTGCTCGACAACTGCGAGACAAACTAGCAGCGGTTCGTCTTTTTTGGATGGTTTCACGAACAACTGTCAAAAATCGTATGTGCCTGGTGCATTTCTTACCGTTGATGAGGAACTATATCCTTTCAGAGGTCGCTGTGCATATAAGCAATATATGCCAAGCAAACCATCAAGGTATGGACTTAAGTTCTGGCTGTTGTGCGATGCCAACAATTATTTTTGTTACAATCTACAAATGTACACAGGCAAAGAAGACAATCCCAGTCATCACGGACTTGGAGAACGTGTTGTCATGGATTTGACCAGCTCTCTAGAAAATTCTGGAAGACACATAACAACTGACAATTTCTTTACTTCTTTGAAGCTCGCACGCTCTCTCCGCTCAAAAGGCATGACTTTGTTAGGAACTCTGAGGAAAAACAGACGAGAAGTTCCTCCGCAGATGAAGAATCTACAAGGCCGTGCTGTTTACTCTTCAGATTTCCGATTCAACCTCGAAGATCAAACATGCCTCCTCAGTTACAAATGCAAGAAAAATGATTGTGTCCTTCTTTTGAGCACCTTCCATCAAGAGCAGTTGTTGATCAACAGACTGACCGAAAGGTTCCAGAAATGATAAGACTACAATGCGACCAAAGGAGGTGTAGATAAAGCTGACCAAATGGTGGCGACATATACGGTGAAATACATCAGCCGAAGATGGCACACAATCGTGTTTTGCAACCTCTTGGATTTGTGTGGGATAAATGCATATGTGTTGAATTGCGAAATTGATCCTCATTGGGGAAGAGACAAGCCTCACAAAAGAAGACAATTTCTGCGATGCTTAGGAGAGGAGCTGGTCAAGCCATTTTTGGAGTCAAAAGACGTGCCACGGCCAATCATCGAAGCAAAGGTGGATGTTGAGAGAGCAACACGAAAAAAAGACAGATGTCAACTCTGCGGGTGGAAGAAAGATCGGAAAACGAGAAAAACCTGTGCTCGGTGTGGGAATCACTGTTGTGATGAACATTCGAACTCTGTGACTCGTACTTTCTGTACTAATTGTGCTTGATTGTGAAAATAAATCTTCTGGGTCCACGTGGACCCAGATTTTCACGAAATGGAATAGCGAATTTTAAACCTCCCGAGGGTTAATCAGGGGATGGGACCATTTGGATTCATGCAGCCCCATCTAAAAAAAGCAAGTATCCACCCTATTCGTCTCAAACATGCTGTATAAACCGAGTGCAGTGGCGCTGCTTTCTGAATTATTTTGAGTCATGACCGCAGAATGTGCGCATAAAAATTTGTTTCAGTGGTTGAGAAAATAAGGTTTCATTTCAAGACCTCATGTGTTGGTTCATTTTATAGTATATTATAATATCATGTTTTTCAATTTCATTAACTCATGATTTTAGCATGACACTTAAAAAATTGCAGAAATCTTACTAATTTCCAATTTATGTTACCCTCTATCAATTGGCCTACTTAGTTTCCTTGCCTGATACTACCTGAAACCTTGATGCTGTAAACCTAGTATACGCACCGGATGAACAAGGAGTAAAACATAAGCTGTTTTTGAATTCCTACCCAGTCTAAAACAGCCGTGTTACATTCTCCAATATCTATTCCCGAATGAAACCCGGGTCAGAGTGAGAAAAAGAAATGGAACCCTCAATTGAAGCACAGTATAAAAATGATCACGCTGAAAATGATGCGACGCTTGAACTTTCCTACTGAATTTCAGAAAAATATTCATTGTTTTTAAATCAAAAACTTTAGCACCGGTAGGTCTAAAAAAAATGTTAAATTTTTTTTTCAATCTCAAGCACATTATTTCAAAAAGGAGACCATGAAGGTGTACGCTTACAGCTAAAATACAATTTAACTCACACTTCATGGAATAATAACTTGGCTTGTAGCATGAGTGATCGTCTTACCTTCTTTTACGTGGCCTCCGCTCTATATCCTTACCAGTACGTAAACTTGAGAGAATCGGCAGAAATTGAGTCACACAGGTATTCGATTCACATTTCTATCATATTTCGTTTAATTCGAAGAAGTTTCACGAAATCATAGTTTTCTAATGTAAAGAATCAGCATGAAAAGTCGTTGGCACATCCAGTGAAAGCTTTACAATTCACAGCCCTGTTCGACCGAGGAGCGCATATCGAAACGAGCGCAGCAGTATGGCCAGACAGTAAGGTCACGCATTGTTAAAAGAAACGCAAAGTAAGTCAATGCGCGCCAAAGACGGCGAGGACACGCGCACACTATGCGTGAGTCACTCTATAAAGCAATGATCCTACGTGTAAGGCAAGATTGATGTTGTTATAACGTCACTCGATCGTATTATACAGAAGTCCTCGACTGAAGGCAGCAAGGAAGAAACAAACGCTCATATTAATGTAGAGCTGCAATTATGAATGAAGTACCGAATGGGGAATATGGGTGCTGCTATTGTGCTTGTCTGTGAAATCAAACTGCATGTTCATCGACTTCGCTAGTGCAAGTTACACTGTTCAAGTTCAATTCTATTGTTCACGTGTTTGTCTTGGAGATTCGGTTCCGTTCTGACACCAGCTGCTGGCTACCCGGCTAACAATCCTACGTAGCTGATACGTAGCAATCGGTGCCAAACGTTCCAAAGCGTAGCGTAGCAAGTTGGTTGGTGGCAGTACGCAGGAGCTACGTAGCTAATGATACTTATCCTACACCTACAGCATATTTTCAGCGCTTTTGACGTTTTGCCTATATGAGCGTTGCTGCTCGGTTGCTTCTACGTAGCAAATGCGTCGTGGATACGTAGCAGTCGGTAGCTGCTCGGTTGCTTCCACGTAGCAAATAAACGTTGCGGATACGTAGCAGTCGGTAGCTGCTCGGTTGCCTCTACGTGGCAGATGCACGTTGTGGATACGTAGCAGTCGGTAGCTGCTCGGTTGCCTCTACGTGGCAGATACACGTTGTGGATACGAAGCAGTCGGTAGCTGCTCGGTTGCCTCTACGTGGCAGATACACGTTGTGGATACGTAGCAGTCGGCAGCTGCTCGGTTGCCTCTACGTAGCACATATGCGTTGTGTTTACGTAGCAGTAAAAAATGCATAAACCTCCCCTCGATTTCTCTTTTCCTCTTCCTCCTCTCTGTTTCTCTACTTCCTCCTCTCTCCATCCTCTCATTTCATCCATCTCTCTCTCTTCTTCATCAACTTGTTCACTTGCTATTCTACTTCTTTTCCTTCATATCTCCTCATATCTCTCTCATTTTCTCCTTTCCTTTCACTCTTTCTATTCTCTGTTATTTTCCACTTTATCTTCTTCATATTTCTCTCTCTCTCTCCTTTTCTCCTTGTTCGATCCCGTCTCTGTTCTCATTCCTATCAATGCATTTAGATATATTTGATGCATCAAAAACATTATTGCTATAGTCTCTTTCACGCGACAGTATTTTTATACATAGGAAAAACTGTCACACCATCTCACAAGATTGAAATCCGCATTTCACAATTATGTCTTCAAATGAAATGATCTTTTGAGTGCTCGCTAGTTTTTAAGTCTTAAGTTTAAAAAGTTTTTAAAGTTAAAGAAAACTTTTAAGTTTTTTTCTCTCCGCTCAAATTTTATGACGATGACACCTTGTATGACAACCTAGTAACAAAATTCAGTTTGCTTTTAGCAGTATGCTTTGCATCTGAATCTGCAGAAGTGACGTGATTTTGAAAGCTTTACCACAGTCAAGTTCCGTTGCGCAATCTCCCCGCCCTTCTCGCATTAGCAGACACATTCCATCGCTATCCATCCTTCGGCCGCATTCGTCTTTGTCCGGTTTCGCCTGCAGACAGCTACAGAATACAGGTGGATCGATGATGCGCTGACGCGTTTCGCGTGCAACCATAGACAAGCGTGCAGCGGGCATTAAATTCATGGCATCGCAAGGCTGAGTAATGATGATGTTACGTCAAATATAGCAGTGTGGACTTTAACAACGTACGCCATTGCTGCTATATCCTTCATCCGTGTACAGACATCACTTTTCTCAGTGTTGTCTTTTTCATCGGAAACAATATCAGATTGAGTGACACATGGATTAAATAATACAACCCTCGCTGTGGTGAAGAATTCCTCGAACGAAAGCAACTTTTCATCCGCGATAGATTTACATGTACGAAAATTGATATAATTATCCAGTAAAAATCGAAATCAGCAGAGCAGAACTTCTTGTGAATGAAGCAATCAAAACATATTTGATCTCCATAGACAATATGACTTGTCGCTGTTTTCCAACTGCGTGTTTCGATCTCAATACTTCTCATATTTCTTTGTCGATTACTTTCGTCGCAACATGTAAGTATCAGCATGCAAATTCATATTTTAATATGTAATTAAATGAAATAAGAGCCTTATGTATATAAGTGGTGTACAAAAGAATTCATTCAGACGCTAACAATCGAAACACTAGAATTATTGTGGTTATCGGAAAATTCAAGTTGATCTAATTTGAATCAGCTCGATATATTTCAATGGCTCACTGCTATCCTACTCAGGAGCAAAAGATACATATACTATACAAGAATATTTACTATGATGGTGATTCAAAATACACAAAGAAATCATAAATCACGCATATCAATTAACACTATCATTTTGAATCACTACCATTCTCGTAATCCTTTGCTACTGAGGATAATAGCTCTGAACTATTGAAATATATCGAGCTGATGTAAATTAAATCAACTTGACTTTTCCGAAAACTACAGCAGTCTAGGGCCAAACCACATAGAATGATTACTTTAAGTGTAGTATGAATTTCTTCTTTTGTAATTCAGTTCTGTCATCAAGAATTGGGAAAACGCATTGTCTAGTGCATTACTAATGTGAAAAGTTGTGTTGCAGTGGCTTTGCACTATAAACCAAAATCAGTATGGAATTTTTGAAATGATTAAGTTTCTTTTCATATATTCCATATAGGCCTATAAAATACTGATGGTTAAGCCCATTGTATTCTCTACCATATATCGTGATATTGACAAATAAACTGACAATTTACATGCTATTTTACATTTGTCAATAGGCTATGTGTCAATGATCGGCCTAATATGCCCTAGTATTATAACTTTTGCATGTATTTGCATTGAGGCATAATTATATTCATGCAGTAATGCTCATAATTTATTTAAAACATAAAAATTTATGTTTTGCATATAATGTTGAAGGCTAGGAACAAGAGGTAATTCAATTTCCTTGACATTGTGCTAAAAACAAGCGGGTCACTCCTTCTCTTTATTTGCCTTCATAAAGTTATGTGCAATAAAATTTGAGTAGGCGAAAACCACGGCGCTTCGTGTCACATAGGCTACACATCAAAAGGTGGGAGGATCCACTTTTTGATGTGTCTGTGACGCGAAGCGCCGTGGTTTTTACCTACTCAGATTTTATTGTACATTACTTTATGAAGGCAAATATAAAGAAGGAGTGACCCGCTTGTTTTTAGCACAATGCCAAGAAAAATAATTTTTCCATATTTTTACATGCGATAATGCCGAATAATCGATCATATCACATGTTATGTTGCCATTTCAGGGTGACCAATTCGTGTGAGAATATCTTCGAACCAGCATCTACATGTGCTTGACCATCGAGTTCGTCAGGCGACTGTTTCCGTACTAGGAAAATCTAGAGCTAATAAGTAAGTAAGAAAAGGCTTTCGGCTAGCTTGTGTGACTTAATTTTCGTAACTTATGAATTTCATGTATAATATTAGCCTTTGCCCACCCTTTCTTCTGGATCATTCAACAATTTTACATTATTATTCAATGATAGGTAGGAATACATAAAGTGGGCTTCAAATGTGCGGAGGAAGAGATGATGCATGAGACCCGCAATCAACTATCTTTTAATTGAAAGTATTCTACAATTGAATAGTGTTTTCATAATGTTGTCTCGTTTCTCTTCAATTGCAATTATGAAGTATTTTTTTTTTAGCATTTCTGTCATAACATGCAAGCTAGAGATGCATGCCGGCATTCTTTATTGTTTGAATAACTTTTGTATTATGAAATAACTTGATAAAACTTTTCATTTGCTCTTCGGTTTAAACTTAATTGAGTAAAAGATTTCATACAATCCTAGTGTAGGCCTTTATTCGCTTTTTCATATATTGTTTGACTGCAATGTGTTAGTGATTTTTTGTCTCTCTCGTTAAAGAATCTCGAAACGTTGATTCAAAAATCTCTTAATTTGTTTTATTCCTGTGAAAGCTAGAGGCAATTTCAAAAATAATAAAGATCATCAATTGATTGATTGAAGTTGATCAATTGAAGTGATACATATTCATTGAGGTTTAAAAAATTTACTGAATTCTTAAGCAATCTTGAATGTAGGATATAGTTTCTGTTCAATTCTTTCATAGGCCTAATTGAAAGAGATGTAAACAATAGCTTTTTGTCAAACATCATACCGTAAAGCAAAACACAAGTAGGCGTAACTGAATGATGGTAAAACATAGGGCCTATAAGTTGCAATTATATATAAATTTGTAGCAAAAAAACAAATTCAAAAGTGACAGCAATTTAAATTGAGTTGATGAAAGAAATCTTATTGTTATCCATATCACTGTCATTGTATGATCACTTAATTATCATTCCAATTCTTCAATGATGCATTTTTATATGAATCAGCAATGAAGTATGAAAAACTTTTTGAACGCATGGTAGATACTCAACATACTTGATTCTATATCAAGCTTTTCCGAAAATTTAGCACAGTGATATCAGACACTATTCAAAATTTAGACCACGTGTAGCTTCCTATACGAGTTTCCCCCTTTTGACGAGCACACTTGGTAAAATGGGTAAAAGTCAGTTATGTGATTTCGATTAGATTTTAACCGAGGTCGAGGTTGTTCTCGATATAAGTTACATAACTTTGATTGACTTTGGCACCGGGCACTTGAATGAAAGGAAAACGAAGACTTTTGTGTTTATCAAGTTATTGATCATATTGTGTCAACACATTGAAAATCTGATTATTATCTATGATAGTCTTAATTGGTTAATTACTACATGGTATGCTTGTGTGAAAACATAAATAGGCCTATGCGTTATACTAACAATTGCAGATGAAAAGATGACAATTTTTAACGGACACGCTCAAACGTTATTCAATACATGATATAAAATCGTTACAAGACAATTTTGCAAATAGTCACAAAATTCATTGAAATCACCTAATGACATGAGGTCTCCCGTTCAATCTTAACAAGTGCTAACTTTGGAAAAAGAATCTTGTATGCAAATTTCGTTATATGCCCATTATAAAAATTGAATGATTGCAACAAATACTATATGGAAACATGGAAATATATTTCCCGCCAGGATGAACCTCTGCATAGAACGAGACATAGAATGTTCTATACCCTATGACTACTACGAAAATGTGCGTCTTCCGAGTTCTAACGTGTTCCTTTGATCTACAGACAATATCAAGGAAATAGACATGTTAGCTGAAGGAAAAATTTCGACCAATATGTCTGCTTGCATGGTGTGCTTGCTCCGACTATGCGAGTTTGCGGTATGACATGTCTTCTATTGCGTTTTAATCCCGTGCAAAGAACAAATTCTATATGCGATATTTGCAAGAGTGGTTATAGATGCTCAAGGTTTGAGCTGAAATTTGATCAAAATTTCATGTTTACCTTCCTAAGATGCTTGTTGAATCCAAATTTGTTTGGTTTTGGTAGGAAAAAGTAGATGACTGACTTCATGACCTGAAGATATATCATGCCACAAACTAGGCCTATAGCGCTTAAGTTAATACATCTCGCATAGTCAGGGCAAACACACCAAACCGACATTTCGGTCGAAAACTTCGATTTTCCTTCAATTAGCATGTCCTTTTTCTTTGAACTTGTCTGCATATC
The DNA here is from genome assembly GCA_907163375.1 of Prostheceraeus crozeri. Lineage (NCBI taxonomy): Eukaryota > Metazoa > Platyhelminthes > Polycladida > Euryleptidae > Prostheceraeus > Prostheceraeus crozeri. The sequence continues at coordinate 99,502 of CAJQUW010013301.1, read as the reverse complement.
AGGGGAACACGTTAGAACTCGGCAGGCGCGCATTTTCGTAGCAGTCATAGGGTTTAGAACATTCGTTGAAAGTCTCATCTTCGGTCTCGTTCCATGCAAAAGCCGTCCTGGCGGATGGACTATTTGCATCTTTACATAGTATTTGCTATAATCATTATAATGTCCAAAAATGTCCGAGAAATAGGCACAAAGGAGCAAATAAGTATGAATAACAAGGAGGAAATAAAAAATTATGAATAGCAAAATGTTTCTATAATTATCTGACTACTGTTCTGTCCGACCTCGATGAAAATCTGCGTAGTCGAAGTCGAGGTTATCATGATTTCGATGAATGTGGGAGGAACTAAATTTAGAAATTCAAAAAAGCGCACATTAAATGTCCGCCGAATTTCATTGTGCAAAGCAGCTACTACTTATACTGAAAACTTGCAAAGTGGTTAGAATTGCTAAAATTAGCAAAGTCGATATGAGCTTGAAACGTTACATCTCATCAGAGAGTGCATTTTGCTACTTGACCCAACTTTGTAGCATCAGTAGACAGGAAAATTCTTTTTTCTAGTATAATTGCACGCATTCCAAACTAAGTGGTGTCTAACTGTCTATCAGACTAACTTTTATTTTGTTATAATCTCAAATGCCTTTGAGTACCCTTATTAAGAATTGATCATCCTTTTTCAGAGGCAATGAGAAAACTCCATTACAAAAATGGAAATGCCAGGATCAAGGTCCTTGTGGGAAACTGGCTATAACAAGCCCCTAGAAGACTTTCTCGGAGCAGGGTTGAGCTGCCGGACGTAGTGGGTGACGTGGAAGACGATCAAGTGCCTGAGTAAAGACATTTGATAGTGTGCATATGTGTTCGAATAAAATCGTTTGTGTGATGGTTTGTTTTTTGCTATTCCGGAATATCGCCTTCTGATTTTCATAGTTGCATAGCTGTGGGTAAGCTGGACTGTGTATTGATTGAGGTGCACTTTCGCCAATAAGGACTGATAAAATGTAGCGTAGCGCCAGTGTAGCAGTTGGTGGTGAGTAGTAGCAACTACGTAGCGTCGCCGTAGCAGTACGTGGCATCCGGTAGCAGATACGTAGCTACCCGGTGAAAAATGGAATCTAGAATCTAACTAGAAATTCTAGCTGGAATCTAGATATAGAAATGTCCCGGCGCATTCTAGCTAGAAAAATAGTAGAACTTCAACTAGAATTTCAACCTAAAATCCACTTATAATGCAACTGATATATAGAATTTCTACCATGGTACCCATAGCAGTAGCCCCCTACAGGCTTACATTTTATTACTATCTCTTATTTCTACCCCATTCTAGGTCAATTATGAAATTATTCAATGTACTACTGCCTCTCATTTCTGTCGAAGTTATCAAATTAGGGAATATAGAATACCTGTTAAACATTTATCCTCAATCAAAAATGAATTCTACACTTCTCATCAACCTTGTCACTTTCTAATTCGCATTATAAAACTGCTAATTACAGTTTACAATTATAGCTTTATTCGCGATCACCAATTCTTAGCCCTGCAAACATTTAACATTTACATAAAAAATAAAAAAACATTGTTGTTCTACGTCATACTGCCACGAAATGTTCCAAGGATTTGCAGCTTATTATAGCATCACTGCAAAACCATAACATTCGGAGACAGTGACAAAAATGTGCAAGAAATCACTCACCTCTCAGAAACAAGTCCAGGCCTACACAGTGATCAAAAGATTCTCCCTCGCCATATGGACGAACTCGCTGAATTGATTTGGTTAAATCCATTCATACTTTCAGTATTGATTCTTGTGGCCGTGGGGCAGCGATTCTTTCTCTGAAATAGACAATAAAGATTTTGTTTTGTAAGCAAAAAAACATAAGTTTGCAAAACATCTTTCGAATGGCACAATTCGTTAACATTCATAGTATATTTTAAAAAGCAATTCACATCATTAAAACATTTACAGAGAATTTCAGAAAGTCTTTTTCTTAGATAATGAAACAGAGTTTCAAACAGATGATGGGACAATTCATAGGCACATCGATTTGTACTCAATTTGCATGATGACTTACATGGCACAACTAATCCACATACTGCCGACTGGTTCAAATTACATTCATGTGACAATTTGTAGGAAATAAAAAATAGATTTTCGACAAATGGATGCACACATAATCATAACATACTGCATGCATAAAAGTCCAAAAATATTAAGAATTGTGTACACGCACGTATATATAAGAGTAGTCTCAGCAATAATTATTAAATTATTCCCGCGACTGGTGATCAATGTAATTTATCACATTCCAAGATTACAAAACATTCGGAGAGTGTCAGCTTCTAATTATGATAAATTATCTTAAGCTTGAGGAAGCTATCTTACTCGGATAGAATTCAAGAGCGAAGAAATTCGCAACAAATTAATTGATATCAGATGAAGCTATCGTTTTATTGACAACAAAATCATATTTCTTTTATTTTTGCAATTTCATGAAGCTTCAAAATTTAAATCAAATGATTTCGTGAAAATATAACTAATATACAGCATAATGCAGTTAATTCACTTCAAATTAGACAATGAAAGGAGCATAAACATCTCACCTGCAGCTCTGGCAATTGATGATGTTAATCATCCAAAAACATTTGGTTGTCAGAATGCATCAAACTATTGTCTTGTCTCTCACGAGATGACACTCAAAGCCCTGGTTTTCAGCGACGAATGTAGGAGATAAAGTCAAGTCACTAAATGAGGTGAACCGAATCACAATATATTTTGTAAGACGACAAAAGCTTCGGTGACTTGAAAATACAATATAAATGATCTGTAAATTGATTGTGGAGGTCGAATGTGGTTCGCGGATTTGAGTTCCTCTAAATGTCCAAATAAAAGACGGTGATCAAGGCGTCGTTCAAGAAAATTTGGTCTAAGTCGTAGACGTTTCACTAAAACCGTAATGCTAGATATGAATCACGTTCGATGCGCAGAGTAGCCAGGAATGAAATGAAGACCGTTTGCACGTTTCCTTTCTCTCTGTCATGTGATTATCAATGGTGACGCGCGCGCGTCGATTGAAGGTCAGGCGGGAGTGGGGAAATAATCTGTGCGCAGTTCTCCTCTATTCGGAAATGAAATGCGATGGGCATGCAATGACCGCTTTATCTTAACGCTGCGTAAACCATCGAAATAGCTCAGTCCATGCATCGAATTAGCACAGCCATAAAAAGCCTTATTGTATGATAATATCAAAATGCTGTAATTATAATATATTCCAAATGCAGTCGCAAAATTGTGATTCTTCAGATGCCAAGTATGAATCCAATGCTTCTGTAATTCAACGTTGAATTAGAATAATCATGTCATGAGTCTTTGGTGCAGAATCATCGGTGCGGCACGTGCGTTAAAGAACGGAATCTCAATTGAACTCAAGAAAGATGAATATTAACAATGATACACGTTTATTGATAAAATGAAGGGTGGAAGAAAGATATTTACGTTGGTCTACATTCTTCAATAAGTGTAGACTAAAATTAAATGATTCAAAAGTTGGATCGCTGTATACAAACATCAATTATTAGCCTATTCATTTAATAAAAGCCTTTCGGTAGACCGGTAGCCTGAAGACTGATTTTGTTAATCTTAAACTAATTTCAGTTTCGTGACGGATCCAGGATTAACGGCAATTTTTGACGTGGATCCTCTTAGTGATGAACGTCCGATTGAGCAGGAGTTTCCGCGTGGAGTCCCTTTCTGAGTGTCCATGGTTTTCGGTAATTGACTGTCTGAGATTCCAATTGGTGAATAGTTTAACTGCTCGACATCAAATTATACTTGTAGCTGTTGAAAGATAAGAAATAGTAAAAAATATTAGAAATACATGTATTGGCGAAAAATGATAGAAGTTCGAGTTAGAAATCATCTAGAAATTTGATAGATAATTACCCGACTCCAAAAATCTTGAAATTACTAGAACTGTGAAGGAATTTTTAAAAATTTGCTTATAACATGTGGAGGAGGCAATACTGCACAATTCTAATGATTTATAGAGTCGTAAAATCTATCAAATTTCTAGATGATTTCTATTTAGATATTTCTAGCTAGAACTTCTAGTAATTTTCGCCAATATTTCTATCATTTTTACTATAAATTTTTATTCTGTAAAATTGAAGTATTAAGTCATTTATACATGCATCATCAAAATTATAAACAACCTGATAACATTTAAGGTATATTTTCAACATCTAGTATAATTCCACCTTACCACCTAAAATCTATGATTTTTCTAGCTAGATTCTAGAGTTCATTTTTCACCGGGTAGAGTAGCACAAGGTTCTGCTACGTAGCATACCGGTAGCAATTGGTGCTTCAGCGTAGCGGTAGGTTGCATTATAATGTCAATTCAGTAGCGGCGACGTTTCAATTGGTAGCAACAAGTAGCACCATGCTACGTAGCAGGCACGTGGCCTATGCCGCCATTTTAATTGGTTTCTGCTACGCATTTCTGCTACTCCCCCGCTACGTAGCAGATACGTACTTTGTTAGCCGGGTAGTGATAAGAAGTTGTGATTTTTCAATCATTTGACGTAAACATTGTTATCATGTAGCTAAACAGATGATTTCAGAAGTCCGCTCACTGCACTGTTTAAAGCTAACAATTACATAAGTATGCAGGAATGTTTTTGTTACATCAACAAATTAATTTATAAATATTTGTAAAATGTTTCAGATATGAACAGGTGATTATGATAATATTTGTCAAATAATAACATGCTAACCAACAATGATTTTCAATTTTGAATTTTCCATGGATTTATTGGAATCATCGATCATGGATTCTGTGTTCATGGCTGGGCTACTAGGGCGGGAACGTAATTTCCGCAAAAACTGAATCTTTTGATATAAAAATTTTCAGTTTATGCAGACACTTTTTTGAGTCGACTGCCTATCCCTACTCTATGATAATTCCTACTTACCGAATGTCGCGGCTGATGAGCGTCGATGCCATCCCTATTAGCAAGCTTCGACGAGTCTTAATAAAACCAACGTCCCGCCGCCTCTAAGAATATGAATTTTAATGCACACAACATAATTCATGAAGATTTCTTTTGTATTGTTAGTGTTTTGGACACAAAGCTACCGAGAGAACACAGTTTTAAAAATCGCATCTCAGCCAACTCGTCGAGGTTGGGTCGCGGTCGTTCCAACCATACATTTTTTACTGGGCTGAGGCCGGATTTCTATATTTTCTTGCCCTTCTAGCTTCGAAGACCTGTTTTCCGTAGAAACAATGTCTTTTACAAATAGCCAAGTGATTTTCTACTAGCATCATGGACGTTTGTTGCATCTTATAATGAATGAAATTCATAGCAATCAAACACGAGCACGCTACAAAGGACAATATTTTTGATAATAATTCATGTTCTTATATACACTTATATTTAGAGTACATTCTATCTGTGTTTCGAATGATGAAAAAGTAAAATGAACGTATTATGACTAACATATAAAGTCAGGCGTAACGATGATCCTACAGAAAAACTGAAGTAGTAATGCTGGAAAAATAGTTTTAGCCGAAAAATGGTGGTTTTTACCGGCCAACCCTGATTATAGTTTTTGTGTTGAATTGAAAAGTGCTCGTGGGAGATCTGTCGCAAAAATTTGCCGTCAAGATAGAATTATTTTGTCGCGCTCATGTCAGTCAACCAAAGGAGATATTACACCCTTTTTCCTGTAAGCAGTACGTAAGTCTGCTTAATCAATTCTTAAGAACGCTTTCAATATTGCAAAAATTTCTAAAACCTACCTGGTAGGTATGATATGAGTCTGGTAAAGCACTGTAATTTCGCCATCTCGCAATGATGGTGAAATATTATGGAAACGCACGGTATGTCAGTCAACTGTATGAGATATAACCGTTCATAAACACGAAACTCGTCTGATGTAAATATTTCAAATTTGTGCATTCTAACCCCGGTTTTTCGCCTTTTCTTGAGTGAATTGTGATCCCTGCCAAAAATTACCTTTATCTACAAGATAGTGCTGACGTGGTACGGACTATCTAGTTGCATTTTACAATAAATTGCTAATCTTTGTCCTAGAATATTGCTTTTCACTTTCGGCAAGCTTTGTGATGTGCTCTTCATGTACTATGAGTTCAAACTAAAAAGCTACTTTAGTGGAGTCCGAGTTATAAAAACTCCTGTGATGCCCATACTAGTTCAGCGTCAACTACCTGAATGCACGCCATATCTTGATGCACGTTCCCGATTTTGATTAGCTGATCAAATCCTACAGTTTCAGTTATATCGTCGTCGACCTCGAATACTTGACAAGTATAGAACAACTCGTGTAAGTAATTTCAGTATCGTATTAAAAATCCTATAAACACTGACATTCAAGAATGAAGAGACTCCGAATGAAGGGGATGAACACTTGTAAATGCTGGTGTAGGGTGCAGTCGCTGCAAGTACAAAAGTCAGAATCAGAATGTCATTAATGCACTCAGGATTGTGCTGCAGGTCCTTCCACATCGCCAGGAGTTTGTTCAGGTTCTTCGTCATTGTAGATATTTTCAGCCTGAAAGATAGCAAAAAATATTTATCGCAAAAATCATAATGTACATCACAAACAGGGTTCGTACGGCTTCTCTAATCAAAAATCCCTGACTTTTCCAGGTTTTCCAGAAACCGTATGAACCCTGGACAAGAGACTTGTAAGCAACGCAACATGGTTCGTACGCCGAGTTGATGTCGATTTTCCAGGAAGCTAAGTCGAAAATTCCAAGAGACTTTGGAGAAATTCCAAGAAAGATTGAAGTTATACGGTGCAAATATTTAGTGAATCTGTGTTCATCGCAATGCTTCATCATCACTAAATACCACCTCAGACTAGGGTTGCAAAAATGTTTTTTTATCCATCATATTTTAAATGTTTCAAATATGTTTTCATGTTTTTCTTTACTTTTTTTGACAAATTTTAATCTTCACCAGTTTAGTAACCTTGCCATAGATGGATGATGGATGATAGCTGGTGATAATCTGCAATGGTACTGCAATTCCACATAAATTCTGCCACGGTAGATTCGATCATCGCTGTAACTGTATATGTAGTGTGCATCGGCTAAACTGCACCCACTCTGCTAGTATTACACGCAAAAATTCATATACAGAAGGGATATCGTCTCAATTGAGAATAGTGCATCAAAAAAGGAAAACAGATCTTTTACAGGAAAAACAATACAAAAAATACAACAAAAACATTGTTTTTTAAAACATATTTAAAATACATTTTAAGTGCATATATTCAAAATATAATATTTCCAATATCACAACCCCACTTCAGACCTTTCATACACATAATTCACAATTGGGCATTGTACTTCTTGCTGCCACCCAAATTGCACGTGTAAACGCTACTGACACTCTCGTCTGACACTAGATTGCTGACATTTTTAGAAGTTGCTGCAACCGAGTGTCAGTGAAAATATTTCACGAGTAAACGGATCCTGACACTTTCTAAAAATTGTCTACCACAAGTGTCACTAAAGTTAAACGAGGCGCAACTTTTAGCAGACACTTTTACTGACACTCATGCGACCGTGATCGGAACACAGCGACCTGACTGCTTGGAGGTTGGATTCGTTCTTGATATTTTCATTATCACAAGTCAATAAATTACTAATGATGTGCTAATATACATAATTCACCAACTTACATCTTTTCTGCATTGCTACTGCGTACCATTGCGTTTGAGGTTTTTATCAGAATCGTATATTTCCAATGCATGAAAACACGTTGATCAGGTTATAACAAAAGTATGACAGGTTATGCGATGATAAGTATCGAGTACATAAAATGACATATTTGCAAGAATGACAATGAAATCAGAAGTGAGATATTTACAAATTATGATTTGAAGTGAGAATGATAGACGTTGAATAACTATGTCTGGAAGGAGAGGACAATTCATTTAATACTGAATATAAGTTGCTAGGTATTTTCGATTTTTGCATCAATTGGAATGACATGCATAACTAGGTTTGCAATCATTCAAGACAAAATGCACAATGTTGATGAGCGGCATTAATAAATGTTTACTTATTAATAATCTTTGACACCCTTCTCGTCTAATTAGTAAGTCCTAATATGTGAGAGGTCCGGTTTACATCAATTTCAGCTTCATTTTACTAGGACAGAACTGTTTTTCCTGAATATCCTTGTACAAGAAGCTCCACCTGCTTGTAGGAGCCTCTAGCATTGTTTGATCTGGAATATCTCATCACAAGACGTGACTCACATCTGTTCACTTTTACATGGGAATTTGATCATCTAATTTGCAGTCGTGTATCGGTGCAAGGCCGCTTGGCAACTGTGCAATAGGTAAAAGCATCAGCTGGTGGTACTCATCTTTCTCGAATAAAATGAATCTGTGATTGTTAGGCTGTTATATCGACATCGACAAATTTATACAGCATTCAGTAAGTTAGTAAAACGATGATAGCTGGTTCATCAGTGACTGACAACGAAATACCACAAACGAAAATTGAATGAACAAGGACGTCAACCAATGACCTGACCGATAAATGCGATCATTATCCCTGTTTGTGGAACGTGCACAATCATGAATATCCAGATAGAATTAAAAAAGGCCGATACATGGGGGAAGATTGCCGCGAAATTCAAAATAGACAATAATTAAAGAGGTTCAATGAAAAATACATAGGCAGCAAGGACTCAGTTCCACAACGAAATCAAAAACAAAAGCTGGGGAGGGGCGCCAATTCGTCACGAATTCGCAAAAATTCGTCACGAAATGGTTTTATGAGGCAATGAAGTTCATTCAATGCTCAAATGAAGGCTCAACAGATACATTAAGTTTCAGAACCGATATATCATTTATCGTATTATATTATAATCCTACTTTCTTGATTTTTATAAAACTTTATGAAATTGGTGTAAAAGTTTCAGGTTAACTTAACATAAGAATTGTAGGAATTAAGGAAACATATATTATTGTTATGTTTTGATGCAACAATGGTGGGTAATGAAGATTGGATGGTGAACTGCATGTGCGGCCATCTTCACGAGCTTAGCGGGACCAATTACTTGTAAGCTTAGGCTACACATAGGCCTATGAATTCGACTTGCATTTGTCATGTCTAGTATGAATGCATTGGGTGTCAGAGAAAAATTTTCTCAGCAAAACTCATTTTCGCCAAAAATGGAGTTAAGTGGTTTTATCAAATCACTGTAGATTCCAATGAAGAGCTCAGTTAGAGGAAGAATGTTCATGGAGCCTATCGGTGACACTATTAGGAGACGTCGACTAAGATGGTGTGCTCATGTGGAAAGGAAAGACGAATGTCGGTGGGTGAAGCACGTGCGGAAATTTCAAGTGGATGGTCGCCGAGACGCCGACCTGTTGGACGTCCAAAGAAATCATGGAGCGATGACATCAAAGAAGACCTTCGAGCGCTCGGGCTCCATATGAAAGATCCAAGCGACCGGGAGAAGTGGAGAACTGCCACATACGCAAACCGTCGAACCCAAAATGGATGGAACAATCGACGTTAAATGGTATAAGTATAAGCAAGTAAGTGTACTTACCATCTGCCAAACTTGCAGAATGTTATCTTCAGATACTGAACAGATAACCCACGGCTCATTGGGATTCCAACTGAAATCAGAGATCTTGGCCGTGTGCCCACCATGAATGAATAGAAGCTCTGGAGGACCGTCTTCTGCATCTTCAGCCGATTGCTCTTCGCCAATTTTGCTGTAAATGATAGCATAAAATTACATGCATAGGCAAATTCCACGGAAAAAATGACACGGAGGGCAAATTATTAAGGGCACTTTTCTCCCATTGTCATGTGTTTTCTTGAAAGGATTTCTTGCAAGACATCAGGAATCGCAAAATTAATCGCTAGCTATTTCTTCTATTAACAATGTGGTCGGATTTAGAAATTTTACAACTTTCGTGCCCACCACTTGAAATTCGTGCCAGTCCCACCAGCTCAAAGAACTTACTGCTTCATGTATGTATGACAATAAATCGCATTATAATTGAATTACAAAATCTTCCTGTTGTTTTTACGAGTCCGTAAGCGCACATTATTGTATATTTTACATGTAATAGGAACTAGTCAACTGAAAATATCTCGAAATGCCTAGAAATGCACTTTGTATTTAGGCACAATTAGCACGTGTACTCGTACTACTTGAAGAAGTTTATAAAGATAACATTTTATTAGGAAAAACGTTATCATCGTCACTGTCAAGGTCAACATTAATGTTCCTTTTTCATGAACTTTTGAAATAGTCATAGTTTGTAATAGTCTGCCTAATTTTTCTTATCGTATATGTCGAATACATATATTGTAAGTAATAAATCCATTAGCTTCGACTTTCTATTCAGAAGAACTTTCAGATTCGCATCCACATCCTTGAAACTTTTCGGAGTCTCGCTGTGACATCTTCATAATGAGTCTTTTCGTTTCATGAGTTCTTTGATTTTAAGTTCATTTTGTAATGTTGGCTTGTGTTACTTAAGTATTTTATTTTCGTGGGGCATGCCTTTGGAGGTGTGCTCGTAGCCTGATCGCCCAACTTGTTGAAGGACCCCAAACAAAACGTAGGCAATTGGTTACCCTGCTGATGAGACCCGTGCATCCTTCTCCGTCAAGTAGTTGTACATTTCTATTGTTTTACAGTTGAGTGAACGCCACATTGGATCCTTTTCAGGACTGATGGGAACAGGACTCCCATGCCAAAGAACATAACTTTTTTCAGGTTTTTAAAGTTCTCTCTGGATGCACGGTTTTTAGGTTTTCTAAAAATTTCTCTATATCTGAGCGAGGAAGACAAAACAAAATGGGAGGCCTTTATTTTTGTTTAAGCATCAGTAGCAAAGTCATAGCGAGATGTAAGGCGCAATATCACGCAAGAATAATACTGGAAACAAATGGACTAAGATGAAAGGTAAGTAGCTTATCAACTACGTCATCAACTAGAATGTGACAAGGGTATTGTCCCACATCGACATATCCTACTAACATACAGTACATGCATATCTTCTTGATGCACCACAACGTCCGGTCGAAGGATGTGTACATACGTGCTCTATGGCACTAAAAGACATTTCTTGATTTCTGAGAGCGATGGCTTCAATCAGGCTCTGGTGGTTCTTCGCCGAATCGACCACAGTCTATTTATGAAGCAAATGGCAATAATCCTCCAGACAAATTAGGTGCAAGTGGCTCCCTTGATTGCACTTAGGTGAAAAACTAGTTAATAATTTCTCGGGAGATTAAAGAAGAAATAGAGACGGATTGATTATACCGCAACACAAGAAGAAATATATGCATGCACATCCATTCAGACTAAAATTCAAACTGCAAGCTATATCCATTATCAATGATATGAAACAGGTCATAGCTCAAAATGCTATATCTTCTATTGATCAATGCTCAAGGGACTGAGATTCGATGATTGAGATAAGTGTGAAACTGGTAGGCCTACATGTATTTCTAATGTCAACTAATAAATTCATTTGATGTGAAACACATGACCAAGGAGTGCTGCGGACGCCTCCGAAAGCTTGTGCGTATATTTTAGCCTTTATATTTTGAATACAGAAGGAGAACGTCCGATACACAGATTGCTTGGAGCTATTGATTCTTTTTAATCTTTCAGCTCACTGGCGTAATGCATACACTGACCGTCATAAAGTTGGCAACAACTGAAAATCTATTCAATTTGCTAAGATTCAGGATGCCATAATCTTGTTTTAACAGCTACTACAGTCCATCACAACTTAGTGAGATGAATATTTTAGGGCCCTGCGAGTCGGGCTTTTGTCAACCTCGAGTCGAGTGGGCTAAAACTCGAGTCGAGCAAAATTTTCATAGATATTAAGAGGCAAAAATTGTGCTTAGGCCTACTTAGGCTAATAAAAACAAAGAGAATAAGAAAATAAGGTACATGGCGACACACACCGTTGATCGAGAGAGTGGGTTATCCATTGTTAAGTATATGTAATTGTGGACATTCGACATTATACAAATATAAAAAATTCCATGCATGCAATTATTTGTTTGTGCAATAATTTTTTTTAACACCTTTTGTTTAAGTATTGTACATATTTTTGCCTTGTAGGCATATTAAACAATTTTTTTAAGCAAGTGTGCCACTATTCTGAATACCTGGCAGGGATTACTAGTAGAGCGCATGGGCTAAGTAACGTCTACGTCACCTTACTCTTACTAACTCCTCGTTTATTGTCTCTAACCCCAGGTTTGAGGGTTGGACCCTTAGTCACCAGGAGGATCCATTGATTCGAATCGAATCGTAACAGATGAGATGACTGATGAATCACTTTAGTCAACAGCGTACTAACTTATTAATATGAAGGGGGTCCTACTGATGGATGTCCGCCAAAGAAAGCATGTAAGAAAGGTGCCATACAAAAATCAGAGGAAAAGAGGAATAGAATAATTACGACCTTTTTCCTCATGAAAACTGCAAAACAGTTTGTCGTTTTTCAATTAGCTTTATATACATAGTGTAAGATGGATCACATTCACTACGTCATCAAACTTATCCCTTAAAGTCGAAATGACAATTCGTCTGACTTCGAGAAATTTGTTATAGTACAATACTATGACAGCATTATGATGTGACCTATTATGATTCTCAATGAGAGTTGAATTCAAGGACTGACGGCGACGCTATTGACTAACAGATATGAAGTTGAAGATGCATGTTATGTCGAACAGTTATGAAGTCGAAGATACATGCATGCGAATGCCAGTGGCGAAGTGGTTCTTCCTGAGGTTTAGTCAATTAGTCATGTGGTCCAGTGAAAAATAAGAAGGTACAGAAATTAAGCACATAACAGTGGGATTCACGGAAGATGAGCGGCCTCGCCTGGCAATTCGGGAACTCAGGTTAGCCGAGAAAATTCTGCATTGGTCTGGCCTGTCTAAGTGGCTATGAAATTCATCATCGTGGAGATAAAATGAGAGAAATTCACTCACTCACTCAATCGACTTCCGCGTGCCCCGGTGCACCCACGGAGAGAGATTGAGATAGGAATAATTAATCGTCTCCTTTTGATGTGATTGTCCGTCGTTAAAAATGACTGAATTTAGAAAACATTCCATCGCAACTTGAACATTATTGCCGTGACCAGGCTGTGACCAAAACATAATGCTGAATAAAAACGCTAAAGTAGGAAGTAATTTAAGAAATTCACTGTAATCGAAATAAGAAAGCTGTGCAAATACGGCATATTTACGCATGTTCGCCAACTCGATTCGAATACTCATCATCGTTCAAATATTCGTTGAATCGTTCGAGTACTCGAACGGTATAGCAAAATGTAGTCGAGTACTCGAGCGATCGAGCCGACTCGACTCGACATTTTCGAGTACTCACAGGGCCCTAGAATATCTAGATGCTGTCGAAATGCATGAATACATGTTTCCGGATGAGGTAATGTCTAAAAATAGCTAGATTATCGTTCTTTGTTTCTAATTGCATCTACCCACAATTGCCTGTACGGCGATCGATTAAAGACACAGTCTTACAGTCTGATTCATCCGCTATCATGAATCGTCTCGCAATCAGGCTTTTCAATTATCGAATCAGTTAATGGTCTTTTCTGAATGCAACCAAAACGTAGTCTATGTAAAAATTGCTAATTCACTTGAAGTCACAGAATTCAACCGATCATTTAAAAATGCCAAACTTACGGTTTTCACATCCTCAGCTTCATTACCATAGACATAGAACGACTCCTTCAAATCTATTCTTTTCCTCAGAAAAGTATATTCTATTCTTCCCTTGGAAACTAAAATACAAAACGTAGCCAAGACTTCTGCGCTATTCAGCAGGTCATCTAAAAATTCAAAGCTTAATCTCTACATCGACATCAGTATCTTACCAAATATCGAAATTTTTCGATCGGTAGCCTATAAATACACTGAAGACCATTGCACTGGTCAATTGAATAAGCAGCCAAAACCCTTTGCGCTATAATGCAGGTCATCTAAAAATGTCAAGCTTGTGAGATGACATTGATAGTTGCTGATGGCACCGATAGTGTTGGGAAGGAATGATGTAGAGAAGTCAAGCTTTTTCACTTAATGTAGGGCCCAATAGCATAAATTCCTGTCTACTTTTCGTAATTTAGTTGCGAAGGGGTTTCGTTTTGAAAAAACTAAGGATGGCATTTTTAAATGATCGGTTGAATTCTGTGACTTCGAGTGAATTAGCAATTTTTACATAGACTGCGTTTTGGTTGCATTCAGAAAAGACCATTAACTGATTCGATAATTGAAAAGCCTGATTGCGAGACGATTCATGATAGCGGATGAATCAGACTGTAAGACTGTGTCTTTAATCGATCGCCGTGCAGGCAATTGTGGACCGATGCAATTAGAAACTAAGAACGATAATCTAGCTAATTTTAGACATTACCTCATCCGGAAACATGTATTCATGCATTTAGACAGCATCTAGATATTCATCTCACAAAGTTGCGATGGATAAAACTGAATCTTAACAAATTAAATAGATTTTCAGTTGTTGCAAAATGTATGACGTTCAGTATATCCAAAAATGGATAAGAATGTCATCGAAAAATCATGTAAACGTACACGTACATACTCTTTCAATTGAGAAGCATGAAGTTGAACAGACTATTAGTTGAGTAGAGCTGCAACGATACTGCTGTTCAAAACCAGTATCTTAGAATAATCCCAAATAAATAATTTCGATCAGTGACTTAAACGTTTTCAATTTCATAGTCAGAATCTTACAAACGTGAAGGAATGCTTCCATGTTCAAGAAGCGTCTTCGAAAACGCCCGCTAGTTGTTACTATGGTAAAAATTAATTTTCGCCCGTAATTGGCGAAGTTGTGCTATCGACACAACCTTGTCTGCATGTGATATGATCATTCCATGATGATGATGATTTATGCCGTTTAACAACATTTGACGTAAAGTTTGAACGGTCTTTCATAACAATAAGCGCTTCAGTGCAAAACTGAATTTTCTTACGTGACCCCCCCCCATAGAATTTTGCTCTAACTTCTAGCGGAATTTAAGACTCATTAGGAAGTGTGAATAAAACATGCATAAATAAATCACAACGAAACCGATTTCAACATTAAGCACGGTGACTACATTTTGAAAAAACCGTGTTGCTGTGTCTAAACATACAGACACCGCAATAGTAGGCACATGCTCATCGCTTAAATTAAGAACTTGTGAATAGGGCTGTCCACCGACAATCGAATTCAACTTAGAGACCGACTTGTCTCATTTCGTCACGAAAACCGATTTCTTCCTTTATATTCTATTTTGGGATTGTCAGACAACGTCACGATTTTGATCACTGCTGTGAATTCGACAATCGTTTCATATAGCCTCATCTAGACGCACGCTGCTCCGCTCTTTAGTTCCTTCAAAACATGACGGGCAGATCAACTTCTATATTCGCTGTAATTTTTCAGACCGATAGCAACCGCCACCAAGATATCCACTTGAACTAGTGTAAGTCATATAGGCATCGAATTGTATGATCTAACCGAGCATAGTATAAATAACATTGTATCACTTCACCCACGAACAGATGTTTGAGACCTCGTTCAGTTTTCTTAGCCGATTTATGATACTCCACGAAGCATTGACAGACACCAAAGTAAAATGTCGATATTGATCAAGCTCATGATCAACGGACTCATTGATAGAACTTGACAAATACCAGCTAACAAAAAGTACCATCTTCAGCATCGAGTGATTCGAACAGCTAACTTGTGTTATAATAAATGCTATGGTTTCCTATTTACTTTAACAGAAAACAGTGATTTTTTTCTATAAAACGTTGCCATATAGCCGCATGCATTGTATGAAATAAGTTTTCTATGGCAACATGCTATATAGCTACATGAGTGCACCTTTATTTTCAAGTTAGGGAATCCCCACAACCTTTGATCAATCAATTGAAAAACAGTTTTCATTTTATTTGCGCGACATCTTTCGGCCTACGACGTAGGCCATTCTGAAGGGCCTTATTTATTCAAAGAGGTAATCATGGCAAGATTGTAGGCGAAAGATCTCGCGCAAATAAAAAGACGAATTTTGTTTTTCAATTGATCGATCAAAAGTTGTGGGGAGTCTATCACTTGAAAACATGATCACGCTCTTTGTTTTTTAAAAATATTATTGCACTCTGATGCAGCAAATGAAAATGGATAGAAGCTAGCATAGAATTGAGGTAGCGTGAAAGTGATGATTGAACATATCTGCATGATGGGCAAATCTACATTTACTTAAGTTCAGGCGATGACAATCTAGCTAAGCAAAAATATATACCTAGTTGATAAATAGACCACGTACCGGTAATAGGCATGATTCCTTAAATAAAATAAAATTGATCAAGTAAAAGCTCCAGGGGATCATCAACAGAATTGTAGCAAATAGTCATATACACGAGTATGGTAATTCAACATGCAATTGGTCGACTATTGAAAAAAGTCGAAGATGGACAGCCCTACTTATGAATAGTTCCTTTCAAAGACTAACCTCAAATCCCAAACATGAAGTCTTCGATCAGTGCCACTGGAAGCTAGGATTGTCTCATTATGAGGTGACCACTGAACCTGAAAACATTGAAAAATAAAATTCAACAACATTGAATGAAAAAAACTGAATTTTTCACATACTTGGAAAATTTCATCTTTGTGTGATTCAAAGGAATGTAGTTTCAGCCGAAGGTTTCTCAAATCCCAAAGGGCAACAGTCTGTAAATCAATTAAACAAAAATTATGAAATGTACAACTGACAAAGATCATGACACGCAAACTTAATTCTAAACGCACAGCCTTCTGATATTTGCATTTTTTAAGATACTCGACTCTTGTTGTTTGAACAGCTAAAGTTGATGTAGCTGCAGTTGTTGGCAGCTTCAGCTATTTGTTTTGTAGATTAATTATGGAGAATAGCTTATTAGATGGATGTGGGTAATGCTTGAGTCGGTACCGGTAGAGCGAATGTTTTAAGAATGATGGCGATGAATTCTAAATTTAAAAACAACAGCACTAGTAATGCTAATGCTTTTAAATTAAGAACACGCCGTCACAACTAAGTTATTCTCAGCAACTTTGGCTGATAATTTCTTTCAGTTTCTTTGGCAGTTTGTCGTTTATCTTAATAACATAAAGGTGCCCTGACAGACGTGCTAATTTTTCACACTTCATTTGCTACTAGTGCGCACTTATAACACCAGAAGTAAGGTATGTGACGAAGGTCGATTTCTGTAAGCACCGCATTCAAACATTTTTCTACCACTCATCATGTCCAGTGTCTCAAATGGTGTGAATTGCTATCTCCCCTATTCATACGGTTTTTTTTTGTTTAGCATTTCTACCTTCATGCTTATGATTTGAGAAAGTTCACGAGTAAAAAAAATTGAAACTTAAAGTTGTATTGCAGGCTATATCCAACCAATTATTCTGAAAACTTCTTCTGTTGATTATCTTCTTCGCCAACAGATTATTCTACGTTTCAGAAAATATGCTACCTATTGAGTTATGTGTACGTATCTTATGCATTTGAACTAGATTTTCTGGTCTACAAAAAAGAAGTTAGGCCAAATTTTATAGGTCTTCCATTGAAAACATGAAAATTTAAGTCACTTTAGTAAGAGGTCTGAATGCTTTTAAAATTTATTTTCATTTTTATGCAATGGCAATCTCTAGGACAGCAAATCTTACTTTATCAGCGGACCCAGTAGCGAGAATGTATTCAGAGAAAGGATTGAAGGACAAACAATTGACTTCTGCTGTATGTGCATCAACTGTCTGTGCGGCTTTGTGAGACGATTGACTTCGTGTGTCCCATATCATCAGCTTCTGATCATCAGCCACTGATCCGAATATTGACTCATGCAGTAAATGCCAACTCACATCCTCAACGACTGAACTATGTCCCGTAAATATGGAATGCGCCTCAATAATTCGACCTTCCTTTGGAGCACTGTTTATGTCCCACATACATATCGTCTGAAAAATGAGTAAATGCAAGACATTTAAGACAGATCTATTTTGAATCGTTACCTTCACTTTAGATTTTCAACAGCTTTCAGTTCCTGATACAATATTAACTGAATCAAAAAAGGCAAGACACTCCGTCGTTTTTAATAAACCAAATATTCCATCAATGATGAAATCGAGGAACTCGCATCATTTTTTTAGAAAGTATTCCAATTTTGAATTTTTGACATATATCTCTAATACATGTGAAAAATCATAGTATAAAATTACATATGATATGTTTTGATAATGAATAGATTCAATATCAATCAATGCTAATGATACTAAGATAAGAGAATACCAACGTTCCAAACATTTAGAAATTCAAAGGAAAGTTTGCATTTATTTCGGAAAATACTTCAGTAATTTGAATTGTCATGTCAAAAGTATCTCATATAACGAAAAGCACGATATGTTAATGCTGCAGCTGATGACAGCCATTCGTTTTATGAAGAAGTTAGTAAATGTCTATCTTTCAAACCTTAGCAAAAATAAAGTCTGGCTGTTCTTCGTATTAGGATTTTACGCTTGAATTTTCGCCTATTCAGGCCGCACCGGGGGGCATAGAAGGGAAATCAGCCTTACAGAGCTATTGGATTCTATTGACTAGCCAATACTTTCCTCCTCTTTGGCCTGTGAGATTTCATTGATATTCCTACGTGACCTCCAGCTTCGTGTGATCTTGTCAGACGTTGCAGAATCTTGAAGAAATAATGCAACGAAATAATTTTGCAGTGCCGAAAAATTGCAGCGGCAATTGCTAGCTTTGAATTTAGATTTCAAGCTCTCGTCGAGAAATTTCAACACAGCACTCTACTCTTACACACGTAATAGGCCTATTCCTTCGAAGTTTTAAAATGCCTGTATAGCCTACATAGCTTAATTAGTGAATGTTGACGACTTTTCATCTTATCACCGCCAAATGTGAACTATAAAACATTATAATTGTTTTGTAAAATAACTAAGTAATAACTAAGTATGGCAATTGGAAGTATAGAAAAATGTGTATAATTCATAACAGAATAACTAATGAAATTAGCTCTAATACTGAAATAATGCGAATCCCTAATCAATTAAAAGCAATTTGTCAAATCTTCTATCCACCTTAAAAAGACGCTTAGTGATAATGTCAGGGTACCGATCTATCGAAATAGCAGCTTGCTTGACATGTGACGGGATACTGCCATCGACTCTACCAAATTGTCAAGCAATGATGACATACATGAAAGTGCCAAGTAAACAGTGGAACGTGCCTTTCTATAACTGCTGACGATCACAGCAACCCATGAGATGGATGGGAGGTGGGTAGTCAGAGCTTCGTGCATCGAAGATTCGAATGCTTTGCTCATAAAAGTGGTTGCAGTCGAACGATAATGGCATGAATCACTTCACACCGTCTTTTGGAGTAGGAACCACGTGAGTTATCCCCTAAGTAGGACATCTGCACGCTAAAGTAGGTTTGGTGGTAGGATGGCTCAGTTGGATAAGATCCGCATTTCTCCACGGAGGTGCAGAAGCTCCAGGGTTCGTGTGTCTGCTGTCTCAGGAAGCACAAGGTTCTCACTACTTCGAGAGGTTATTAACCCTAACCTGGTTGCCAGTGAGCTAAGGCTTCTACACCCATAGATTGAAACACGGCTTCTTACCTTGGATAGGATAAGAATGAGCAAAAAAGAGACGAGTACCAGAGCCAACTCTGAAGAACACTCTTCAGCATTATCACTGGACTATCATATGCAATTACTGGTTCCTAGTACACTTCTAAGCATTTAATTTTTGTAACAATTTTAAAGCCTTCACTTATGTCAGATGCAACTGAACATCAGTGGAGGAATCTGGTTGAGCGGTACGTACAAGACAGCGAAGAACTAGCAATCAAGGTTGTCTTCCCCTACGTGATGGAATAACCTGAGGACTGGTACGAAGTAGGATAACTGGAAGCACATGCGCCTTAACAAATAGCTTAACTGAAAGACCGCGGCTACCAGATCAACACGCTAGCAACTTCGCTCGGTGTTTTCCATTAACATCGCTGCGTCGCTTGGCTGTCACGATGCCACCCTTCAATTATTTTGCCTGGTTGACCAACTCAAAGCGTCAGCATCATTTTTCGCGTCATCCAACCAATGAATTAGCGACATTGCTCTTTCCTTAACGAGCGCCGCTATCTGGTTTGGTGCATGTCGCTAGTGATAAGCCACTTCAACATGTATCGACGCATAGGTTGAAAGTGCATCTGAAATCATGCAAAAACATTTTGTTTTGGAATCACATCAATACCATTTACACAGAGAATGCGACGATGAATAGTGAAGTATTTCTGCCTACTTTGTCATATTAGAAATCCAGAAATCTGCAATTGAGACACCTTGATTGGTAAATGGGTGTATGTGAGTGAAAATTGAGTTGAAATATTAATAAGCCTATTTACCTCTAGCAACAGTATTATAGCGTACCATTCACGGTGTGTCGAAAGCGTCGGGTTAAAAAGTAAAATGTTCCATTCAGTTTCTCAACGGATTCCTATGTAAAAAGACGTGGGAAAATCGAAAATCGACTTTTTAAAATCATCCATCGACGTCTTTTGAAGATATAATTCAAAATGGCGTTATTTCGAAAAATTCAAAATTTGAACTTCATGAGAAAATTATTTGTTGACATTCTCTCAGTGAATATATAGGTAAAAAAGGTCGCTGAGTTCAAATATAATGTTTTTAAAGTCGTATATGCATTATTTATAGACGTACTATCCATATTTTGAAATTAGGCCCATTTTAAAAACTAGAAATTCTAAATTATTGAAAAAATCACTTGTGACCTTTCTTAGCGAATTGATGGGTTATTAAATGCGCTGATTTTAGGAATGCTGTTGTTTAAGTAATACACACAAGATTACTAATCGTTTACAGCTCATTATTCTCAAGCTTGTAGCGAAACTGCTTGTTTTTTATAATATACTTCACAGTACTCCACTCCCTATCTTGATTGTTTAATTTTCTCACATTGATGCTTTTAGGCCTAAAGTAATTCCAAATAGTCTATAAAGTACCATAGACTATAGCTGTTATTTACGTAACCTATATAGATATGATAGCCTACTTTAAGTTTTATGGATAAACCCAGTACTAATACTCGATCTGATTGTAGTATTCGAATTATACAACAACTAAAAATAATTGATAGCCTGCCTTTAAAGTTGAAATGATAAATAGAAAATACTTTATCATAATTCTCTACAAAATATTTATTGCATATGGGCTCGGCCAAGCGAAAATGAACAGCAACATCAAAAAACAAAGTTCCGATTTAAGATTTCTAACGTGTGTTTTCTTATAGCCAATATTCCGAAGTTTTTGTAACAGATCGAGTTTCTGTCATGACATCTATATTTAGCCAGAAAATTGAAATTCAAGTTAGATGATTTTTTTTATTTCAACGCAATATATTTTCAGCGTTTTTTGGATTTTTTTTCTGTCTCGTATCTCTATTAAATGTTTGATTGGACTTAAATGATTCACTTCATGAGCGACTGTTAGGTAATGTTAAGCGATTTTACCATTATTCATTTGATTTAGAAATCATTGATAAGTATTTCATGGCTGAGACAGAAAGGTGACATTTGAGTTTGCCATTGTGATTCCGTTACCAAAAAACATCATTTTATTTTTCTTATTCTTAAGGCTCTTGTAGAAAGATGCTGATATCATGTCAAAGCAAGCATATTTATCAAAGTCAACTGCTGGTATAATGGAGATTTTATAATTAATATATTTTCTCATTGAAAATGACAGTGCTTTTGTGTGATTCCGTTACCGGTAACGGAATCACATCATCCGTTTATCGATAAATGTTATATAAGTCGCAATAATTATGCCCCGCAGATGGTCAATAATACCAAATATCAAGAAAAACAAATGTTTTAGTTAAAAAACAATCATTTTTGACATGTATGAGCCCGTGATTTGAAAGGATAAATTACAAAAGCAGAGATTTCATGCTAGGCCTATAAGCACTCTAGTTATGATGAAAACTGTCCGATCATTTCATGGCATACTTTTGCATCATCGCACGTTGCTGATCACTGAACTTGAACGAATATCGAAGCCTTGCGGTTCCCAATGTGCTGATTTGTGGTTCGGGACACACAAAAAGCGCGTTTTTAATATCCTCGCTGCTAGAGTCGGCATCATCAGGATCTCGGTAAATCCCGAAGCTTCCTGTGCTTTGCAGGTACCTGATTTTCATTTTGTTGGTGCTGCACACTGCGGCAACATAGAGAATGGAACGACCTCTTTCTGTTGGTATGGGAATTGTGACATAACTTCCTGGCTTCACAGATGCCGGCTGGTCTTCGGAGATTCCGGTGACAGATGAAACCTGTTGAACTAGCACATGCAGTTCTGGAGATGGCTGCATTGAGTCATTTGATAAGGTAACGATACCTGGATCGACAGTCCGCACACAATGAACACGATGCGTGCCTGGAATGGCGATTGCACTATCCCAGATTGCATCAAGTTCTGTTCTTCGCCTCTCAATCTCCATATTTGGCACATAAAGAATCTTGATAGTGGTCAAGTGCTTGGCACATGCAGCGTAGTCAGCAGCTGACTTAACAAGGTATCTCCTGACCTTGTGACAGCTCCCTTTTGACAGTGCCGCCAACCCCGTCGACAGCTCCCTTTCCATGCGACGTAGCGAAGAAATGCCAGTTGACAACCAAGCCCTTCGTCTGCTTCATACATGAGATAAGGGTAAGCATAAATTTCTACTTGTAATGCTGTGCCGCTCCATCAGAGAAAATGTCAATGTGAGTCAGATTAGTTGTCATCTCAGTCTTGATCTGGTCAATGATTGTTTCAAGCATTACTGCAGCAGTATATTTATCGTGAGATAACCGATCTGAGACAACAGCAAAAGAAGTGGTCCCCTCTTTAGTCCATACAACGGCCGAGAACACAGCGAGCTGCTTGTGTACCCAATGACCACTCTGGATCTCATCTTGTTCAATTATGGATGCATTTTCACTGAAATCTACCTGCAACACAGCATGGTGCTGATGAGGGGTAGTGTGCATTCGCTGAAACGCTGACGACTGCTGTTGCTTAATGAAGCAATGGATCTTGAAAGCAGGAAGCTTCTCAGCCAGGGAAGACATGGCATCCCATACGGTACCACACAGTTCAGTCTTTTCTGGTTGTCCTTCGGCATTCCGCACCCATTGAAGCCACTTGATCTGCTCCCCGGCCACGGCATCATCAACTGATGTCAACAAGCAATCGACTGAAACTTTCTCTTTACAGTTTTCACAATGTCCGAACATGCAATCTTCCCTATTGGGATCACACGCGATAGCTTGCAGAAGTTCAATGTTAGTAGTTGGAGCACTCGAGACGGACTTCATGCCCTGTAGAAGGAAATCGACGTTGGCGTGATAAATGCAGACACAAACATTATGTGGCATCTTATCTTTGTAAAGAACCACATCTGGACGTAAGGTCTTGAATGTAGAAAGTTTCACTGAGTCGCTAGGATACTCTTCTCGATACAATGCAAATACCTCGCGGATTGTCATCAACAAGTACCGACGTTGTTCCTTCACTTTGATGCCGTCACGGATCACTATGATAATCTTTTCTCCCCGGTGCCATTCAGGAAATGTCGTTGCGAAGGTAGAATTGTTGTACTCCTGCCTCAACTTCCCGTGATAACTTGTTGTGCGGAGTCGTTGGAGTCTTGATATCACGAGACGGGATTTCTTCCGTATCACATAATGTCCGCATAATCTTCTTCAACTTCCGAGGAGACCGAGGCAAGGCTGCCCCAGCCCGATTCACAGCGCTAGCGAGACTAGATTTCGCCTGATACGGTTCTTTGTCACCTTCTGATCTAGCCTTCTTTGTGGCACGCCATCTTCGCATATTTTCTCTGTGCTTCTTCTTAGAAATATCAGGATTGGCAGCTCTAGCTCTCTTCTTTCGCTCACAGTCTTTCCGCTTCCATATTTCTGGTCCCATCTTCGCTTTCTTCCTTTCCCGGTAGCGACGTTGCTTCTCAGCTGCGGCAAGTGGCATCTTCCCGGTAGCACTAATTCATTCAGTCACCAGCAAAAATGTATTGAAGACTGAAGGATTCCAGGAATCCTTGAGGCTGGGAATCCCAGGTAATCTATCTATAGATATGAAGTATTTTGGAATTTTTCAGTGAACCGATAAGAGCCAATTGTTATTCGAAAAGTTGAAATCAAACCAGAATTGAGGATGTGACTACGTGAGTTTTCCAGGAATCCTTGACACAGCGGGGAGTCCCAGAATACCCCGGTATTTATAGATATGAAGTATCTTGTCAGCGAGCACAGTCAACACTGTGACTCAATATGTTAGAATAATCCTAAAAGCACGCCATCCTAACCACGAACCTATCCTACCTCCTTACATAAAACGCAAATACGGGTGCATTCGTTACATGCAATGTAAATAGCCTTCATGCTTTCAAAACATTGAAAGTAAACCATGAAAATACTTAATACTTTCAGAGATATGATAAACAAGTCGCAAATGTTTCACGTATTAACCTAATTTTCTTCAACATTTGTGATTCCGTTACCTTGTGATTCCGTTACCACGTTTGGTCAAATATTTGGTCAATTTTATAATGGAAGTATTGTATCAAATATCCCAATACTTGAAATAAAGGTAGGCCAAGCAACCTAAAATAGCATAAAATAATCGAAACCAATATCTTTGCAGAGGAACAGCATGTTTAGATCCATTCACTGAACCTATGAAAAAGTCATGTCCAAATCACGTGATTCCGTTACTATTGACTTTCGCGCCTGTAAAACATATATCAATATATTTTTCAAAGTTGATACTATGCCTGCTTGGAGGACCGATCATGCCCATAAACATCGCGCATTTCGTTAGTTTATCAGATGTTTCTTTACTGAGTACCAGTCTCATGAAAATGTGTAAATGCTCAAATGTGATTCCGTTACCGCTTGGCCGAGCCCATATGTATTTTCCGCTAAAACTAACAAGCAAATAAAACAAGAAGCTATTCCACGAATCATGTTATAATTTCACATTCTCGAAACGAAATATATAGTAAATCATAATCTTACAGGTGTCAGCTATTAAATGCTTTTACAGCTTGCAACAATTTCGTTGAATACGAAGGATGCGAAATGTCACTAATTTTGTAGTTCATCCAAAACTGCGAGAAAATATGATGAACTGATTCAAATTGCTGTTCACTATAAATGCCCAAGCCTTTCAGGTATTTTCCACAAAACTCTGGTATATGATAAAATATCGCATGGAGTTTTGGTGTTATGCTGACTTCCAGTGACATACAATCCTCTTTGAATTCCTCAATGTATTTCTTGTATTCGGTGTCCAATGTATTTCCGAAACAAGAGTGTACCACTTTATCGAAGCTTCTGAAAGCCGAGACGATGGGAAGACATTGGATCGGACAGAATGAAGCCAAAGCGTCAACTTTGCGAAGAAGGTGACGAGCGTTGTTTCCATTGAAGGTCCCTCCATGATAGTCATCTAATTTGAAATGACACTCGTTTAACCATCGTTGCGCACATTCGGGTGATACACTCTTCAAATGATTGAATAATAGTGTCACAACTCCGCAGGCGGGGTAATACGTCGATCACGTTGCCATTGGCCACAAGAGGTGGATGAATTACATTTCCATGATTCTTAGCCTTCGATTTATCAATGCCAGAATCGTAAAAGTTCCAAAAAGACTCCCTCAAGTTTTCTTGACTACGACCAATTCCAACTTGATCCAACTTGGTTCGATGTATGTTGCACCACGAACATGGGTGCGAGCTTCCGTGACTCATCAGTCCAAGAAGAATGTTACATATCCTCAAATCAGCTGAGATGTATATATAACTTGTATGCGAATTGATGAAGCCCAACACTCACCCACAATTTCTTCAGATTTACATAGTTCTCGGGAGCATCAGGGACTATGGCAATAAGAAGAATTTTCTTCACTGATCCGCTTGATGACGATGAAGATCGAGTTTGCATGAGGGAAGTGGTGTCATTGTCGCTGCCGTCTTCTCACATCTGGATAACCGAGATACAAATCTTGAAAAATTCACCACCGGAATCGATTCCAACTTTAATAAGTAATTCGTCGAGGGTGATTTGAGTTCCACGAATATAACAAACTTCCCTCAAAAATTTCTCCAAATCTTTACACAGGATGACAGGCCTTCGTAGATCGTTGGTAGATTATTTTCCAGAAAAAAAGTCCATCTGAAGAACACAAAAATGCTCGTCCAAAAGATGATCACTTGCTTGTAGCTTCTGCTTCAAACAGGACTCGCTCGAACTCCGACGACCTGTTGCACCGCGTGCATGCTGAGCAAACTTTAAAGTTTGTCGATGGCTCAAATTCATTTCAGTTTGGATACTTGCCAAATTCGTCGCATTCAACACCGTACTCGTAGATGTGGGATTTACATTGAGGGTAATGCGATTCCTGCAGGACATTAACTCTACTTCACCGCCAGATTTGTGGTTCAACTTTGAGGTAATCACTGATGCACTAAAATTCTCCGAATCATGGCCACTGGGTGAACACTTTGTCATCAATGAGTTGACATTATCACATTTCTTACTCGACGAACACTCGTGAGATACTCCTCTTGCAACCGTTGAATAGCACGAAGTGCAAAGTTTAACAGTAGTTTTGGTCGAATGATCAGAACAAGTAACACTAGGCTTGCCTGGAGGATTTTTCGAACGCGGAATGTTGATATTCTCCCGAGCTTTGTCGCACATAAGACAATCGCACCTATCACTTTCAGATCTTTGTCGCGTAAGGACAGGCTTTAGAATTTTGTTATCCCGGTCAAAGATTTTCAGTTTTACATTAGGCTGGTTCTCAAGGAGCTTCGATAAAGACAGCCGGCATACAGCGCATATCACGAGAGGATAAGATTGATCTTCCTTGTCGAATTCAGGTAGGGCAAATCTCTTCAAAAGCTCCGTATTTCTGGCTGACAATTTACGTAAGTCTTTTCCTTTTTCAAAACAGATGACACAAGCAGCATTTCGCGAAGCC
Organism: Prostheceraeus crozeri; assembly: GCA_907163375.1. Taxonomy (NCBI): domain Eukaryota; kingdom Metazoa; phylum Platyhelminthes; order Polycladida; family Euryleptidae; genus Prostheceraeus; species Prostheceraeus crozeri. Next base: position 72,312 of record CAJQUW010013301.1, on the reverse strand, counting down.
TCGTGTGATCGTGCACAGTTTGGCATTGTCAACGTCGATTAAATGAATGTTTTGATTTGAGCAAACTAAAATTCAAATTTGACCGTGATTCGAGACAGATTTGTCAACAGTATGCATTGCATAGCTATCTGCTTCTTCGGATTTTGTCAATTCAATACGACTGACATGAACGATTGTACGTTTTTAGAGATCGGTTAAATATCTATTCATCATAGATATATTACTAAATGAATGCTAACATTCGTAATTAACTCCACATTCATCAATGTGAGAAAATTAAACAATCAAGATAGGGAGTAGAGTACTGTGAAGTATATTATAAAAAACAAGCAGTTTCGCTACAAGCTTGAGAATAATGAGCTGTAAACGATTAGTAATCTTGTGTGTATTACTTAAACAACAGCATTCCTAAAATCAGCGCATTTAATAACCCATCAATTCGCTAAGAAAGGTCACAAATGATTTTTTCAATAATTTAGAATTTCGAGTTTTTAAAATGGGCCTAATTTCAAAATATGGATAGTACGTCTATAAATAATGCATATACGACTTTAAAAACACTATATTTGAACTCAGCGACCTTTTTTACCTATATATTCACTGAGAGAATGTCAACAAATAATTTTCTCATGAAGTTCAAATTTTGAATTTTTCGAAATAACGCCATTTTGAATTATATCTTCAAAAGACGTCGATGGATGATTTTAAAAAGTCGATTTTCGATTTTCCCACGTCTTTTTACATAGGAATCCGTTGAGAAACTGAATGGAACATTTTACTTTTTAACCCGACGCTTCCGACACACCGTGCATTATGAAGCCTGACTTAATATGACTAGATATTATAAATATATTGTAAGTATCAACCTCCCGTTAGATTATCTGTTTCTCTCAAATCCCATAACGATGGCATTTACGGGAATGTTCGCATTCTACAGTGATCAGAACAGAAGAGGATGAAAACTTCGGAAACCCTGTAGAGGGTCCGGAATGTGTGAAACGTAGAAATATTATTGCCAATATTGATTACCAACATTGAAAATCCGGACGATTCTCATTCCGATAAAAGATGTACTGTAAATCTAATTTATATCACTCGGCTCGGTTTACATTATGACAGCAGAAATTCAATAAAGTCAAATATAGACCTTTGGGAATTATCTACGCACTGAAAGTATATAATTTTCATTTGACACCAAACAAAAAAGGTTACGTAACATTCACGGAGTACGTGCACACTCGGTGAATCATGCATTTCAGAATCGTCAATTCAAAAACTTACATTATCATCAGATGCACTCAGTAAATAACCATTCAAATTAGGATTCCAACTCAAACCATAACCCTCTTTCTGATGACCTTTCAAACGTAGCTCTGGTCGACATTCGCCCGAGGGATCCGGTTTACTGGGATGTTTTGTGTAATCAAATATAAGAACATCGGAAGACGGTGTCTTAGTTGCGATCACACATGGATTCTGAGGCATAAAACGGGCACGGTTGACTTCACCTTCATGATTTATTTTGATATTTATCTCGATCTTGCCTGAAACTGATCCGAAGCCTCCGAATTCTGCAAAAAAGACAAAATTAGAAAGCAATTTTTAGCATGCTATTTCAGACAGCTCAGCGTACAGCTTATAGAAGACAATGAATTATTTCCATTAAGTTGACATTTGTTCTTTATCAACTTTTCCACAAGAACGTGGCGCTCATGCAAATGAAATGAATAGACCATTTTTATTTGAGTGATTTAGACTCATATAATCGAAAAACGAACAAAATTACCATCTATCGTGTATGAATTACTAAAGTAGCAAATTCAAGCAGTCAACCAACATGCTAATCAAATAAACATTCGGTAGATCCAACGAAACCAAAGGAAAGCTGGAATGGAAATCTAGTAATTGCTCAGTATTCATTAAGTCTTTTTAACTTCTCTCCATAACCACTTATCGCACGAAACGTTTGATTACCATTTAGCGTTTGATTAAGCGTTTGCTTGCTAGTTTCAGTTAACCCATTTAAGGCCGCCTACATAAATATTGGCAAATTTTCTATAAAAAATGTGGCAAGTATTTCAGAATGTTATAATTAAGAATAATATATGATGACCAGTTCATTACAATAACCCTTTCTTAGAAATTAAAGCCGTAACGATTTCGTTACGATGGCGTCATATGATGTCAAAATATATAAAAAAGCATGTTTTTTCAAATGTAACTTATGACTTGCTCCAAGCAATTCCTGCCGAAGCAATGAGTCATAGCTTCATCATAAAAGCTCTCCATCATATTTCGGAGGTATTTGTCGAAACGGTGAATTAGCAAATTTAATCAAAGGCCTGCTTTATGCTACTTGTCGTTGCTGTTTGCTATGAAATCGTTATCGTTGAAATGAGAGCAAGTTTTTGAATTTCAAAAGTCATGTCGAGAAATATTCTCTTACTGCATCGACTCCAAAGTCATGGTAGAGTTGGAGACGCCTCGGTAATTCGTAATGTCCACATAAATAAAGAACACCAAGAAATGAATGCATTTGAGATTGTTTAGCATTATGTAGGCCTAAACAATTATTTTGTCCCGGGTAGTCATTGGTTTCTGCCACCAAGGTCGATGAGACCATCAGCATGCGTATCAAGTATCTCATAAAGATTCTTGCCTTGAAATGCATCCAGAGAATGTTTGTCCTATCTGCGAAGATGAAAATTACCGATATTTGCCATTTTATTGACTGCTTTTTCTGTTTACTGAAATGATCATTCTATTCATCTTTTGTTGGAATCTCACACTGTCCTGCGATATAACTAGCTGATGAGACATCGTTTGACAGACAAACATCTTAAGCACATAAACTCATCATCGTCTCATAACTCTGATGAAGCATTTACTTCTGGAGGTTTTTGTGGCAATAGTCATGTACCGTCATCATCGGCATTAGGCCTAGGCCCTATTGCATATTCAGTAACTTCTTCATCCATAGTTAGCAACATCTTGGGTATTGTCTTCAGATAACTACACAGGTTGATATAATCAAGTTTAACCTTTATAGATATTTTAAACCAGTTTGGGTCGTCTCGAGCCGCTGGCGTGCACCTGTAGGGAGAAACGCATCGTCTACGGCCAAAGAAGTTTTGTATTGAAATTGCTCGAGTCGCAGAACATCTTTGTATTCTATGTCCACGCGAACTGCCCCCCTGCAATGTTTATGGTTAAGCTACAAGAGGAAATGCTTGAGATTTGATCCCTCTTTGACTTGCTTCCGCACATGAGCTGAAAAGTCTAATATTGAGGAAAATACTACGGGAATGGACTTCGGTTGGTTTTGTGACGGGAAATCCATAGACTTTAAATAGCAACAAACATTACACACTCATAGAATGCACTAGGAATGCAATATTCCAATATAATTGTTCGTTTTCAGTATTCAACAAACATTAGTTTTGAAGAAAATTGACAGTACTCACCACCGTTTACTTCATTTACTCTGTTGTTGTTTTTGACATTTTGTATATCATATTACGCCAGTGTAACTAAAACGTTGCGGTTTCAAAAAATTGACATGCCATGTCATGAATGAATATCTGATGAAGTATTCATTGCTATTTTCGGTATTTTATGAATAATGAGATTACGCAAATCACATGGATAGTAAATTATATGTGCACGTTCATCCACTGTGTCTTCCAGTATAGAAGCAGATTTTAAGCTCAGTTTTTGTCTAATTTCGTGATCAAATATAAGCACCAAAAAGTGCTAATTTGTGAGTTGGCGATAGTTTGCCTGAAAATATATGATAAATCATGTATGGCAATCAAAATATTGTATATGTCGCTAGCTGGAGAAGACAGCAGATTCCGAAAAGTGCTGTAACGAAAGCGTTACACTGGCGCTAAATGGGTTAAGTTATAGTGTAGATGGCTTGTCAAGTGACGGCGGTTATACTGGCGAAAATACTTTGTATCAATGACCAATGATGCAGCCATTGACTAAAATCGTCCTTGTTATGCTTCATAGTCATCAAATCTTTAATATAGTGAAACTGTTGGGGACTTGCAGATTTTTTGTAACTAACTAATGACCGCATATTTGAGAGTGAAATTTGTGGAGTTTTGGAGAGATTGTTAGGAATTGATCTAGAGTTATCATGAATAGGCCCTACATTGAAGTACAGTAGTCAGTGTGACCACTTCGCAAAGCCAAAAATTCTGACCACCTCATATATCATCAAACCAACCAAGAATTTCTGTCGATTAAATAGGCCAAAAAAGGTCCAACTTGTAAATCAAGTACTACCAGGGTGGCGGTCAAATTTCAAATTCCCGGGCTATTTCATCGAAATACCATGGTTTCCTTTTATCAGGAATGAGAACGCGGTGTCACAAAAAATCCAGATATATTCTAGGGAGCCCATACGCTACTCTTCTGGGACCCATTTTAAGTTTTCATTAGATTACGTGAAATCCAAGAGTCAATTCTAAATAGTTATGAATCCTTATGCGCCTACAAACAATCGGCTCTTTGCTGTGACAAAAAATGCATTGATCATTAATGAACTAAGACCATAGATAGCTTAATAACTAATTAGAGCTCAACCGTATAGAGGCAAAGTTTTCTTTTTATGTTTTCTAAAGCGCCGAAGGTGAAACTTCCAGCCTTTTGCGAGCAGAACTAGCAACATTTTTATGTTTTCTAAAGCGCCGAAGGTGAAACTTCCAGCCTTTTGCGAGTATAATTGGTAGAATTTTTGTGTTTTCTAAAGCGCCGCAAGTGAAGCTTCCAGCCTTTAGCGAGTATGACTAGTAACATTTTTATGTTTTCTAAAGCGCCGCAGGTGAAACTTCCAGCCTTTTGCGAGTATAATTGGTAGAATTTTTGTGTTTTCTAAAGCGCCGCAGGCGAAAATTCCAGCCTTTAGGGAGTGCAACTAGTGGCATTTTTCACCAAAAATGAAGTAAATTGCGTGCACGTGTCACACATATCAATGACACAGTCGTATGGCAACCAAAAAATTTATGAAGTCGTGAATATTTCGTCCAGATGTTGTGCAAGATTATTGGATATTTCAATTAAGATTCGAAGCAATTTAATAGAAATGATGGGCTTAATAAAGGTCACATTAAAGGCAGGTGAAATCAAAAAGTTCACTCATTTAACTTGGTGGGAAAAATCACAAAATGACATTCCTGGGCTATTTAATGGCTAATTGGCTATTTCGCTAGAATTCCCGGGCGATTCCCGGTCCCCCTGGGCGCGGCCGCCACCCTGGTACTACCTTTGGAAAAAATTGAACATCCTTATTGCGAGTATTTATGAAAATATCTAATAGTCTTAACCCTTAAAGGGATATGGGACATATGTGTCCCATGACCTAAATCATACGCTACTACCTTGCACGAATTTTTTTATGTTATCTAATTGTGACACATTAGAAATTCATAAATAGTGATTCAATTTTGTAACAATTTGAGGTAAGTAGCAACCGTCCTACCTATTATTAATTTGATTTGAATTTTTAAGAAAATGAAATTTAAATTCAAATATTCAATTCAAAATTTCATCGAGAGATATGTTTTTTTGAAAACCAAATATTCAACCAAACTCATGATACTGTCTTTATATATCGGTAGAGTTTCGCCTATCTATAAGAGATACGATTTCACCGGACTTTGAGTGATATTTCCTCGTGGGACACATATGTCCCATTATCCCATTAGGTTAATTCTAGTGAAATTTCATTATTTCATTTTTTCAAATTATATCAAGCGAAGTTTTGTATTGTTTGCAGTGTTATTATTACTAAGTTGTTGACTAGTGTAAAAGACACTTGCTTTACATATATAACTTGTTTTAACCACATTTTTCAATACAACTAGGATACAATTGGACAAAATGTCTTATAAAATATAGAAGTACGCTAGAAAATTAGTTGCCGCCATGGAATTCAGCAAAACAGTTGCGGTCCTTTTGCAAGCACAAAAACGCTTCGCATGTAGAGCACGAAATGCTTGTACGATTTTCTTGTTTATTTTTCCTTTGACACAGCTTGCAACGCTTTCGTCCATCATTTAATTTTGGCATATGTTGAGATACAGCAATCGCACTTGATTTTCTGTTGATAGCAGAGAGAGGGAACGAATTAATTCGTGAGCAATATGAGCCAATAAGTCCATTCACAATATGTTGTCGAAATTCAAGATGCGTTACGTTGATGTTGGAATTCAATTTCTTGTAATTCAGATAGCCATTGACAACTGCTGTGTCAAGACAATCAAAGAATATTCTGAGATAATATTTGTACTTGCTACGCAAATCAATAGTGTAGTTAGATTTCAGTTGATCAGCAAGATCGACGCCTCCCATGAAGCGATTATATATTTTAACTATGCTTGGCACTTCAAGGCAGATTTTATTAGCGCTGCCTTTTACCTTCCTTTCAGTAATTTGTTTCGCACAGGAGTCCTCTGCGTTTGATAATAAATGAACACTTCTCGTATCGATCCACTTCACAAAATTTAATTTCCTGCCCGTTGTTTGAAATGACTGCACTTCCCCTTTCATCATTTCTTTATCTGGCTTTGGTTTCGGCAGTCCTCTCCTGTTACGAACTGTTCCCGTCGCCTCCAGTCCATGTAGGTGTAAAAGATAGAAAAGGTATGGAGAGGAGAAAAAGTTATCCATAAATACGCGGCAACCAGAGCCAATGAGACTTTCAGTCATACGAAGAACATTTTCTCCAAGCGGCCAAGTTCCACAGTTCCTTTTCTTCCAGTGTAAACTTCCATTTGATAAGTATATCCTGAACGTGAACCGCACCTCATCCACATCTTGAATCCCCATTTTATTGGCTTTGTTTTCACGTATTGTCGCATAGCATTGTGACCTTTGTATTTTATCATACGTTCATCTATACTTTGACATTGTTCGGCGGTACGAGCATTTTGGAATGCACTATTCAGGTGGTTCAAAATGCATCGTACTTTTGAAGCTATGTCGAAGTTTGGATCATTCTTTGGAAGAGCAGATGTGTTGTCATTGAAGTGAAGCATGCGCTTGATAAGTTCAAATCTTTTGAGAGTCATCACACTAGAAATAAATGTCACGCGTAAATAACTGTCTGCTGACCAGTAGAAGCGAGTGCAAGGCAATTTGTGATACCCCATGACAAGAAGAATTCCTATAAACGCTTTCATTTCGTCAGCAGAAGTTTCGAAAGTCTCACCCTTCTGTATTGCATATCTGTTCGATTCATGTACGATAAGGTCCACCAAGGCATCAAAATTAGATGTGCGACAGAAGACATCATATGGTGCTCCATTAGTAATATTTATACAATCATAGTCAATTGGACGATCGAATTCTGGTTTGCAAACTGGCTCACACTTGGTATCCCAAACAAATGTAGGTCTTTCAGTCATTGTATAAGAGCTGCTTTCTGATGGCTGAACATCCATTTCTGTTCGGCTCTCTTCACCTGTTTGTATCAAAACATTAGTTTCTTCACTGTTATCGGCGTTTGCTATAACTTCAATATCATCTCTGTCTAATTCATCAACCTCGTCATCCGCAAACAATAGTTCCAAAACTTCCTCAGGTTTAAGATTAAAATGTCTGCCTTTCATATATGTGCATTTTCGTTTAGTCGCCATCACATCCAAGATACGAGGAAGAAGAATGCTGTGAAAATCATTTGCTTTCATTGAAATTCATTGTATTGGGGTGAGATGACGGTACGTGTTGCGTGACGTCATTTTGATTTGATTCGACAATAAAAAGATACATTCGCTTTCATGATTTCAGCTTGCTTCCGTCATAGAGATGAACAAAAGCAAATAATTGGCAGAAGCAAGTCAATCCACACTCTACTCCAGTTCACTTACTGTTTGCAGCTGTTGATAGTTGAGGCCATTGATATCAATGCGGTAGTTAATACGATGATTGATCAATGATTGTGCACCTTACGGTCCTTACCTATTGCAAGAACATTTTGTCTTAGCTGTGCAACAGATACTGGTTACAATAAACCCGATGTTAATAACTAACTAATGGGATAATGGGACACATATGTCCCATCCCTTAAAACTGCCTAATGGGATAATGGGACATATATGTCCCAAGAATAAAAGTGGTCCTAGATCACTGTAAGTTTGAATTTGATAATTAAAACGTGATTCTGAGCTAAACTACATCGCAATTAACAAAAAAATAATAAATCGCAGAAAAAATGGAAATTGAAAATTTTGTCCCTTTAAGGGTTAAATACAGATATAAGATACATATGTGTGTTGAAATTAAATCAATATTTAGACGTATCTTCCCACTTATAGAAACATACACATACATACGTACAGAAAAAATTAAAAACTACATTTGGCATCGATTTTAGAATTCATTCTAAAAAAATAATACAGATCCAGATGCAAAACCACATATAAAAATATTAGGATATGACTTCGCCTGCACTAATTACTTTCAGTCTTGAATGATACATTTGAAGCGGGCAACCGATTTATGAGAACAAATCTTTGAATCAATTATTATTATCTAAAAACAATTATTCATGCACATGGTACATTTGAAAAGAGGTACCGGTATCGAATATACATAGCATCCAATTGAAAACAATATCTACAGTCTTAACAACAAAACTCTCACTTTCTGAACATTTTTGAGATAACAGAATCAGAAACACTATCCTGACGTTCAGCGTTACGATCACTCAGGAATTTTAGTTTGATCTTCCTTCTATTTGCAGCTTCTAACATGGCCTCTGCGTCACGAATTTCCCTTTCTGCCGCTTGCATCTCCATCCAAAGTTCTTTACTGGTTTTTTTCTTGAATACACCAATTTCTCCTCTGAGAACCTCGGCCTCAGCAATTCGATCCAAACGAATTTCTTTATTTTCCTCACAGAATGTTTTATATTCTCTGCTAGCCAGCTTGATGTTATCCATCAAGGATGACGGAGGTTCAAAATCCTCGAAAGAGTCCCAATCAATCAATCCTTTTACGTCCGTTTTCCAGACTCGCTGGGTTGGACGGGGTTTCTTCTGATGGCTCTTCTCCACAACTCACGATCTAAAGCGTCTTCCTCCTTCAAACGAAATTTCCGCATGTCTTCTCGGACTGTGTGTCTCCACGTTTTCTTCGGCCTGCCTGATGGTCTCTTTCCTTCCACCTCCATCTCGTCCACCCTTCTCAGCCAACTGCTCTCTTCCCTCCTCCTCACATGGCCAAACCAGCGCAGCCTCTGCCTGCTGATGACTGCCAAGATGTTCTCAATCCCCATTGCTTTTCTTAGTTCATCATTTGATCTCCTGTCTGCCAGCTTCACCCTGCACATCCATCTCACCATCCTCATCTCTGCTCTCTCCAACAACTGCTCGTGGTCTGATCGCATTGCCCACGTCTCACACCCGTAGGTCATGCATTGCCTCACACACGCAGCATACACCTTTCCCTTTGTCATAAGCGAAGGGCCCTTTGATGTTAGGAAGGCAGACATCTCCTTGAACTTCTTCCATCCGCCACGGATTCTCGTCGTCACCGCCAAGTCAACACCTCTTGACTCGAGCACATTTCCAAGATAGCAGAAGTTCTCGACTTTCTCAACTGAGTCACCATCCATATCCAGTGAAGTGGTCTTGGGTTGTTGGCTTCGGTCTTGGCTCGCGTTTTCACACCTACTACACGAGTAGTTTTGCGGCGCATTTGCTATCCGTCCTCTGATGTGCGTGCACTTCCAGTGTATCCATTTGCAGCATGAGCAACACCTGATTGCATTGGCACCAACGCCTTCACCACAAATACCACACGGCCACTTGACGGAATAAGACACCTTCAAGTCGTCCCTGTTGTCGGTCACCATGACTTTAGTTTTCGCAGCATTGATGGCCAATCCCTTCGCTTCTAGGCTCGCTTTCCACCGAAGCAACTTTCCCTTGAGCTCAGAAACAGACTGTGCCATGAGAACGAGGTCATCAGCATACATCATTTCAAAAGGAAGACCTTCCCGTACATTCTTGGAGACGGAGTCCATCACCACGGCAAACAGCAATGGACTGAGCACCGAGCCTTGGTGAACACCAACCTTCACTTCGAATTCGCTGCTGTCCCCGGTATTAGAGCGGTCAAAAAAATCGGACACTAAACGAAATGCGTTGTACATTTCCAAACTAAAGTTCGATTGTTGATCAGTTTCGAAAAACTTCATCTTACTGAAGCCGGATTCAACCACCATGTTGTGTGGGCATAAAACCATAACTTTTTCAACGAGTCTAGTCAAAAGAGGGCACACAGACAGTTGACCGTTCTTGTGCAGATCAGTAACGTTGCATCGTTGAAGTCCTTGACATGCTTGAATAGAACGTAGCATTTACGCACAATTTTTGATTTCAGAAAAGGATGAAATCGAACCAGCATGCTTCGAAGAATGTGTTCGTTCAATAATGCCCAGTTGTTTTGCGTCTGTTCCAAGTCCACTTCACCAGATTTTGAGCCAGCGAAGTGGCCTTAACAGAATTTCAGTTTTCAGCGAGAGAACGGGTCTGCGATCATCGATGAACGATTGAGCGATGACTGGTCACCAGAGGTGGAGAGATTATTTCAAACAGCTGAATTTATCAGTACGGGATGGCATAAACAGGATGAAGTGCTCCTTTGTAAAGCTCCTTTTCAGAAATGCCTCATTGTACGAGTACATGTAGATAGTAACGAAAATTTCGGTCCTCCAGGGGCAAATTCGGATGAATGAGCAAGCGAGCGGACTCAGACGAGAAACGATGTTCAGCGAGCGAGCGGGCGAGAAATTTGAAGGTAGATGAGTAGTTAACCTGGAGAGCGAGAAATATCGCAATGATAAAAAAACACTGATAAGCAGGAATTTATAAAATTCTGACTTTCTGACCAAGGGCCTTAATTTCTGACCATTTCTGACTGGTCAGAAAATTCTGACCAAGTGGTCACCCTGACAGTAGTATATTATGATTTTCATTGCATCTAACGATATACATTTTGTAGATCAGGTTCATATCAAGTATCAATGCCGCATTAGATTCGAGGTCAACAATAATTGGAAGTAAGAGAATATAGGTAGCCTTTAGGTGTAGCGGTATTCATAAATATTGATGATTTAACAACAGAAAAGATACAAACATGTTTGTAAGACAATATTTTGTAAATACATTAATGTTTGCACTTGGGTGTCTTGTTTGAATAGTTAGCATATTTCCCGATATCCAACCAATGAGAATATTTCATTGCACATTCATAGAGAGTTGCATCATCATGCACGCTTTTCTTAGTACTCGTACAATGCAGAGTTGGAAAAGTTGGAATTGGAATTGGAATTGACCCTGATAAACCTCAATTCCACTTTTTCGATAGACCTGTGATAAATCTATTTGTACAAAAATTGAAATCGCAACGTCCAATCACAACAATTAACAATATTAATTTTTAAGACTATAGTTATATAGATACGATACGCAACGATAAAAGAAAAACTTTAAACTTACAGTTCACTTCTTAATGTTGACTTCACTTCAATTCGATCGGACTCATACCAAAATAATATCATAAATATCAGTGTCACTTATACCGTCAATCTTCAATTGCGCTCGCTGATGTGTTGCTGTATACCAGGGATGCGCAAACTGCGGCCGTAGCGGAGGCAAAGTGCGGCCGTGACAATGAGAAGCAAATGAAAAAGAATAGTTGTGCATGTATATTGCAAATATTTCTGGAGTTCAAGGCAATCGAAAAACAATCGTCATAGCATACTAGTCATCTTCTAACTGTTCCTTCACCTGAAGAAGTTCCTTTCTGTCACATTGCTACAGTCTTTGATGCGCTCAACCACGAATTTACTGCGCGGTTCAACGACTTTAACGCACTTGCTCCTAAAATATAGTTCACTGCCTCGCCGCACCTGATCCAGATAGGAGAGGTTCCATTCAAACTTTAAATGGAAGTGATCGAGTTGAAGGCGAATGATGTCTTGTGAAGCAGTTCAAAAATGATGGCATTTTACATGAAATATGGAAATCAGCTGTGGAATATCCATGATTGCGAGAGTTGTCCTAAAACGTTTTAGTTCTATTTGGAAGCACATACGCCTGCGAAGCAGCGTTCTATAAATTAAATTTCATAAAGAACAAGTACCGGACGCGCTTGACAAAAAAATAATCTCGAGAATAGTTTACGTTTGATGACATCCTCTCAAGTACCTGATTTTCGAAGCTTGGTCAACGACGGACAACAGCAAGTTAGTCACTGAGTCTTACACTGATATAGTAGATTTTTCACGAGATATTGTATTTCTACCTATTTAGATTTTGTGTATTTTCATAAATAAAATATGTGCAGATTTCAGCTGTGTTTTATTTCGCATTTATCATCAAATTTAAGGCTTACGTTTTGGGTTGCGAAAGAACTGTATGATTAGCAATAATAAGATACTTTATAACTTCAATAATAACGCCAGGTAGGCAGGCTTATATGCGGGGTTCTAGAAATGCGTATTCATATATATATATATATATATATATATATATATATATATATATATATATATATATATATATATATATATATATATATATATGTTTAGACAAGTAACCTGGCAATTGATAAATTTATCAAATCTCAACAGATGTAACCACCACGAGACATGTTTCGGCCTGTTGGGCCTCATCAGTCGTGGGTAGGTTTGAACCAGCGACGTTGGAGCTAGAGGACGTGCAAGCATACCCTCTAACCACAAGGCCACCGGACCTTGTGGTTAGAGGGTATGCTTGCACGTCCTCTAGCTCCAACGTCGCTGGTTCAAACCTACCCACGACTGATGAGGCCCAACAGGCCGAAACATGTCTCGTGGTGGTTACATCTGTTGAGATTTGATAAATTTATCAATTGCCAGGTTACTTGTCTAAACATGTAATGAGTAGCGCCTGCGTGAAGCGCCTCAATCTCGGATGCGGTATTAAGTGATTGCAGAAAGCAGTCCGCCCTCCACGTGCCTGCGTTAAAGCAGTGCCTTCCTGGCTAATTCACGCTCTCAACAGATGGTCCGGTGGCCTTGTGGTTAGAGGGTATGCTTGCACGTCCTCTAGCTCCAACGTCGCTGGTTCAAACCTACCCACGACTGATGAGGCCCAACAGGCCGAAACATGTCTCGTGGTGGTTACATCTGTTGAGATTTGATAAATATATATATATATATATATATATATATATATATAAATGAATGCCTAGAATAGACCTGCTCGTGATTCCTTTATGAATTATTATAGTAGCTTATTAAAGTGTTTTCTCCCTTCGGTTGCCCCTACAAAAACATGCTTTCAACTTTTGAAGTGATGACACCTTAAGCTTAAAATCATTTCGGGTCAAAAATGACCGTCGGTCGTACATCGGTTAACTTGCCTTTATAAGTATAAGTAGGCCTCTATGCGATTTTCACTGCGTGATTCATCATGGAAAGCTAAGTTGAGTGGTGCAATATAAAAAGGATTGGCTATTGACCTAGTTATCTGCACACATATTAAGTGCGACCGTGATTCTTTCGGCCTTCGAAATGACGCCCGAAAACTGTAGAAGGTTGCGCACCCGAGCTGTATACGCTGCTGTGTTGTTGTTCGCTGGCGGGCAATTGTTGTTGTTAACAACAACTAATTATTTCTGTAGTTAAGTTGCACCGCGAGAGCCCGGAGTTCTTCTAACAGCTGCTGAAGATGTCGTATGTATTGTTGTTGGTAGTTGTGATTGTGTCAATTTCTCATCGTTTCTAATTTATACCAATTTTTGAGACTTGACGATAAATCCACTTTCTTTTAAAAATTGAAAGAGTTTCCTTTAATCTCGGCCCGCTAGCTTTCGACCCGACTTCATTTCGTTCCTATCACGGATTATATAATCTCCTTTTTGAACATGGACCATTAATCAGTTTTCATGATATCTTTTCTATCGTGGTTTTTTCTGTCATCAACAATCACGTTATTCGCACATTGAATTTCTTTCTTCTGTCAGTTTATTAATCGATTTATTCGCATCTCATCTCTCTCTCTCTCTCTCTCTCAGCGTTTGATTCTTTGCTGACCGTTAATTTTCTCTTTCTTTTTTCACGAAATATTGAATATCTTGTTTACGAAACGAAAATGGCGTAGACTGACCGGTTACACATATACATGTACACAAGAAATATGAACTATGAACATGAGAACGCACATATGAACGACGCAGAGAACGGCACGCAGGAACAACGAGGATAGGATAAGGGCACATGGGTTAGATTGAAACGAACAAATGTTAGATACATTAGCATAATACACTGTACGCGACATGAAATTATCGGAATTGAATCTTATTATGGAATTGGAATTGAATTGAACTGTTTCGACTGGAATTGGAATTGGAGTTGGAATTGAAATTTCTGCTCTGGAATTGGAATTAAAAAATTTCAGTGGAATTTTTCCAGCTCTGGTACAATGATCCTTCGCTAAACAAAGAGAAGCTTTGTTACGAAATGGATGCCCGTGATGTCACTGATTCCAATTAGTACCATCAGTATACCCGTGAGTATATCAAAAGAAAAACTTATAAAGTCAAGTCTACATGCTTTTTAATGAGTAAAATACAGAGGTCCCAGCGCGATGAGTAAAATTTTTTGTGATTTTGACTTTTTGTGGTCAATTATTTGGCATTTTTTGTTTTAAAGTCTTTGACCCCTTCTTAAATTGTCTCCCATTAAGGTATTAAGGAAGAACAATTCATTTTAGTGGCAGCATTTATCCAGCATTGAATTAGACTATAATCATTTTGCATGAATGTCTGCGCAGTGCGCAATGAGAATTAAAATATTTTCTTCATAATTCGGATACATTGCGGGCAGTACATGAGACTTTTATGTGCGGTGCTTTAAACTATATGTATAGCAGCAATATGACAAAATAGCAGAGTAAGAATAACAAGAAGGGTGCTGCTACATGAGTAATATGAGAATCGATTGAGTCATCAAATGGACCTTACGACTATAGCGTTGGGAGACTATCAACAAAAAGGATATCTCATCTTCAAAATCTTTTAAATCTTTAAGTTGGTATCAGATAGCGATTCTTCATCGACAGTTTGATGCACTTTCCGTTCATTTCTGATCAAATAACTATTCTTCCTGAGATACCCTGTTTGTCACTACGAAAAATATTCAAGACTGTTTTGAGCAGTTCCATGATGGCTAGGGATAATCGTGAAATACAATTCAGGGTATAAGCACTATGTCGCTTTTCATGAGAAATTATCAGGATTCTTGAGTCATATGGGAGCTTTTCCAGTAGATATCCAACTGCCACTGTATGAAATTCAGCGCTCTAAGGACGAATGACCAGAGCTTCTCACTCAATAATCTGGTTCTCGATAAGAAGATATCTTGGATAGTTACACACGTATAATTGGTTGATTCCTCCTCCTCTTTAGCGATGTTCATGTTGGATGCGAGCTTTTGGAGAAAACTGACCACCAATGAACACTTGCACGAAAAAGAGCGTGAATCGTTAACTCATGCCTCTCAAGTTTCAAGTGGGTGGACGCTTCCAGGTCCTGCGTGGTGAATGCTACAGATGACAAATAAGACGCACCATTTTGTCCTTCAAAAAAGCGATATTCGCCTGTATACATAAAAATTTGTAAACTGCGAATAAAAATTGTAATAAAAATCCTTGGATGCCAAAATGATAATAGAGACAGAAAATCAATCAGTATAAGAGTCTATGGTTGTAATTGGCTGACCAGTTTCAAATGTTCAGAACACTATCGAGGTTGACTTCTTCAGCTTGACATGTCTTCAACCTTGATAATTCAGCAGGGCTGCCGTGGGGATGGGGATCGATATCTTCCCCATGAGGATCCCCAGATATGGGGAATTCAGAGCTCATCATTGTGTTGAAAAAATTACTTCGATAATTTAAGTAAATGTACATACTGTACTACATACATTCTATCGTCAACGTCCAGAAATAGTGTCTCGAGCGCTCAGCTAACTTCAATTGAACCTTGAATTAGAATTAACTATCCACCAGCCACTCGTGACTTTCGAAGACTCGTGAAAACTAGGGATAAAGAATAGCTGAGATTATTGACTTCCCTACAGTACTTGAACTTAATCAGAATATGCACAACAAAATTTGTTAGTTTACTGCTTTGACAGTTTATAATAATAAGAATTTTGGTCTTGAGTTTCATGATATTCTGAATTATCATACGGAAAGTAGAGTCGTAATGTTAGTGGATTATAAGCAGATATACTGATCATGATATAGCTTTATGTAGACTCCTAACGGAAATGTACGGTTGAAATTCATCATATTATTTTTTTGTTCAGAAATGAAACAAGGTCATATTGAAGCCAATGATAGTTAGATAACCAAGAAATACCAAATAATCACTAGGAATAATTTATCTACGCACAAAATACCGAACATCCCAATAGATGCAATCACACTGGGGACATGGAAGCACCTTCATTAACTTCTATAATGCTATATGTAGTACTGTGTCGCCTTATTCCTATTTTCATTAATAAGTTTTGAATGCTTACCCAAGATACCCAATACCGACAAATATAAGTACATACATTTTATTTTCAACATGCAGAACATCGTAATCGTAGGAATATCTTTTGTCCATATGTAGGAATGTGGTAACAATTCGTGAGGCGATATGAGGATCCCCATGGGGATCCGCACAAGAATTCCATGGGGATGCGGATAGGATATCCATCCCCACGCAGCCCTGTAATTCAGCCATCTTTGCATATGGTGTGCAGTACAAAATGGATAAGATACAATTAATGCTCAAATTAAGAATTGAAATGATCGAATCATAATTATTATCTTAATTATCAGTTCAGATGCATTAGAATTTATTACAAATTTTTTACAATTTGATATTGCATTTGATTAAGGCAATCAATTTCAACCAACATCCGTTGGTTATCCTGAGGAATATGAATATTGCAAAATTCCTGTCCGTTGACTTAAGATTGCCAGTGGATGTTGGTTGACAACAATTGCTTTGTATGAAAAATCGAATATGTGATCATTTACACAAAGACCGGCTTTCCATTAATGAAATCATGATTAAGAGCCATTAAGCCGTATCATGAAAAATAACAGGAAGTTTTCAGGACAAGCGACATGCAAATGCTTCGTTACTTCGGCTGGAACATGACTGAAGTTGAAGCTAATTCCTTTAAACGCATGAAAGTTTATTAGACTGCTGAAAAAGTTTATCTTATTAACGAGATAACACACAATCTCATACACATCCCTACATTGTGGCTGACGAGCATCTGAATCAACAGATTCTAAATTTTCACAAAAAAAAATCTGCGTTGTGAACTTCAAAATGTGAGGCACTGGGTTTTAGTGCATACGGCCTTATGACTTGTTTAAATAAATTGCACATGAGTCATTCCACGCAACTTCAGCAAATTTCAAGAGAGTTTCGAGAATATCTTTCCAAAATTAGTCTATATCTTGATATTTTTTAGCCCTGGGCCAATCAATGTGAAATCCAAAATATTTCCGGAAAATTGTCACTGCATCTACTATTTTGGCTTGTTTGAAATTCAAATAAACCGAAATTTCGGCGAAAAATTCTGTTTTTCACCACGTATAAATGGTTGGAATTGTCAATCTAAAACCATCGGAACATTTGTCTTATTAGATCTGGGAAAAGGTACTGTATATTTCGATTTTCAAGTTAAGTTAAAAATTGAGTGTTAAAGTGCGAATGCCCATGAGAATAATGACACTAGTACACGCAATAATTCTTAAAATTTGAGTCCCGTCACGGAATTGAATTCGTTTGACATAACAAATTGTCAAAAAGAACCCTACATGCCCGCATTACCTCTTTTCTTTCATGGACCTCTCTTTTTAATGGAAAATCATCATCAAGCTCGAGTTTCTGATTACGGGCTTAAGTTGGAAATTTTCTGGAAACCGGGTTTACAATCACGAGTCATTTGTAAAACATGTAGCACGCATTACAGCTGCTTCGACTAGCTCTCCTCTATCAACATTGGAGTACAGTAATTTTAGCAATGATATGAGACAAGTCAACTTGAAATTGTGCATTATATTACAAGCAAGTTTCCATTACGGCATTTTTTCTGCATGTCATCAGACTAGATCTTTTATTTAAGTGAGACAATCCGGACATCCTCACAGAAATTTGAATTAAGCAAGGTCATGCGCTGCGCACGAATTTTCAAATTTATGTTCACTTTTCATGCATGCGTCTACCAAGTGCGCATCATGCTATACGTCACTCAATGAGATTCAAGTCGATTGCATTTTTTATAAAATGTCTTAAGCGATATTATCAGCGTACATTACATACATGATCCGAAATGAGGCAATTAACAAAAATTCGAGAATCAATTGAATTATACCTTATCGGAAGGTCTACTTGAATTAGAATAAATTTTTGCATGCAAGTCATCACAGGATAACCTTGATATTTGAGGACCGAAAATGTGTTTATTTTCAGGGATGAGAATGTGGTAGCGGGGGCCCTAGCGGAAATTCATGCTCCAAATAGAAAAAGAATACATTATGCAGACTTATTGGGGCCCCGCGGATTTCCACGAAATTCTCATCGCTGTATTTTGCAATAACAGACCTGCCAACATTCACATTTGCAAAATCGTGACATGGTCACTATAATTTTGGTATGCAAACTAACCCATATATATTTAAAAAATCTACATTATTTCGAATATTTTATTGAGCATAAATACATCAAAATACGACTGTTTGAGACAATGGAATCATAAAATATATATGACATAATATATGACCGTGAAAAGCGAGTGGCATCTTATGAGCACGATAACACACATGTGTCATAGCAAACAGGTGAATATGGAATGCGCGCAGTGCAAATTTTTGAATTATTTTGCTAGACTTATTTAAAAACTGACTAGTAAAAATCTTACAACATAAAAATTTGAAATATCGGGACATTTGTCAGAAAATCGGGACTGCTGAAAATGGCAATAAAATCGGGACAGTCCCGACGAAATCGGGACAGTCCCGACGAAATCGGGACAGTTGGCAGGTATGCAACAATGAAAGAAATAGAGCGCATTGCTCTCATTAGAACACAAATCTCCAAGCACTGCTAATAGATAATTGAAAATAGGTTTGGAAAACGGTCAAGTTATATATTGTTATATAAAGCATACAAAAAGTCAATATATTTACACCATAGCCATTACAAGAAACTTTTTGTACGCTTTATATAAAAACAAATAACTTGATTTTTTCCCAACCCTATTTTCAATCATGAGCAGACAAGACATATTTCCTCAGCTGCTAATACAGTACTCAGTAGACACCCTGTCTATCGGACAGAGATCAAGAGTTCAAGAAAGCGCAAGTGTTCAATAAAGATCATACTTATGTTTGTCAATTATTTCAAAGAAAAATTCCCATACCTATGCGATGCATGTAGCTTGAACAAGCAAGATGCTGAATTATACCTTATACGAGTATGAAGCAAAAATTTGAATTTGAAGAAATTATGTCGAAAAACTTTGTACGAGTATTAGATGACTTAAAACGCGTTTTGTGAAAACCATAAGATGGAGCACATGATTCTCATTGTAGCGCAAATAGTGTGCTCTAGAACAATAATCTACAGATACCGGTAGATGAACATAGTACAGATAAGTACCTCGCTATTCTTCCTATCACGAAAGCGTGTTGTCTACTAGCTGAGCAAAAACAAGCAATGAAATTATGTCAAATTTTATCAATTGCGCTATCCAGTTCGCCGTTACTATTAAATATTGAGCAGCATTTATAGAATCTAAAATTCTGTATCATATTCTCCTTATACAATCCTGCTTTATTGTACTAATCGAGAATAATGAATTAATGTTCCCCAATTTTTTGTGTTAGTCAGATTAGGTCGATGACTTAAGAAAATTTATAAATGTAATTTGGTATGTAAATCATTAATTTCTGGTTGTTATTACCAATGCTTTGTTTCATACAGTATTACTCACCTCCTTTTTCACTATCGTAGCAACTGGCATCAAATTGAGCGTTGTCGTTAGGCAATTGAACGCTTGCAATGAGTAGATGATTCTGCTCGTCTGAAGTATGGGTTCCCAAAATAAGGCGGTGACATGAATAGTCTTTGTTATCGGGCCTGCAATGTAAAACATGGAATTATGCGGTAATTAATTGACATCATGAAAACCTCGTTATTTCAGTTTATGTTAACCCTTCATTTCAATGGCAGGGATGGTCCGCTCCGATGATCAATTTCTCACATCACAAAAAACGAATTTCTCACATCAAATGATGATGAATTTCTCTCACCGCGGATAACGATGATAAAGTAACCAAAACTGTGTTTGAAATACTCGTGAGTCATACAACAGCACAAGTTCCCTGACATGTCTGTGATTGTCGTAACATTCGTCTTGAAACCAGAGAATATTATTGGGTCCAAATCTTGAACACAGACCTAAGCTGAAATTAAGGCTTGAAGGAGGGAACATTAGGCAAAGCATTATATGCAATTCTAGTAATTTGATAATGAATAGCACATAACTTTATTGCAATGGCATGCGAGTATTGTGTAATAGTATGAATATTTGATTATTATATAGTGCAGTTTTGTATTATTTGTATGAGTAACCTCATGACTAATTTTCAAACGTCCAATGATATCTAATGATATCAACTTATTAGCACAATCTATTTAAGCTTGATTAATTGTGCAATATCTGCTGGATGATTGCTGATATATTGATTGATAACATTGATGATATATTCCAACGTTTCAGAATACCTACACTACAGACCATGATGTAGCTTCAGTTTATACATCCACACAAGCTGACCAAATGATTTCGGAAAAAAGCAGACTTGATTTTCGGACATGAAAAATCGACCTAATTTTACCTTAATAGGGACAATTTGGCAATGTGCTACCTGCAAGGCTATAGATCCAAATGCACCTAAGTAAAGTCTACGTGTATCGTACATGCAGAGGTAAATGTCACAAGATTAATATATGAGGTCAAACTTCTTTATTTTCACTTTTTATAACTTCTAAATTAAAAAATGTCACATTCAAAGAAAATTTCATGACACATCAATTTCTTTTTTTAAAAAAACTGTCAATCACAGATGACTCAAAACGTAACAATTCAATAGCTGATGATTAACTGATTCAAGTAAAAATAAAAAAAGTACGCACCACAGCCTCTTGCAAAAGTTTAAGAACATACACTGAAATGGAACTTCTCATCAGACTCAATCAAAATTTTCAGCTCCGAAAGTATCAATGTAACTATATCCAGATTTTTTTCTGATGCACTGTCTTTAAATCACAGATAAGCTCGCCTTATGTTTCCAATATTTTCAAAATCTCTGAAAATGTGTCAATGTTCCTACACAAAGCGACGAGAGTAGTTTTGAAGTAGCACTACTCCAGTCAAATCAAAGTTCCTTGCAATCAATTTCAGTCAAGTTCCAAGACTCTGCGTTCTTCACACTTCTTTTGAAGTATCTGAACCAGTTTGACCATATTCTTCAATATGAAGCGTCAACAAGAAACAGAACAAATAACTGATCTGATCGGTAAGAATACAACAACGTCACTGGAAAGAAATAGTCCAAAAACTGAAATATAAGATAGGTGTCACTCACAAAAGCAAAATATATCGTAGCTACATCATTTTCCCAATATTCTCATTGTTAGTAGTTTTCCATTTTTGGACATGATAATCCTATTATTCCTCACGCATGCGTAAAATGGCTGATTTTCTTTGAACTGACGCATTTCAGGTCTCAACATATGAATTTCCGTTCAATTTAAAGAATATGCTGATAGAACTCTTGAAAATCATGCAAATACAGCAATGATAGAAAAAAGCTGACTTGACCAAAAAACAGATCAAAAACAGACTTTGCAGACTAGTCTGCAAAAAGCAGAGCATTTGGTCAGCCTGTATCCACAAATCAACTTGCAACAAAATGAGAGTCATGCTTTTCATCAGTTGTAGTATTTTCTAACAATAGGTTTTCTAAGTAAATTTCTGAAAAACTAATTATATTTAAGTAATTTCTATTTGTTCTAATAGTAATCTAGTTAGCTATATTGATCTGCAATAATTACTGCAGATTCCGAGACAAGTGGAGAGATTCTGCCCTTGTCCTTTCTAGCTCAAAAACCGTACTGAATTAAGCGATTGGATCGGGTGCTTGACGCTTGGACGACACACATTTGTTTTGCAATAGTTAATAAGACAGGAAACTTGGGTCTGAATAGGTCCGGCCTCATACCCAACAGCGAAAAATAAAGTTTTTGGATTCGAGATCCAAGTAATCTGCTTCAGACAATTCGATAGCTCTCATATAAACCACATTCACTGCAATTCTACAACACCTCTATGTTTTGAGTATCTTTCCCTTGGGCCATAATTTGTCAATAAAGCAACCATTGCTTGGGGTCTTATTTATTGTTGTACACTTGCTTCTACTGCTTTTAATTGATTTCCATTTGTTTGTGACCCCATTGATTCAAAAATTTAAATTCATAATACTGAGGCAAAGCACAAAAGAATACTAACGCAATACTCAGTACTGCGTATGTACACGCGTTTCAGTACCTTTCTGCAGTGCCCAAACCTACAGGAGCAGTACACGTACATACATGCACTGTATTGAACAAGAAGCCCTTGAAATCCTTGAGAAAAATTACAATATAACTCCCCAGTATTGCGCGCGGTACATCGATGATATCATCCTTGGCCCTATAAATAATAATGATAGTGAAACTATAAATAAAATCACCGAAGTATTCAACTCCGTGTCCCAAGACATCAAATTCACTGTAGAAGTGCCCAATAGTAAATCCCTGAATTACCTCGATGTCAGCATAGAGATCAATAATAATGAAATCGAACATGACTGGTATGTTAAAAGCATGCACTCAGGCAAACAAGCAAAGTTGGGTACCACACCACTTAAAAACTAATTACATAAGAAAGTAAAACTAGCGTCACCAACAGATTCTCGGATCAAAAGAAAGCAGATGAAGCTTAGTCAAAACTGAACGACAGGTTTAAGCAGAACGGTTTTTCCAACCGTGATCTTTCCATAATTAATAATAAAAATAAAAAACACGCTGATAACAGCTACATCCCCTGCAAACTGAAGTTTGTTAGTGATGCGTGTAATCGCAAATTAAATAAACTCATAAAACAATGCGACTTACCGATAAAACTCCTAAACAAACCAGGCCCTACCTTAGAAACTGCAGTTAATAGTAGAAAAAGGAATAATAAACACATGCAATGCAATATTTGCTCATTGCTGCCAGATAACCGGTCCTGTTCTGACCGGTATGTAGTTTATAAAATGACCTGTAAGATATGCAACGATTTCTACATTGGCCAGACTAACCGACCTTTCTGGAAGCGCTACAATGAACACACGAGAGACCTAATAAATAAGAACAATAAGAATGCCCTATACGAACATAATGAAAAAGTTCATAACTGTGATGACGTCACAATTTCAAACACGCAGTTGATATCATCGACACTAGCCAGAACGCCGTAGATTGCAGATTGACCGAAGTTCGCCTGATTAAGTCTCTACGCCCAAGCATCAACCGAAAACACGAGCTCCAAAATTTCTGAACACTTTTATAAGAACTAAGTTTTATTGCGACATATTTAACCTGGGGCATCGAAGCTATATTTTATCTAAGCCCTTCAGAAGTGTCCTAATGATAGCCCCTCTAATAGAGGAAGCACGCGGATTTACAGCCTGCATGTAAAGGGAAAACTGATACTCAACGTATGTGATCAAAGGAAGAAAAAAATCTGCATTTTGTTGATCATCAACCTTACAACCAAACGCTTTATGATGATTGCAGAGATGTAGATCTGATGCAATGTTTTAATCGGATAGAATTGAAGCCAAATTTTCTCAAAAAGATACATTTCTACCACATCTTTCCTGTTTCTCACAATTTCTCACACCCAACCAAATTTCTCACGCTTTTTCACATTTCTCACATGCGGACCATCCCTGCAATGAATGTCATCATTCCAATAGGCATACCCTGAAAATAAATCCAAGGAAGTACTTAAGTCCAAATCACAAATAAGACACTGATAGTGATTGAATAACAATCAAAGATGCTTCTCCATAACAGTTTCATCTTACGAATGTGATCACACCTGTTTGATGAATATGTTTTAATAAAAGACAATATTTAAAGCCCAGCAGCTGATTTGCAAGTTAATACCACTTTTTTGTATTTCTTAACAAAAAAATCTTAAGTTTGAACGCTTTTACAGCTTGTTGGTAGTTCAGATAAGTAAACCCATCTCATTTTCGGAAAATTCAGATCTTAAGCTTTCAAATGATGTATAATAAGAATACATTAAAGCAGTTTCAAATTTTGATGTCCAGGTTGACCTTAGCGTGGCCCAATAGTTAATGTATGTGCCCGGTGTAGACTAGAATACACGAGTTCGATTTTTATGAGTTGGCGCACTATTTTCAAAAGTAATCATAAAATGAAGATGCACTGCAAAAATGGAGGAGTTACTTGACAAAAACATTTCCCGGCATTTATGGGTTTGAACCACAGCTAATCATTTGAGATACGATGATAAACATGAAATTTGATTAGATAGTATTTGATGAATTTGATGTGGTAGGAAATAGTTGCAGTTCTGAATCTTGATACTGAGCTTGCCAATGATACTTAAACAGAAAGATATCTTCCAGCACCGGTGTAGGCCTACTGCTGATGACTACCAATCTCCCGACCCTCAGAACTACGTGCTCTCGTTCTACATTTTTGATGTCGCATGTAAATCGTATTGATACTGCTGCATTTGAATTCATGCCTTTGAGTCCAACTATGTTTCATTCTCTTTATCTGATTATGATTGTCGAATAGCAACTGCAGTCAATCAAAACGTTTATCATATTATTACACCAACAAAATCTTAGCTCCTCGTCAGCCACTCCAAAGTAATCTTTCTCAAAATTGATACAACTCGAGCTTTCGTGCCATTTTCACGTTGTCATGCTAATTAAGAACAAAAAGAATCACTCTCCAGGTGCACTTGCTTCACAACGGAAGCGTCCGAAAGCCCATGTTTTTTCAATATAATACCATCCAATGGTTGATTTTGTTCTCCTCAGGAAGGTCAGGATATGGAGTTTGTTTCTTCCCAATGAGAACATTGCCCGCATGGAGGCAGTTGAAGCCGCAACGGTTGTGAATGGACCTTAAACGGATGCTGCTAAAACCGAGTACAGTCGTAACAGTGAACTTCATTATTCGTGTTTTTACTATGCGGAACTTGAAGTTTCACAGTTTCGTTCGAAAGTTCACTATACATGTACATAGCGTTATTTTGTTTCCTTGGGTAAGTGTTCATGAAATACATCTTAGTTCGAATTAGAGACAAAATAAGTGATCTTTTTTCTTCTGAAGTCATACTAACACAGATAAAAAACATTAAATTACCCATATATAACTTACCTTACTACATCAGGCAACCATTGAGCTGTCAAACTTGGCCATTCCAACGCATGAGTCATAACAAGGTCATACAAAAATGGTGTATTTTTCTTCCATATTTTATACTCTTCGTTGATAATACGCTCCTCTACTGTATCATCGTAATCTAAAAAAAACAGATAACAAAAAATTGCAGGAATTGTATGAAATGGAACAATCAAAAGCGGTGGCCCATGGAAAAACCACGAAATGTCACATTTTGAGCTTATCTTCCATCATTTCATTACGTAGCAAATGACTTACTTCAACTAGTCATCATCTTTCAGTTTCCCTCTTTGGGCACTGTATCTTTCCAGTTCCCTTAGATGGGTCGCATGCCATTCTGTTTCTCTCTGCGAGGTACGCATCATCCATCACTCTGTTTCCATCTGAGAGACCCATCATCATTCTGTTTTTCTCTTCAGGGGGACAATTCATAATTTCTGTTACCAATAAGGTGGGGGGCACCATCATTCCTGTTCCCTCTGAGCATGTCCATAATACTCTGCAGATCATACCCCCTCCCCCAACGAACTTGATTCTATGTAATTTTTCGAAGAATCACGAGAATTGCTCGAATGAGTCGAAAAATTGAGAAAAAATAGATTTTCATCCATGATAATATCTAAGACAAAGACAGTGATGCGATCTTTACATACGTATTTGTAAGAACTCTAGCAACTCTTTTACATTTACACGCTAGTCTGAATTCCGCATGCAAAACATGCTGAAAATAGTCAGAGATATTATAACTAAAAATATGCGTTATAATGATCAAATCGGCAGCACTCGTTCGAATAAACCAATGCCAAAATGAATCTTGTAGTAGGCCCTGAAGGTGAAAGATCTTACATATATTTCTTTCAAGGAATGAATAATTGGAGCTTGGAGCGAAGTGCTGCAATTTAACTCATTCACCGAAAAAATCAATTTCAGGTCTCTTCTACTTATCCAGGCCAAGGCTCCAATCGCAAACTTTTAGCACCCTTATTACATCTACTAGCCGATGCATTCATGTCAATAGCTAATTAGCCGCTATCTAGTATACTAAAAAAATTGATTTTGTGATTTTTTTTTCGGCAACAAATTCTCGAAAGAATTACCTTACTGAAGAACAATCAGTCAGGCCTGAGAGCGCACTTTTCAGAAATTTCCGGAAAATTTAATGTTCTACAAAAACGTGTTTCCATACCAAATAGGCATGTGCTTGCACGCATGTGACAACATAAGCGCCGCAGGCGAAACTTCCAGGCTTTTGGAGTATAAAATAATAGAATATGTAACCTTTTAAAGCGCCACAAGTGAAGCCTTCAAGCTGAAGAAGTATTGCATAGTGTTTAAATGCTCTTAGCAAAAATTCCTGTCTTTTGGAGCATTGAGTATTGACTGGACAAATGTCAATGATACTTTGGCTTCCGTTCTTGAATAGTCATCAGATCTGATTGATACGAGGGAAACTATTTTGATGCAAGACATGACCAGGCATACATGTTCATACTCAATCCTGATAAAATCTCATTAAAATTGGTTAAGTCTAGAAGAAGTTGTCTGAATGACAAAATCATTTGCAGTTGTGATCCTCACCCATGTACTTAAGCGTTGTACAAACTAGACTTTTCAAATACTAATATGTACAAAATAGTACATGCTAGTACGAATAAAACAAATAAGAATCAACATCATTTATTCTATGTAAACACTACAACTGTTTAGAGCAAGAAATAAAAAATAACTGTTTACACAACTGTTTCGTAGCATATCTCACTTTTTGCTCATGTGGAAGAGATCATCTATAGTCATTTGCTTCTTTTTCTTCTTCAGTGGCTCATCAGGCTCATCAAATTCGTTGTCTGGACTCTCATTTCTTCTGGTCTCTCTTTTCGATTTCTCTTTCCGGTTGCTCTTATCGGTCTTTTTGTTGGCAAGGACATTCAAATTTCTCTTGAAGTGCCTCTTTCGAGCTTGTCAGCAGCTTGAAGGAGGATAAATTTCTGCTCAGCCTTTAACAAGATCCTCTGTTTGATCGAAAGCCCTTTCAAAGCTTCCTGTTTCTCATTTTTCTTTTCCTCACGTTTGATATCTCTTTGTTTCGATGCGTTTTGCATCTTTTGTGCAAGGAGTTTTGGTACCGGATCGTGAAGAATATCCTTACGCAAAAATCGGCTGCATGATGTTGTTTTCTCAGCCTTCATGAAATATTTGACCGTCTGAATCGCATTAACTGTCGCGACATCTAGACTAGATATCTGGGCGTTCAAAGTTTGTGACATCAGACTGAAATTTCGCTCGACTTCTGGTCCATGAAAAATTGATAAGAGTGAAACACAAAAGAGGAAACTTCCCGCCTTGATCACACCACCATTCATCTATTCTGGAATTTTCATGCGAAGGCATCACTTTGTTCACATTATACTTCCTCACTTCGACTTCAAAATTCACCATTTGCTCTTTGGTCACTACATTGCTCGCCTCCGCCAACTTCATTAAGTATGAGCAAGTCAAAGAACTGGTACGCATTTCTGGGGATAAGGCGGACAGACTCCGCAAAAGCCGATTTTTGAATGGCAACTTGCCTTTCAAGTAATTTGCTGTCTTTGTGCAAGCGAGAAGTCTCTCTCTCATTCGAGGGACTTGGTATGGTTCGGCACTACCCATAAAAATTCGCTCAATGGGTAGTTGATGAGCGAGATCAACGGTCATTAACATTTCACCCGATTTATCCGCTATATCTTCATGAGAGATGAAGAAACTCAGGAATGTTCTGAACAGTTCCTCACACGCATCAGACAGTCTGTGAATCATTGGTTCAGAATTTTGAAATAGAAGAATGTATGATCTCAATGTAGGCAGAACCTTGAGAACAAATGCAGCAAGCACAGCGTTTCCCGACGTTCTTTAATCAGTAACTGAATGATTCGTTGCGTTCGTGCTTTCCCGTCTACCATGAGAGAACTGGATCGTAGGGACTCATGGATGAGTCGGATGGCATCTCTTCCTGCCTCTGAAACTCTTCTTCTATAGATGTCGATAATCAGATGAGTGCAAATATGTCTGTCATCCATCAATCCATAAGAGAATCAAATACGCATCCAACAGGCGTTGAACGTCGCATGCAGAATCATACACAGAAAGCCATCGCGTAACACTGTGATACTCTGGCATAGCACATGGTTCACCAATAATAGAAAATATGGTATACAATGCATTTTTGTGGCGTGAAACCCATTTGAAGTGATTATGGAGATCTTTGAAGAGCTTATCATTTTATATCAATGGTGAATTATACAACTTGCACATGAATAATATGTATAGAGGATATCACTATAAGTTTTAGGAACAGAAATGAAGGTTCGTTGGAACATTGATTATAATCTTGATCATTCTTTTCGCATGGCAAGTGTAGAATAAATCTTTGACTTCATATCATACCTTCATGAATTCAATACAGAATTACGAAACAGACATAAACTGAAAACAAAAACAACAAAATTTATAATTGACCAGTAGATAAGACAGTATTTTTTCAGTGAAAATTTTCAATGACCCTACCCCCCCCCACGACTTTATTGCATTTTTCAACGAATCTCGTGACCCAATAAAATGTTGGTCAAATTTCCGAATTATTCTCACCCCTGATCAGATCTGAAAGTCATTTAATTTGACTTTTCGACACCACCTCGACGGCAGCTGTGGAAACACCAGTGTATGAAGTTACTTGTAACTAGAAGTTTGCTCCCTCTGTTTTTATGCCTCAAAATAAAAAGTAAAAACATCTGATTTCTTCAGCGGACGTTTCGGGTCCAGACCCTTTATCACGAAAGAATGATGGAATTTACAGAAGAGATGAAAAACGTATTTATACAAAATGAAGAGAACAACTCTATGCGGCGCAACTAAAATGTGTCAGCCAAGCGGCAATGTCGTCGATTAAAGCTCGGAGACCTAACCTGAATCAACCTCGCTTCCCACAACGCACATTCAACACTGTCATACGTACACTTCAAGATATCGATCGTAAAATCATCAACACTCGCACAATTACAATCGCTAAGGACATGCGCACTCAAGGCACTCTTTACATCTCCATTATTTATACTGCGACAATGTTCTTGATAGCGAATTTTGAAGTTTCTAGATGATTTACCTAAATAAATACAGTTACATATAAGTCGACTAATTCACATGACTACCGACGACCAATGATTTCGATGCACCTCGTACTTCTTACGCATGCAGGGTCCCTCAAGAGTACCTTCACATTGCAAATGCCTATGACTCATCAGTTGATACTTGTCCGATTTCAGTAATTTTTAGATGATACAGCATAGAATTTTGTATGAATTATTGAATTTCGAATTTTGAGATAAGGTAATTGTTTTCGTATTTACAGCATTTTTAGCACTTTTATCGTTGTATACATGTAGACTACGTTGCCAAAAGA
Source organism: Prostheceraeus crozeri (assembly GCA_907163375.1). Classification (NCBI taxonomy): domain Eukaryota; kingdom Metazoa; phylum Platyhelminthes; order Polycladida; family Euryleptidae; genus Prostheceraeus; species Prostheceraeus crozeri. Next base: position 42,263 of record CAJQUW010013301.1, on the reverse strand, counting down.
AAAAATCATCAGAAAAATATAAATATCAGAAAATCTTTCGAACTATGATAACTTTGAACTTGTTCCGACTTAGCCCCTGTCTTAGTAGACTTCAATTTGAAATGGCTTCATCTCTGAAATTTTGAATTTTCTCCTCCATCGATTTTTAAATTATCTTTTCTCTCTTTGACCGCGTGTGAGGCGTTTCCGTTTCACGCAAAGTCAAGTCCAAAAGTAACGTTTTTTTAGCAAACGACGGTCTCTCTTGAATCTGACACTTCCATGAGCGGTATTAATCGTACCAGTTTCATCTGATTCAAATCTTATTAATCTGGTTGTAATCTCTGTCGCATAAGACGTTGGAATTGAGAGAGATTATGAAAAATCGAAACCGGTCTTCCAACAGTCTTTTCACTGACTTCCCATATGTTCGTGGGTCATTGCTGGGACGGAGTGAGGAACTCTGATAGAATATTTTTCTATCCATCAATCTAAGTGAATGGACAAAATATACTGTAATTTAAAAACCATTGATTGAAGAATTTCAAAGTCAAACTTAAGAATTATCTAATGAGATGAATAAATTCAAATTTCAAAATATTCTGTATCCCAAAGATGAAGTCAATTTCAAATAAAAAACTAAGATAAGAATAGGTCGGAACAAGTTCAAATTCATCAAAATCTAAAGATTATCCGATTTTTTATATCATAAGGTGAGGTATATCATTGTAAAAAGTACTAAATATGCCATTAATATGAAAGCAATGTCTGCATCCTAAAATATAAGAACTTCTAAAGGACCCCGTATATCTTCTATCTGTTAGGAAACAAAATAATGCTTAAGTTTCGTATCTGAACAATGACGTACATGAAGTAGAAAGGACAACTAATTCAAACAATTTGAGTTTAACTCATGACAGAGCTCATATAAAATGATTTTTTACGGAAGTATACCAAATTTGACTGCAAAAAAACAAATGATGTGACACTGTCGCATAACTGCATCTAATTACGGTGTCTATTAAGAATATATATATAATCTAAAAAACCAAAGTTCAAAAATACAACAAGAAAAAATAGAAAAATTACAGAAAATGATGTGACATGATATAGCTTATCGCTGAAAGAATTGTTTGTCGCTTGTAGGGTAATCGTCCATGAGGGAAGAATTCGGGAGTAGCAATAACAAGTTCGTTCAAAAAGTCACAAAAACTTTCACCTATACTTTTTTCTTCTTCTTGGGGATCACGAATTTATCCCAGACGCTTTCCTTTAGGACCTTTTCCGCAATCCGCTTCTCAATCCAGAAATTCAGAGAATATTTCATTCAGAACCATCACTTTCAACCGATATCATAATTAGTTATACTCACCGTTGTTGCTCTGCCAGAATAGCTTTCTTTTTTTCTAATTCAGTCCTTTGTGTCGCGAGAGCATTTTCTTTCATTTTCTGAGCTTCTTTCTCGATTTCGTGTGCTCTTTTTATCTTTTTTCTGAAGCCGCCACAGCATCATCAATCGATTGGATGGAATTGTTAATCTCACTCAATCTGGTTGACTTTTCACGTTCTTCTTTCATAAGAGTGCGTTGGCGGTTTAATCGTTCCTCATCAGCTTTACGAGCATTGACCTCTTTTTCCTCTTGTAATCGCTGTTTATAAGCTTGTTTTGCATTTTCGACGTACGTGATCAACTTTGGGGTGATGCAGTAGTCATAGCATGTTTTCTCCTGAGCTATCATGTCTGACTTAATAAAAGTCAATGCACGCACGCTCCGCTGGTCCAGATTTTGCGTATTCTTTACAAGAATATCGCCGATCATGCTGAATAGACGTTCTACCTCAGCATTGCCGTGCGGCAATATCAGACACGCTCGCACCAATTTTGACAGTATGGGACACTGAATATTCTGGAGAGATGTTTTCCAGAAGTCATTGACGGATGATGTATCATCTATCGGGCTGCTGCTTTTATACATGCGAATTTCAAGCCGAAGGTCGTCCAATTCAGCAGAAGACACGACTGACGGCATTTCCCTCGCTATTTTTATCACCCATTTCTCCAAACGAGAAGATTTCGAGGACGGCAACAAGAACCGTAGACTTCGAAGGGTGGCATCGCTGAATGGCAGGTAGTGCAAGAGCTTCTGCGTTGTGCAAATGAAGAATTCCCGTACTTGATCATAGAAGATGTTTCTCTAATGTTCATTCAGTAAGCCAATCGTGACTCGTGTGCTCTCTCCGATAATCAACATTGAATCTGGCAAAACATTGCTACGATAACACGTAAGCGCTGGTTTTTTTTAAACAATCTTGTCCTGCTTAACGAAATTGAGCAGCCATCTATGAAGCGTCGAATTCAAGCTCTTCCATAACTGGTGAACATGGCAGCCAGAAGACTGGAAAGTTTTTTCGAATTCTTGAAGCAATTTCAAGGCGTAAGTAAGAAACTGAAGAAAACACAAGGTAAAAGGGTTGTCAAGTTTTTCTTTGATCTTTTGGGCTGATGAATGATTTGGATTTTCCAGTAGGAAGTCGTTGAAAAAAACTACCAATGCTGGAAACTGTTCAACAATCTTTCGAATAACATCTACACACTGAAGCCACCTTGTTGGTATATGTCTGAGGAACTTGTGATGCTCCACATCCATTACCGATGTCACTACTTCGTACTCTTTATCATGTGTGTGGTATCGAAAGAACGTGTAAATGCTTGATATAGTTTCTTCCAGTGATATGATACTTATACTGTCCAGCGCTGAGCGCACAGCATTGTGCATATGGTGCAGTGAGCAACCACTGACATCTATCAAAGTTCTATTCACAACCTGCTGCACTCGGATTATTACTCCACTTTTCCACCCTCGCATCGTGTTGCAGCTATCAGACATCAAGCAAAGAAGATTTGTCTTAGGTATTCCTCTTTCTTCCAAAGTTTTGATGAGTGTTTCAGTGATGCATTCTGCAGTGGTGGACGTCAGCTCGGGTAGATCCAAGGACTGGACGTAAATGTTCCAATCATCTTTCTTCATATAGCGAATAACAATACCTAGATGAGATCTACACTTGTTCGCTTCATCTATGTGGAGGACGCATAGTGAATTTTCCAAATCATCCGCAAGCAATTGTTGTGAGTATGGGAATATGAGCGCAAAATTTGATTTGATCTTGATTATGCATGACAGCCAGATCAAACATAGTTCCCATCTATGTAGGTTAGTTGTATTGATACACAAAATTCGTCAATCTGAAAACGAAATTTACGCCCCAACCTATGATGAATTTACGCTCCATGTTCTCAATTTACGCATTTACGCGCGAAATGTCAAATTTACGCCGGGGCGTAAATTTACGCGCTGGCCGGGACACGGACTCTGACGTCGGTCACTTTCAAAGTCCACGCCTCAGATCCAAGAGTTATTGAGGGCCTCATTAACACTTGTACCACACGTAACTTTTTAACTTTCCTTGTCCCTCTGTCTTTCCAGATATTCGCACGTTCAATTGTTCGTTTCTCAGCCATTGCAAATCTCGCTCGGATATCCTTGGTACAGTCGCTATTTGAGCATATCACAGACCCCAAATACTTGTAACTGCCCACCTGTACAACCAACTCGTCTCCCACACTGATGTTCGCCTACATACCCGCCACAGCCAACCATATTTTCTCCTACTGAGTCAAAAGCACCACGTCTAGAGCCATGATTCTTGACATGGAACATCCTCAGGTCATTTCCTATCATGTTCATGTACCCGTCAATGAAGCCAAACACATTCCGATTTGGCAAGCCTCTTAATGTCGGCAAACGCAAGCATTTTCGTCTATTTAATCCACATTTAACCATTCTCGCATACATTGCTGATACGAAACATGAAAATGAGACATACACATGATAGGAAATTATCAGACGACATTCCATGTCAAAATTAAAAATCATGGCACTTATTACCTTTCACTCAGTAAGAGAAAACATAAAAAAATTCATTTTAGTCAAAAACTTTAATGTGCGTCTCACTGGATTAACACTTTTTCACTGAAGAGTGAGAGACAAGCTGTGTATGACATGATCGGAAGGTCCCCTCTGCTGTTGGTAGCAAAACTCGATGTTTCGGTTTGCGTGAGCGCTTTCGAAGTCCGTCGGACATCATAATCATGCGCTAGACTATTATGTCCCATGGACTTCAAAAGAGCTCGTGCAAATCGAAATATTGAGTTTTGCTGCCAACAGCGGAGGGGACTTTGTGATCGCATCTGCCAAGAAGAGGAACTAACCAGATCTCGGCAGGCGCGATGATTCGTAGGAGGCATAGGATATACATCACTCGGACTAATATGTACATATATACAGTAAATGCCACATTAGCATATTCCTATGTATCTGTGATAATAAAGATTAAGTCCAAACACGAAGCCCAGGGTTGGTCAAAACCCACCCGGTCAGAAAAAAACCCGATTTCACCCGCCCGGCGGTATTTTAGAATAAATTTAAAATAGATTTTTCCATATTATGTCATTTTTTCGATGCTTCCAATTAAAATACAGTAATGCCAATTCATTTTCCTGATTTATTGACTCTGCCTCTTCTCAAAAGTCATCGTATGGAATGTATACAATTCCGTAATCTACATGTTTCTTACTACAACACCAAATATTGAAAAGGAAAAGGAAAACCGAATAATATGTCAACGTCCGATGTTTTCATTGCGCAAGAAACTTAACGCCTATGCTGATATGATGCCCATTGTCCATCCCTGACTCGCCGGACATCAGCCAGCCTGGATTTGTCAACAGCGGACTGTAGTGATGCATTCGTGAGATGATGGGGAATTCGGGAGAGCGCACGCATATTGGTTGACGCTGCTGGTCGCATGTCTTTGGGTGGCTGGCGCAGTTGAAAGTGCGTAAGATAAGATCGATATTGGCAAACAATGATTTAAAGCCACTGCCCACAAGTCTGGTCATTAATGTTATTATCGCATACAAAAGACACTCGGAAATGATGGGGAGTTCGGGGTGGCGCGTGCGTGGTACGCGCGCGTCATTACTGATACCGCAGCAGGCTGCAAGTCTGCGACGGACACTTCGGACCATAAGAAAGAGCGTGCGTCCTCGATTTCACATATTAGGACGAGGTCTTTCGACCACACCAAACGACCATCCTCAGGTAATCAAAAAAAAAAATAAATAATAGAATAAAATGAATCGAAATTATGATATGAAAGTTGGACGAAACGATCTGCGTATTATTTAGCTTTAGTATCAGTAATTCTGCCAACAGTTGGGCCTATAGTTTTGTCTAGGCCTATATTTTCTTACTTTTTGAATACCGTTATAACAAACAGATATTTGGTGATCGATGTTTAGATGACTCATTAGATCTTCCCCGTTTTGACCATATTTTTATATAAAGTTCAATTTATAGACCTCTACACATGTGTTTTCTCTCTGATAATACAATAATAGAAAAAACTTATAAATTTTAGATAACAGCCAATCTTGTGTAAAGTATACTATTCGTAAATGTAGGTGAGAGAATAACTTCATATGATTCCTTATTTAGATAGCCTGTAATTATCTGAATATTTGGTACGGCTAAAATACAGTAACCTATACTAAGTACTCACCGATATTTTCTCATGATATTGTATTTTAATCATGGTTTACATTACACTGATGGGTGCAATGTAGTTTGATTTTTCAATAAAATGATAATTTTAAAATAAGAGATTACCTCTTAATTTCAAGAAAATCGAAATAACTAGATTAAACCCGAAAAACCAGATTAAACCCGGTATAAAAACCCCGAAAAAACCCGCCCGGATATAACCCGATAAAACCCCCGGTGGGTTTTTTTGCCGACCAACCCTGACGAAGCCACTTTGATTCGATTTTTTCAGAATGTAATTGCATTAAGGTAACCGAAAGAAGTCATCTGGTTGTCCGAAATTTTTGAAAGTGAACAATTTTTGACAGTTATCCTGTATTGCATCACATGTGACATCACATCCTAGTATCATTTCCGAATCTCTATTGTCACCGAATATCTCTTCTTTTGTGGCCAAATGTGCCACTAAGACGGTAAAGCATTCTCCACATGCCATGGTGTGGGGATCCTTGCCACGGTCGCGATGGTCTTAAACTTCCTAAAGGCCAGACCACAAACGCAGATCGCTACCTCGACGCTATGAAGGAAAAATTTTTCCGTTTATGCAAATACGCAGTACTACGATATACCAGTTAGACAATGGGCCCTGTCACACCGCCAGAAAGTCAAAGACCTTCTTTGTCGAGAAGGGATTGAGGTCTGGTAACAGTTCAGACCTTTTGTCTTTCCCTTGGGCACTTTCTCCGACAGAACTGAGGAAATCATACCTCAGATCGTAAGTTATAGTGTGTAGGCAAACCAGACCGGCGAATTATTCTTGTGTTCCCACATGAAACTACTATTAACCTATGTGTCACTCTTGGTCTTTCGATGATAGAGATGGAACTCGTGCAGAACCTCAGATACATCTGAAAGCATGACCACTTAGGCAGAATACAATCCTCCCACCTACGTTAGAACAAAAGGGGAGAAGTTCCTAAAAATGAGAATGCAGAGCATTTGACGATCTCGACTAGTATCACATGCTGCCCAGAATCCGGATATGAAACAGTTGAAACATGCACCTAAACAGGAAAAGAAATTGTCATATTTTTAATGATCGATCGAAGTCTCTCACTCAGAGCAGAATCCAGATAAAATTGATTCCTCAAAAATAGGAGCACAAAAATGAAAACGCTGAGCATTTGATCGAGATAGAATCAATCCCCCACAATAAGAGCGGAGACAGGAAATATTAAATATTGAGTATTTAACACATGAGACAAGTCTCTCACACCACCCAGAATCCAAATATAATATTAATTTCCCGAAATAGAGGGGAAAAAAGGAAATCGCTGAGTATTTAACGATCAACATGTCTATAAAATATTCGAGTAATTCTCAAAACATGTCGACAAAAGAAAACGCAGGATTTCCTGCCTTCTATTGAAACAAGACTTTCACTCAACCCAGACAGTAAGCTGAAGAAATTCATACCCAAATAGCAGAAGGGAACAAAGGCTAACCACCCTATCAGCAAGGCAATTCCATCACTCTTCCCCCACATAAAAAGCAGATAATTATATAACTGGAATCGGAAAGAGGTAAACGCGACTGCATAACTTGAATATATATGGGCTACATCTCTCACTCGGCATCAAAGAAGCAAGATGAATTCAAAGAATTCCGCAGGGTGCCCGCGCATTTTCTGAGGATGATTTCCAGACTCATTGATAATCCCAATTTACCCTCATTCACCCAAAAATTTGGTTTGATTAACCTGAGGGAAGAAAGAAGTTGGAAGAAAGACCAGCTAGCTGCATTCGGCAATCAAAGAGGCAATGACAGAGAGTCTGCCGACAGAAAGGAATCATTCAGAGGAAATTACTATTACTCCCATTAACGGATGAATATCAAAGTCGAAACCAGTGGTCGGGCCAGAGATATCTCCATTTTTTCGCAGCTCTGCAAAATTTTCGCATGTCTACTAATACCAGCAAATTATAGCATCATATTTCATGATTATGAAGAGTAAAACACCACTCTTATCAAAACTTGACCAACGCCCAATATCTGTCGGGAGAAACTGATTTTTCAAAATATCTTGTGCAATTTCCGCAATTAAGTGCGTTCTTGTAGTAAGCCAGATTTTCCGAAAGTAACTAAGTTTCGTCATTGATGACTCACAAAAGATTTTTCGCAAATATCTGATTACATGAACTCGCTACTACCGCCATCTATTGTTTCTTAGGAGCCACTTAGGTAGCACTAAAACTGCTCAAATTATAAAAGTGGCATTTTGTTACCAAATCCATCTTATCAACTAGTGTAAACATGTGCATGTAGCAAATATAGCTAAATGTCACTAACCTAACAACTAAACCACTAACAAAATACTTGTTATCACATGTCATTCAAGACATGATCCGTTCAAGTTGATAACAGGCGCTGACAAAAGGAATTAAACCAATCAGTAATTGACAGCAGAAAGTAGAAGTTCTCAACAAAAGAAAACATGCAATAATTACGGATCAAAAGAGAAATAACGGATGATGTAGAAATTCAGCGGTGTGGAAATCTCAACTTGTAAAAATGCAACAATTGTAAATAAAAACCTGGAGCATGATGTCTTTGAGTATGATATTCTCTTTCCATTGAGTCCTCATGCTCCTGACGCAGCTGTCTTGCTTGGTTTGCACTGATATTTCCCATCAATTCTCTCCGTCTCGGAGTGTATCGAGCTTGAGGGTATAGGTCCACCCCAAATTCCCGGCACGTGGAGGAACTGAAGCCGATCAGTGGCGACTACACAAGCATCAAATTTTAATATCTGTTTGCAGGAAATTGCTGGAATAATTGGTAGCCGAATTAATCTTATGATCACATCATTTATGCAACAGACGAAGGTCCTAGGCCGAAAGCTTGTGTGCCAATGAATCTAATTCGAGCAGAACAAAATGTGCTTTCCTGCAATATTATCAACTCCGGCTCGATAGTTCTACATCATATTAATGTTTTCCATTCCTTCGTGTGTTTATTTTTGCCGATGTCTCTATCTTTTATCTCCTAGTGTTCTGAAGCATCGAATTTATTTTCACAACGTTGTTTTACTTTTTCTGCTGTAACTGTTTTCAACTTTTTCTGATGGTCATCTGTCGGCTTCTTTCCACTTTCTCCTCTTGCTCTTTCAAACAAGCCTTAGAATGCCGCTTGGCCAACGACACTTTTTTACGAAGACTGTCTGAGATTGGCAACGTGTGGCAGAACTGATTGTCGGCAGTTAGGTCAACGCAAGATCCAAAACAGATGTCTCGAGATTCGGACATTTTATTTTTGTGGACTTTGCATCATTTAAGCGAAAATTCCATAGCAGTCTATTTCCCAGGGCCAGCTATGAAATTTTCTGCCTATGTGGTATAAAATGGGGTAAATTTTTCGCAGTATCCACGTCTTTAGAATGCGTTTTCAAAGCTTCTGAATGGAAGAATCGCTTGTAAGATGAGAGTGCATTCATTTAGCATCACTCATCGGTTGATTTGATCTTTTCGGGTGATCTTCAAAACCACCACCTGTTCGAGGATACTTTGGACAACTTCTTAATGGCGATGTAACTGATAACACAAGTCTAAACATTGTGTTTTCTGCATCCATCAGGGCCGTTGCATCGCTAGCTAAATATCAAAAATACGAGTAAATCTTATGGGAAGTGTGGTTGTCGAGCGCTTTAAATGATACCAGCTGCATTCAGAATTTCAGTTATCGAGCGACTGTACAAAGCAAATTTCAATGCATATATCCGACAACAATACCCATATTAATTTGAATTTCATTTGTTTCGTCAAAACATTAATTGAAAAATATCTGAAATCAGATAGGTTATCATTCTTTCATAGAACTATCGGCAACTTCTTAAACATGGCTTTGAAAGATTCGTATGCGGTTACAACATTCACAGTAACTCAGTAGATGCTAAGAACTACTGCTGCAATTCTTCTATTTTGCTGAATCTGTTACAAGATGTAAAACGCTGTGAATAATATGAAGCTATAACTAAATGACAACATAATGGATAACATGTTAATTAGTTGTAGTTAGTTTGCCTTTTCCATCCTGTAGACCAATATTTATTCTATCAGACAACATGGTTTCATTTAAATTTAAGAATTGCAAGGTTTCAATTTTTTTGCAGGACCAAGTCAATTTTTTTCGCAGCGAGTTCATTTTTTTAACATTTTGGCAGATTTTCGCAGTGCGGAAATTTTTGCAGCTGGCCCGACCACTGGTCGAAACATAGCAGACTACAGTCTGAGGAGAACATGAAGATATACAGGAGCGAGTGCAATTAAGTTCGAAAGGCTGCAGGAGATAATAAAGGGGGAGTGATTGAGTGTGACTCACTGATTGAGCAGAGTGCGCAGAAGCAGCGACACGGCAAGCAGACCTGTTGATCAGAGATATCAATGCAAAATGGGAACCGAAGCAACGATTTGTTAAAGATCGCGATGGACACCTGTTACAGACATGCGAGGAGACCAAGGAGAGATGGACTGAGACCTGCATGCGTACACTTGTGATTATGACACCACAGGAGTGACGGAACTTGAAGACATGGCACGCCAAGATGACGACAGTAATGGCGAAGTACTCTGGACTCCGGTGTCAAATCGAAACAGCGACCAAGAAGCTAAAACCACACGAGGCTCCAGGTACAGATGGATCACAGGAAAGATGTTACATGCAGGTGGAGTAGAATTGGCAGAAGAGCTGCTCATTATATGCAGTCAAGCATAGTCTAAAGAGAAAGCTCCTAAAGAATGGAACAAGTCGGTTATAGTGATGCTGCCGAAGAAAGGAGATCGAAACATCTGCAGCAACTACCGCACCGTGTTAAACCACGTGTGCTAAGTGTTCATCCTAAAGAGTCTAAAGCTTCTGTCGAGGCATTCCTGGTAGAACAAAAAGGCATTAATTTCTCAAAGGCTTCCGGTGGCATTTTGCAAGACGCCATGTGGGCAGCACTGGAGTCATGCGGAGTGGATGTTTAATTTATCCACATTTGAAGAGCTTGTACTGCAATGCTAAGGCTACAATTAGACTCGAAAATGATTAGACAAGGATTCCAGACAGGGCGATCCCTGTTATTTTGCTTTGTATACCTGGAGCGTGTTGTAACAATGCGGCAAGGGTGTCAATTCAGAGACGGCCTATCAGCAACCCAAGCTTTGCCGATGATATAACACTTTCGGATGAAAGTTGGTGAGAACTGGAGAACAGTCTACACTTCGTTTCTTCAGATGCAGGAAGATGCAGCCGTAAGATCAGCACCGATAAAACGAAGGGATTAATGATAGTGGAGTCAAAGCAGAGCCTTCGACCAACAGCAGTGCAATCGGAAGTCCACTAGTTCACCAATCTTGGAATCCACCAATCTTGGAATCACGATAAATGGCGAGGGATGTGCAATGACATTCGTCAGCGCATTGACATGGCCAGGTATGGGATTAAGGACGTTAGCAGGTTACTACAAAATATGGAGGAGTCACTTGATTTACACAAACTATAATGCACGGTGTTGAAATCGTGTGATTCTAGCGTGTTGATGGTCTTTCAGAAAGACGGATAAGCGGGGGTCTCGATGCCTTTGAGTGGTGGTGGTTCCATAGGATTTTATATGTTATAGATGGATTCACCGCAACACCAATTATGAAGTCCTGAGAAACAAAGGTAAGCTTGTGTAGATGATTAAGAAGCACAAAATGAGTCTGTTCGGCCAAATCTACCGCATGAAAGATATTTGCCCTAGTGAAGTTCGTGTTGATTGGTATCGCGGATGGCAACAGTCGTAGAACCGATCCATGATGCGGTGGACAGACAGCGTCAAAGGTTCGTGTGAAGCTGGCCTACACGTGATAGCTAGAATGACAGAAGAGAGTGGCGAAAAATAACCAAACGCGTACTTGAGGACACCAACGAATGATTCGATCTATCAAATCAAGCAATGTGAGCAAAATTATTTAAGGGACCAACAGTATGTTTAGTTAAGGCTGTGGTAAAATTCCAAGTAATTATGGCTTCAATCCCGGGTTTAGAATTGGATAGCTTCCCTGTAGTGGAAGTTTTGTGAATGTCAAGGTCGATTTCTGAGACATAAGGCAAATCAGGTAATAATCAGGTCATAAGACTGATGAACTGTAGAACAGACTTCTTTGACTCAATGTCAACGAGCGCAAAGTGAGCAGAAAGGAAGTGAGTGACTTGACTGTTTCAGTTGAACTGAATATGCATAGCGCAAAATTTAAATGAACGGGCGCACTGACTGAACGAACAAAATAGTTGAATGACCGAAGAACTGAGTGAGCTGAATAAATGGCCGTATTCGAATGCACGGGTGCACTAAGATCCTGGAACGATCTTTTGCATTCAAGTTTCGACTACACACGCATCTATCGATGGAATGACAACCTGTGCCTTAATAAATTCATTTTACGCTTCACCAGTTGATGCAATAATGAAAGAGGAATATTGGGGAAATGCGATAAAAACAGTTTTCTTAATTTGAATCTGTCCCAAAAGTTATTTGCAGTTATGAATGAAACAGTGGCTACCACACAGCAGCTGGCATTTAGACGCGTTCAATCTTGAACACATATGTTCACATTTTTTTCTATTACCAGTGGCATAGAATTTTCTTTTCAAGGATGATTTTACTCAAATATAATATTACCCTTTTTGCAGCTACAGTACTACACAAACGGCACGCATATACGGGAAATTTAACAGTGCACATCACTCTTAAGCAGAGTTTTTAAAAAACGCATGTAGTCTGCTACTTACAGATTTAATAGATTATTCTTGCTCAACTGTTTTTAACTGCAATTTTGTATCATTAAACTGCCAAAATTGTGTTGGAATATCGCCACTTTCAGCGCATAAGAAACAGAATATTTTGTTAAGTTAATTTCATTTATAACCAACTACACACCTTAACAAAGACTACAGCTAAACAGTTAATAGAGCAACTGAGTATATACTTAGTAATTGAAACTACTTAAAAAATCTGAAAACAAAACTGGTGTACCATCAAGGTATTCTTGGTAATATGAGAAGTAAACATGGACAGGGTAAAAACTACCCTGGGGTCAAAAGAACGGTACGACTAATGCTGCCCCTGTATCATGCACAATTCAACTTGAAATTAACATACAATTTAAAATCTTAACTAGCAGTTCACACACCACCTTTCTCATGGTCTTTAAAAGAAAATTGAATATCGAAAATAATGAAAACGAATGGACGCTAGTCGCTCTTCTAGCTTCGTATCTTTATTAATAAGATTTACAACACTTCCAAACGTCCTACGTCATTAAAAAAAAGGTGGTTTCCTAAATCAAGTTGCGTTTATTTTCTCCATCATTGTGTCGTCTTCATTAAATATATGACTCTTAACTAAAATGTTTTCCAAATTATGATTTTTTAAAGAGTTTCAACACATATGATTTCTTCAACTTTCTAATTCAGGGTGTCAACTCGAAATAATCCAGAAAATATAGGAATATAGGATCGGAGAAACAAAAAATATAGGATAAATACATGATCAAATTTCAGTACACAATATTATAAAATAGCCAATTTTTCTTATTTTTGATTTCGCATAATGTAAAATATCCTACGTATTTCACCTAAAATTCGATTTAATAAGTCAATGATCATAAATTGTAGAGTATTTCATCAAGTTGTCAAGACTAAATCGGTTACCATCTCAAGAAAATAACACACATCATTGTACACAAATGTTTTATTTTATTTATTTTTTTTGATGGCCTCCACCATACCCCTCACAGCCATCCCGTTCCTCCACAAACATATTTTTCATCCAATTAGTTAACAAATAAATGTAAAAACAATTTCAACAATGGAACGATAAAAAAAATCTTTACAAAATGTCACAACTAACAAATCTTGAATAAAAATTTCGAATGGTGTGACCACATAACTACGAGTATATAACAAATATGGTGACCACAGGATACTCTCCTCAGCTAAAAAATTATTATAAAAACGATTACATGCAAAATTGAGGTTTTCAAAATGTAGGACATCCCCAGGTAGTTAAACCAATAACAAAATTGAGAAAAATAGTCATAGAAAGTCAAGAAAGTCACTATAAAATACACTCTATCAAAAGAAAATGTTATTTCACTAATCTGTGTTTCAAACAATCAAATCCATTATTCAGCATTACCGGGTTTGAACTTTTTGACCGATTCCAGCAGACTGAGATTCTTATCGAAGAGTTTGCGCTTTTTGTTAGTTAAGCTTCTCTGCTTATGTCTCACTTCCTCGAGAGTAGTAGTCAATTCTCTTGTTTTTTGAGTTCCAGTGTCTATCATCAAGTGTGCAGTTGCCGCATACTGTAGATTTTCATTCTTCAATGCATCTCTCAATTTATTGTTTCCATCACTCAAAAGTTCATGTGCCGCTGCAAGCGCATCATTCGTTTTCTTTTCTTTTAAAAGAAGTTTTTCTTTTTCCTGGAGGCTTGATTGTTTTTCTTTCAATTGTTGCCGCTCTTTCTCAATTAGCTCTATCTCAGCTTTCTGTTTTTGTTTTCTTTGCTTCTCTTCTTCTTCTCTCTTGCAATCAGCTTCCAGCCTCATGACGTATTCCGAATGAGCTCCTCTTGCGGCGGTGATTATTTTCTTTCTGGTCGATTCAATTCAGGGTCACAAAACTGTACCATGTCTTTCGTTGCTCTGACACCGTTTATGACTGTCTCACTGAGCAGAGATCGCCCTGCGGTTACAAATGAATTATTTACAGATAATCCCCTTTCCACATCTGCATTTCCATGTGGAATAACCAAGGCAGTTTTGATTACATCAGTCAGACAAGGATATTTGGGCTGACCATCGGACCGCTTTAACATAAAAATTTCTCGCCAGAAATGGCCCACACGATTAATGGATGAGAATAATTTCATGTCATCACTCAAGCATAATACTTTCCATTCATCCTTGACTGTCACGATGTTTGAGTCAGACAAGTGAAATTTTCGAGCCACGTGAGCGATATCTTCAACTGGCGATATTTGTCTTCTGTGGATTGAGGAATCCGAGACATTTTAAAATTCTATTGTCGAGGGGTAGCCTGGTTTTCAGATATGATGCTATTGCACAAAAACAATCCCGCATACCGAGCAATGATTTGGCTTGCTGGTCCATTGTTAGCTTTACTAGAACTTTTCTGCCGGTTCTCCGATTGAAATATCATCAGAAAGTTGGTGAGACCTAGAAAGATCGACAGAAGCTAAATCAACTCCATCTTTTCCCTTCAGCTTTTCAGGTTTGATGAATCGAAGTAACAAAGTTTTCAAAAGTGCGCACATATCATCATATAATCGATGAACCATTGGCTCTTTTGACTGAAAAGATCTCAAAAATTCTTCGAAGATCTTCACAGTACAATCCAAAAAGTGCAACTGAACACGTGTTGCCTGCTTCAGTGGTCCAAGGGCCGTGGCTGTTCTTCTAAAGGCAATACTCTTCGGAGTGCTTTTCGAATCTTTCTGCAATGAATCAATGAATTGACATATTCCAGTCCATTGATCGAGGATCCGTCGAATACTTGGACCGATTGACAACCAGCGTGTGTTAGTATGTTGATGGAACATCTGAATTTCGAGTTCCAAATCGAGTTGGATTTCTTTGAAATCTTCTCTTCTTGCTGCAGAGTATTTGAACAAGCTGAACAAGTCCACGGCTAGCTGCTCAACATCGCCGCCATACTCGGATAGTCCCTTAGCAAAGGCATTGTGTATAACATGAACATTACATGTACCGATATCTATCAATCCATTATTGCCCTCGTCTTTCACTCTTTTTTCCATTTCTCTCCATATTGTTTTATTTACATTTGGGCCATCACTTCCGAGAGCGACCATCTTACTTATTGGCACATTATCAAACTTCATCGACTTCATTAATGCTTCAGCGACAACTTCTCCACGGGCATGACCAAAAAATAGAGACTTATAATAGCGGCACCAAACTTCGTTGTGCTCCGTTGACCAGTATCGCAGTAAAAGGTCCATCTGTTTTTTTCACTTGAACATTTGTTGTTTCGTCATATTGTAAAGAGAAAGCGCCTCCTGACGAAACTAAATCGGCTACCATCTCTTCTCTAAATACTGGACCAAGGCCGTCAGAATACAGGTATGACATTTTTGTCCTACTTAATGTCATCTTTTCCGCTATTGGACATTTAAACATTGCTTGGAAAGTTTCAGCAATTCCATCGGATGACCTGAAACTATAGTTCGAAACTGCACTCTTTCCTGCCCAAATTACTTCAGCCGCTGTGACGTCGTCGTTATTCGCGCAGCTATTTTCCGTCTGTTAAAATTAATTATACTGATGCCCAAACTTGACTTTGTAGAGGAACTAGATTGAGGTTGAAGTTTGATCCTTGATTGAACATAATCAGATGCTGATTTGAAGAGTTTCACGTGTCCTTGAGCTTCAGCATGTTGCTTTACTTGTGATAGACCTGCATTATCGCAACCAATTTGCTTGTTACAGGCAAGACACAATGCATGATGTTCATCTTTCCCTCGAACGCACCATTTGCTTAATAAATGGCCATGTTTATCCTTTTCTTTCAACCAGTGTTCCTGAAACTTTGTCTTTGCTTTCGGCATCGCGTGGACTTATTCGGGTAGAGTTTTGTATACCAAACCGGTTTCTACGAAGAAAGCATTTTGTAAGCACACATGTACGTACATGCATCGACGAAAGGCACATATATGACAAATATAATGCATATGAAATCTTATGTCACATGCAGGCCTAAATCGTTCAAGATTGTTCGAATGAATAGAAATTTTATGTTCAATCAGTATTTTATGACTGAATTGGATATATAGCGACATAACATAACCTATATTAAATTCACTACTTGCAATCACACTGATTCTATATTTTAATGGGATCATGAAAATTTAGTCCTATCAGTCGCCTTTTACGACATGCAAGGGTGCAGCAGCAGACTTATTCGTCACAGCCCCGAGTCTGCACAGGGCGATTTGATTTCCTGTAATTGCAGAAAAAAGAAAATTACGCTAAAAAATATGTACATATTTTTAGCGTAATTTCATTTTTCGGCAATAAACAGTTAAAGAAAGTCGCAATTGATTTCATTAACTATGAGAAATTACCTCCTGTGATCAGCCATTCTATATGTAAATTCATTTACAGCTTACGATGTTATGACATCTTCAATATTTGCATACAAACATCGATTGGAATAATTTTTATAATATCATTCATCCTACAAGTACGAGTATGTGAGTAATTATACATCAAGGCTCAATTAATTCATTAATACTTACATAAATCGTGAATGCCTTAACTCCATTATGATTGGTTTTCAATTTAGAAATATAGGATAATATAGGACCTTTCAACGAAATATAGGATATATAGGATAAATGAAAAATATAGGACAAATATAGGAATATAGGATCGAGTTGACACCCTGCTAATTGCATGAAAGTTTCGCTTATATGGTTCCAATCACATGCTGTGCATTCATTGAGATAAATTGTGCTATATTGCTCTCCCAGTGCTTCTCTTTTCTCAAATGGTCACTCAACTATCTTTTAAGAACTAGCAAAAATCATTTGAAAAAGAAAAGAGGAACGCTAGGAAAGCAATATTAGCGTAGTTTGTAGCAATGAACTCACAGCATGCGATTGTAATAATGTGAGTGAGGCTTCAATACTTCCAGACTTATTTATCCAATATTTTTCCAACTTCCCAGACTTATTCCAGGCTACCCTATTTTCCAGTCGTTCCATACCCGCGGGCACCTTGATTCCGAAAATAAAGGGGATCTTAACCGAAAAATAGGAGAGATTCCTGCTCATGATTACCTGTGATTGTTCAGAGATTTTCAATTCGTGCGTGATCAGATTATCTGTGAAAGGTCATGAGCTTCATTGTCATTACAGGGGTGGGCCGCCATGTTTGGATCTGTGACACATTTTGTCACATATTGATATTCGAGATTTGTCACATTTTGTCACATACCGATGTGCGCAAATGACACATTTTGTCACATGCTCATTGACATGAAAGTCACATTTTGTCACATGTTGATGAAAACAGACGCCCAAAATTTGACATATGTCGGTGCGCAGAAGATTGGCAGTTATCAATTTTGCCTTAAAGGCTGATTTTTTCAGTTGACGTAATATTCATATATATCAAATGGGGTTATAACTGGACGAAATCTAAAAAATATTTTTATATAGTTCCATATGGGTGGTCTCATTGACACAGTGGCTAAGTGTTTGGCCTAGCGATCTTCCGGTCCAGAGATCGAGCCCCCATAATGTCAATGGAAGTAGTGAGGAAGGGCATCCGGACTAAAAGATCAAAAGTCTCCAGATTAAAGTCTGACTTGTCAGCACCGTCCACGCCTTCAATATGGGGGAGTAGCGACGTTAAACCATCATTTCATTCCCATGGAGAATTGCCATTGAAAGTTTACAACATTTACCCCGAGATTTGGTGTAATAACGAAACATAGCATGTGCAAAACTGGGACACATTTAACTTTGTTTAAACCTTCGATACCGCAGATATAAACTTACAAGTTTAACACATGCGGTCCACTGTGGACCCAAAATCATAATCATCATTATATCAACAAAATGATTGCACTCAAACCTTGTAGTCCTATTACAATTGATTCCTTTTATAGTCTCGAATTTATTTGTGATTCATTTCTTATGGCAAATATGATTGCATAACAAACACATGCTCGGAAGATGTTTCACAATGTGAATTCACAGACCATATTATTTCATAGAAAAGAGGAAAACCTCGTTTTCAGTGAATAAATGCCATTCAGATTTATAGCGACTTCTGTTACTTTTGTTATGTATTCAGATCAGTAGTAAATATAAATACATGCGCGTGCATTATAGGAAGTATACATCAACAGTGACTCCTACGATCTGGACATGACAATCAAGAAACATCTGGCCACATACAATGAATGTTACAATTGGGCCATCACATAGCATGTCGAAGTCAACTTTGAAAAGTAGGCCAAATAACAGCATGACTTGCCTGGCGGCGCAAGTACAAGTTACTATTTAGAGCAAGAAAGGGGGAAATATCAATCTTGCATATCTCTTAATACAAATTATCATCAAAGAATATAAGAACATTAGAATATAGACCTGGAAAACGTAACTTCGTTATTTCATTCAAACGAAGTTAATGCTCCTCTGTGACTTTGTTCATACTTTGTCAGAATATTTTCCCGTAAATTTGTCACATTTTGTCACACAAACAGCAAAAAACACACATTTTGTAACATTTTATTTTGAGATGAAAAATTGTCACATATTGTCACGTTTTGTCACATCAGCCCACCCCTGTCATTGTTGAAGGTTGCAGAAACGGCATGTTGAGAGCCAGTAGGTCATTGATGCATTCTAGGCGTGCAATAAAAAAAGCATGATGCTAGGTCTGAAGAATCTAAACTCGCTTGGATGTCAGTTGTACTTTGTTTTCATGGATGATATCCAGCATCGGTAATGATGAGGAATCATTAAGGATGTGATTGACCAAGCGAAAAAATCAGGAAACCAATTTTTGAAGGGGCCTAGTATAAATAGTCATTACTACTCGCACATTAACAGTAGAAACAATAATTTTGGACATTCACATAATGCCTGATATAGTTCGATTATAAGCAAGAAATAAAATGACACAAAATGAAAACAAATGCAATGCGCTCAGTTATGTATGCAGCCATTATATTCTACGTGTAGATTTAGGCGAAACCAATGTGACAAAAGATGTGTCTAAGAACTAGCATTGAGTCATAATGAAACAAGCATAATCATAAAGGAGTCAAGCTTCAAAGACCGTACCACGTATAAATTATACAAATTCAGTGCAACAAGTTGCTTTCTACATTACATAAAACTCAAACACTGCGATTGATATGGGATTCTTGAATAAAATTCAATTAATTCATCGACCGTGGCGAATGTCAAAAAACATGGCAAATGGTTGTTTGTTTTTAAACTACGGAAATTACAAAATATTTTATTGCATAAAATAACAGGACAAGTGATATATTGACATGAAAACAACTTTATGTTAACCATGAGAAAATATCCAGATATGAGAAGACAATTAGGCAACATATATGGTCCCACACAACCACCTCCCCTATCCCCTGTAATTTTTTTAAAAAAATCTGCATTGTCTCAAAAATGACTGAAATCAGCCCAAAAAATCAGGATTTCCTGATAAATCAGGAAAAATCACATCCCTGTATCATACTTTTGGCATTGGAGAGCTTATGTCCGATGTAGGAAAAATTATGACTTCGAATGTTTTTCACAGGCAGTTAGGTGAAGTGTTAAGTTTAGCTGTTGTCATACAGTGTTTAGATACATAAACCGGGAGTCAAGCTACTACAGAATTTTGGCGTCTAAGAAGCATCGTAGAAACAGGTTAGTGTGAGTTGTTGAGAGCAGTGAAATCATCAGTATGGCTCTTCACCTGCATTTATGAGGTTGACACATTTATAACTACTCATGTACTTCTCGTCGATATGATAAGTTATAATCGTTTCGTTGATTCAAAAGGGACGTCCTATTTTTCGGTTTACTTGGTGAAATACTGTCAGTAAATTGGGTAGGCCCTTAATTTTTGCGACATACAAAGACTTTTAAAAAATTTGACGTGAATTAAACCTACAGCTATTTTTTTAGCAGTTAGACATGCAGTAAGGAAGCTGACAGAAAGTCCCACTTTACGCAGAAGGCTTGTCCAGAAGAAAACCGGCACGTCATCAACTTCCCGAACAATGTGAAGATTCATTTGCAAATAATGAGCATGCAGTTCGAGTTCAAGAGACTTGCAACAAAAAAGACAGTGATTTTAGCACCGGATGAGTCGCCACAACATTCTTCTAGGCTTTCATTACCACGCATCATAACTCTCAGTTTTGATTGCTAAAAAACAATACAACTAGAAATATGCATCAGAATGTGTCCTGACCAGGATTTGTTTTCTCCGGTCAGCATTTTTGCGAAATTAATGATGTCTTAAGAGAAGCAAACTTAATTCTAAGCAACAATCGAATCCAACATGATCAATATAGCAGAACCTCATTCAATGTTGGATTCACTGTAGATAAATTCCATCTCACTTCACAATTGGCTCTCTGCTTAGTATGCACTGTCCTACAAAAAAATAAATGAAACTTTCCACAGGATGCAATCCGATTAAAGCCGCAACATCTGAACATGAAAAATCTGCAACACAATATGATTCCCCACATTTCATCACATTTCAGTGAGCGAAGCTTCTCACACACTAACTATAACAGAAGACTTATTGTCAGACAAATTTTCTCAAGATTTAAGGAGCCAAGATATCTCAAGAATTCAGACATTGATTTGAAAAATCAAGCACACAGCTTCAGATTGCCAAATCCTTACTTGTGTCTTTGTCAGGCATGTTTCACAGATGATGTGATACAGAAATTAATTTAAAAGTGTCATCATTTTAGATAGAGGCCATTTTAAAACAAATTAATGCTTTCATGATGTTCTATTTAACGCTACAGCTCAACGTAAAATCGCTAGATGGCAGCTTTTATTTCCTTAATGACAGAATTGTTTCTTGATGAAAATCATGTTTATTGATGCTTTCTATTCAAAGTCATGGTGCCAGTAGTTGCTGTGTGTGCCTTTGCTGGTCATCATAACGACAATCAATCACTGATTCTTGTAAAAATTTCTTTGGATCCATGTCAGGAGCAGAACCTCATTAAAAATGAATTCTTTGATGTGCTGTTCGACTTCCTGCTACTGACATTTCCATAGTAGACACCATGGTTGACATCATGGAGTAAGTATAAGTAGGTACCATAGACATCGCAGGTACAGTGTCGACCATAGAGTAGGTATGTTAGGTAGAGTCATGAAGTAAGTATATAGGTAGAGTGCCGACCAAAGATATTTGGTGTCGACTCAAAAAAGAATGCGTATACAGTGAAAAATTTTTTATCAAAAGATTCAGTTTTTTGCGGTGAATACGTTCCCGTGGTCCAAAACATTATTTGAGCAGTTTCAAAAAAGTCAAAATTTTGCCAATTTAAATACTACCGAGATGACTCCCCGTTGTAAGTAGTATAGAGCAAGTTGGATATCCAAAGGAATAAATATTTGTTAATAATCATCCCAATTAAGTGGAAATCAAGCGTATTATCAAGGGAATTTAATGCTCCACATTATAATGGAAGGTAGTCTTCATGAAAAAATCGCGACATTATTCGTGCTTTCTTGACTGAAATTTCAAGCTTTTAATTCAATTTTTACCGGCTTGATTTTATGATTCACTAAATTCATGTTTTATTTCTTGAATCTGAATAGTGATGTGGACCTATATTTACATCTTTCAAAGTTAATTGAAATCATTGTCTTTGAATCTAGATTTTGCCATGCTAGTGGCAGCTGGTGCCTATGATCACGCTTATGAAGATTCCCTTCAGGCTCAGCATGAAAGCAGTAGCAGGTCATCGAGTTCACAATTTAGCAAACATTTCCTCACCAAGGCTGTCAGACGGACTATCTGTAAAATAATATCATTTCCTTCTGCTTTATGCTATCATGATCAGTCAATTCCGTTGTAATTACTTCAAAACTGCATGTAAATGCATATCTCACATTTGGAAACAATTCCGAATGTATCCCCTTGACTTCATCTAATAAAATCGAAAGTGTATGCACATTGGGATTTAATAAATGCTGAGTTACCACTCTGCCTAATACACTTACTCTATGGGTAGAGTAACTCCGCATTTATTAAATCCCCAATCTGTATGCACTTTCGAGTTCATTAAATGAACTCAAGGGGGATACAGTCGGAATTGTTTCAAAATGTGAGGTATGCATATTTACGCAGTTTTGAAGAAATTACAATGGAATTGACTGATCATGATAGCAAAGCAGAAGGAAATGATATTATTTTACAGATTATCCGTGTCATGACAGCCTTGGAGAGGTAATATTTGTTAAATTGGCAACTCGATGACCTGCTATTGCTTTTATGAATTAGAAATATGAAATTTCAGCCAAGAAAGCACAATAAGATGTCGACTTTTTCATCAAGACTTCCATTGTAAAACGGATCATGAAATTCCCTTGATAATTAGCATACGGTAATTTTCACTTTGTTCGGATGCTTATTAGCAAATATTCATTTCTTTTGATATCCAACTTTCTTCATACTACTTATTTAGGAGAGTCATCTCGGTAGTGTATAAATTGGCAAAAATTTGACTTTTTTCAAAAGTGCTCAAATAATTTTTTGGACGACGGGGACGTAGTCTCCGCAAAAAGCTGAATCTTTTCATATAAATTTTTTTGCTGCATACATACTTTTTGAGTCGACACTCTACCTATTATTAGTGTTTGAAGTGTGGTAAATTACCAATGGTAAATTACCGGTAATTTACCGGTAAGATTGAAATAAATTACCGGTAAATTACCGATACACAATTGATCATTTTTCGGGGTTTCCTCATTTCATTTTGCTATGACAAAATTTCCAATACACTCAATTCTCAGGTAGCCTAAAAAATTTAGAGATTCTTAAAATTACTAAATCATATAGCTTATGCATCTAACCTATAAATATATTGAACCAGGTGTGCATGAATGATTCGATGTTAATAGTTGCACCCACAGAATTGGACCGGTCGTCTCTTCTTCTGTTTGACTAGAAAGGAAACATCCCGGTGAAAAAAAATCCCGGCCCGACAATTTACCGACAGATCCCGACAGTTTTCTTCACCGGGATGGGAACATGTAACGTTAATAAAATGGCACAATCTGCTGACATATTACCATAACAATCGAACAATAAGCAGCCAGTTCGATATTAAATACGCCAAATTGCGCGAAGCCTCAGTGACTGTTATCAACCGGATCACACAAAAGAGACACAGGCGATGTCAAGTTCTACAGAGAGTTTGTGAGCGTTTTTTTGCGCCCGCTAACATTTTAAATAATGATCGGAGGGCCCAACATTATCGAGAAAACCTTTGCGCAATGATCTGAATTCTTCGAAGCTGAAGGAATCGTGACGATCGGAGCATTTTGAAGGAATTCACAGCAATCCGCAAGCGTCGCACGACTATTTTTCCTATCTCTGCAAGGTATTAAAAATTTCTTTTTGCCCACTTAGTAAGTTCCTGCATGTGCCATTGCTTTGAATCAGTTTGCACTTCTAGCAAAGTGATGCGCTTGAACAATCTAATTATGTGATTATACCATTCACTTTCCTATCACCAACCCCTAGCAGTACTAAAGAATGCCTGAATTTATCAAATTCCACGCTAGTTGCCATCTCTTCAACACGCATTTAAAATATTCTAATTCTGGTCTCTCATTGGTTGAGACGATCGCTATTGCTCTCTTATCAATGTCTTTATGCACCTTTATGATGATTGTAGCCTGCGCGCGTATTGTCAAATTTCACCATGTGGCTACAATAGGGACGATATCTGCACATTCTTTCCATTGATGATCTCTCTCTCTCTCTTTCTCATATTACAGTAATATTTAGGCCTATTACTAATTATAATTATCAAAATACATTTCTTGAAACAATATTGTCTCCATGTATCTAAATTTACTACGCATAGATTTCATATTCCTTCTAACATTGACAACTGTTCAGTAAAAAAACCAGGAAATTTCAAATGTATGAGTAGTAAGCAAACGGCAAACACTCGACCGGCGCCCCCCCCCCTCTGGAACGACAGAGTGTCGTGGTCGGCCGCCGTGGTGCTTCGAGTCTGACTCCCCCCCCCTCTGGAACGACAGAGTGTCGTGGTGGACTTGGGCGACCGCCAGGATTAGTCTTGAGGCTATAGTGTGTGATATTTTTCGTGCAATCTGCTGAATGTTGGGTTGTAAAATGGGCTGTTTCGAGTGGAAGGAGTGGTCGGATGAGAAAACGGAGGCCGGATTCGGATTCAGCGTGAAATTCTGCATCGGTATGGTGAATTTGAACGCCATCGGAGAGAAAAAATTTTCGCTGACGTCCCCCCCCTCTGGACAGCTCGCTTCGATTTTGGCTTCCAGTGGACGGATTTTGTCGTGCCATAGCTCGTTTGAAAGCTAAGAGTGAGAAAAATTCACTGAAAGAATCGGCTTGTTCCTATCTGTCTTCGTTTAGATGTGAGACGCCATTTAAGATTTTGGGACATTGGCGAAAAACGACAGAGTTAGAATTTGGGACGTTTTGGGCTGTAGTTTCAAAACGAAGCATCGGATTGGAAAACGGATTTCAGATTTGGAATCAGCGTGAAATTCTCTATCTGTATGGTGAGTTTCATGTCAATCGGAGAGTTTCAAGTCAATCGGAGAGAAAAATTTTCAACATTTTTCGAAAAAACGACGGTTAACGGCGAATTTGGGATGGCTGTGGGCTGCAGAGCCAAAACGAAGCATCGGATGGGAAAACGGAGGCCAGATTCGGATTCAGCGTCAAATTCTACATTGAAATGGTGAATTTCCAGCTCAATCGGACCTCTAGAATCGGTGATAGAAGCGTTTAAAGTTTTTGGATGATGGATATTACGTCATCAGCTGATCGCCACAAACTATATAAGCTGGGAACCGACAGAGACTTTTCATTAAGACGAGAGATTGTCAACGGTAGGTCGTCTCTCTGAGCTCCGATGATAGCTTCGGACATTCCAAATTCCGGGTTTCTGTAAGAAACCGACTTAGAAAATTTCATTGCTGATATCAGCTAAGCCGTCAGACTTAGAGGTTAGCCAGGAGATGGCCTTCGTCTCCAGGCCATAAAAGACTCCAAAACTTTAAAGGCTTGTAACTTTGCTTCTACAAGTCCGTTTGGCTTGATTCAAAAACGGTTCGGTCGCTATTGACCTGCCCTAAGTGATAGACTACTTATAAAATTTCATAAGTAGTGCTAAAAAGTTGAAAAATTTAAATTCGCTAGTTTTGGCGATTTTCGGGGTTTTCAAACCTTCTGATTTCAATAAAGACCTTTATAAAGTTGTCAGAGGCGAGCTTCGGCTCGAGACTTGCTTCCTGATGTAAATAACTCCACCGGTTTTCATGTCAAAATCGGGGTCCGAATACCAACACAGTGATATGACGCACGCTCTGTCCGCGGGACGTTGGATTTGAGGGCCGAGGCCTTGGAGTCGGGATAAGATCCCCTCTGAGTAATGCCTGTAACGGATTCATCAGCCTAGCTTGTCTATCCTCAAGTATTGAATGACATATTAGTTGTATTTTTAAAATGATTGTCAATGTTACTTGTCAGTAATTCTATTTTATCTTTCCTTCTACAGAATATGGGAGGCAACTCAAAATTTCTGTTTAAAAAGTGCTCTTGTGGTGAAGTGAAGAGAGGTGGTGAGTTTAAACGCCACTTGAATAAATATAAGAACACACCTCACATTCATGTTGAGAAAGGTGCTGTTTCCGGCTGTACACATTGCCAAAAGTTTTTAAGAGGCAAGCAGCACGAAAAGTTTTATGAGAGGCATCAGAACTGTCCAGTTGTGAAGTTCTCAAATTATACAACTTCGGACATAGGCAAAATCATAGCCCCCTATTTTGAATTGGTCGATTTGGATCAAGAACTGCAGAATGCAATTGCAGATATCATAAATCCTCCTGTTCCGACTACAGGAAATGAAGAATTGCAGAATGCAATAATAGCCGATCCTCCTGTTCCGACTACAGGAAATGAAGAATTGCAGAATGCAATAATAGCCGATCCTGCTGTTCCAACTACAGGAAATGATCTAAGCAGTGATTCAGACACCTCAGACGAGTCCGACTCTGAGGAGGTTGTAGTGCCCGTTAAAGGAATAGCGAAGCCAATCAGCCAATCTTCCCCGAAAAAATTGAAGGGGATTAAAGCCCAAACTTTAGCCTGGAATAAGGACGATCAGGCTGCCAAAGTTAGCCAGGAGTTTGCGCTCAATAAATTGAAAGATGAGCTGAGTCGCTTTAGAAACGAATGCGAAACTTTGAGAGGTGAAAATTTGAACCTGAAAGCTCAAGTCCAGGAAATCAAGAACCTCAAAACGCAGGTCATAAATTTGGAGGCTTTTCGGGATAGGGCACTGCAAAGTGAAAAGCGAGTAGAAGAGCAGGCAGCAAATATTAAAAATTTAAAATCACAAGAAGGGGTGCTTAAGCTCAAGATTCAGCAACTAAAAATGAAAATGGTTGAGAACGAGCAGCACAAGGAGAGAAGAACAACACTCCACCTACCAATTATCAACAGCAGGATTGTTGATGACATTCTGCTGCAAAGTGAGGATGTCGACAGCACGTTCGAATGCTACGAGGGAGCAATGGCGGAGATGCGCTGTATCCATGTCTCCATCAAGCATGATGGCGACATCAAAGAATTGCGCCACCGGAAGCGAAAACTGCCGGCCAAGTACTTGCCTCAGCCACCACCATCGAAGGGGTCACGAACCGGCTAAATTTCTCTTATGGCAAGTTAATATCATCTCTATCACTTGAATACAATTTCATCTATTTTTCCTTCTATTTTCAGATACGACGAGAACGAACCAACGGCTATCTTAAGGGCCACCATGGGGCAAGACATGATAGAACCTCCACGCGGTTTGCCCTGGGCAGTCTTCGGACTGGCGAATACTATCATTAAGTTGAATCTGCTATCAGTCAACTTGAACGTTGCAAATGAAGTTCGGTGTAATACTTCCTTTCGACGGGCGTTCCTGTAAAGGGCGGCGGTGAAACCCGTAGCTATGTATACCGCAAGGGACATTCGGCAATGGTCAATCTTGTTAAACCTCTCTGCGTCATGTTTGCAAGTGATTGCCTCTGTCTCAACGTAGTATGCATTCGCGCCAGGGCGACATTTAGCCAACTGTCGAAGGTTGCCTAAAACTTTCCATTGCATACGTTATGAGAACCATGAGTTCTACCTGTCTCTATCAATGAGACGAATTGATGAATGGAATGAAATGGGACGACACTAACGCGCCACACGCAACATAACACACTTCTCTCTTCCGTAGTCTAACAAGCTCTTTACACATGGATCGCAGTCGATTGCTATCCCTGTATCAGAAGTGTAAGCTATCTTAATTTTATTTGACACTATTTCAACTATCATCATCGCCCATATGAAATGTTATAAGATTTACAAGTTAGACTAAGCGTGCTACTATTTCCAAATGAAAAAGTATACATGGTTAAATCATCCACTGAAGTCCCATTCAAGTAAGTCAGTATGAAAGCAAAGATAATACGAAATAAAAATTTATTATGGCATGTATTTCAAAAGGTCTTCATCGTCAATATCGTCCCAGAGTCTGGCTTCACATAGATCGCAAAAACAGTTCACTTGCTTCAATCGTTCTTCTACCGCGAGCCTCACTTTGTCGATGTACTCCCACTCCGCCATAGTTCGTGGCTGGGAGTTAGGGGTGTACCATTCCCATAATTGGTGGAGGAATTTCGTGCTGGTGATCTCCATCACATCGTCAGTATCGTACTGGAGATACTTCCACCTCACGCCTGTTAAGTCGGGACACTCCTTCTCACATACACTCTCCTCTTCCTCGTCCGCTGGTAATGATAACTTTCTGATAATGTCCAGTCGGTACACCTTCCCTACCTTCCCCTTCGTTGGAGCGTTTGGTGCAACGAGCGCCTCTGGTGTTGAGCATGGAGAAGAGAATTTTGTGTTTGATGTTGTCGGAGGGCTTGTCATGTTGACTGTGAATAATGACTTTGAAATGTTTTCTAATTCTTAAGTATCAACAAGCAACCAATCAGAATGAACAGCCAATGAATGATGAATATGAAAGTATATATGCAAAGTGACATTCGTGTCATTTCACTCTGTCTTTGAGACGTATAAGTGAAGTGTTCTCTGGCGAATTCTATATTTGAGGCGTACAAGTGAATTCCAAATTTGAGTGAAGTCTCTATCTTGTTGAAGTATCAACCTTAAACTTGATTTCATTGAAATGGTAAGTTGAAAATTTCTTCACTCATCTGCCTCAAACGTGTGGCTAATAGCATCTTCCTCAATTTCAGGCATCAACTTCATCACCAACGCCCTCCCTTCTCGAGGAAAGTTTAGAGTTGTTGAGTCAAGGTAGGTTGTAACAATACACTGAGACTTGAACAGAGATGATAGAATGATTTCTCTTTCAGGTGATACCAGTCCCATCTCGAGCGAGTCCATATCAACATTGTCGCGGGAATGCAACGATCGGGAATGTGCTGACTGTGGACACATCTTCACGAGGAAGCGTGATCTCATCCGACACATCAAGCGAGGTGTTTGTAGACCTAAGTCAGCATCAATCTCCGAAGGTAGGGATGATTCTGTTAACGATGTCTCCTTTTCTTGCGATTTATGCATTCAGTCTTTTGAGTCACATTTTGAACTATCTTCACATAGACTTCGACATACACACAGTGATGATAGTTATACTAACAGCACCTCCTCTATCCGACTCTCTGAAGTGTCAATAAATAATTTAGTGAGGAACTACCAGATGGAATCCTCAGAAACCATTGCTAACTTTGAGGAATGGTTTCATCAAAATTCATCATTGATAGAAGCGCTCTTCAACAATTTAGACAATTTTAGGATGAAGGCGCTCATCTATCTTAAAATAAAATATGTAAAAATCGACCACCATACTGGACAAATAATAGAGAGGTTGGAGTTTCACATACCCTCCTCTCCTGCAACCGAAGTTGTAGACTGTGAGTCTTGGATAAATTTTCATATCCAAGGGTTAAAATTAAATATAGATAAATTTAACGAGCGTGATAGTGGACTCGTTTTTGATGGTATTGAGACCGCCATGATTAAAATCACTTTATTAGAGAACTACTCTGGACGAGGCTCCTTTAAACTTACGAAAAATTTAAGAAATAAAGCAGCAGTCATTTCTGTAGATTGCGAATCGCAATGTTTTAAGTATGCCGTCCTCTCCATTCTCCACTATAATGATGTACAGTATAGCCGATACCGTAAGAGTAAGTATCAACAGTGGGAGAATGAATTAAAGTTTGATGACTGCAATAGTGAAGATATGAAAATTAAAGATATAGAAAAATTTGAAAAATTGACCAACATCAAAATAGTTCTCCATGTTTGGGAAAAGGGATTGAAGGCCGTCCGTTACAACTCGCGTTCGAGTTGTTATGACCACGTTGTTAACCTTTTGTTAGTAAGACAGGATGATAGTGAGGAATGGCACTACTGCGGTATTCCCAAAATTTCTCGCTTATACCACCAAAGAAATTCTAGCTCAGAGATTTATTACTGTGACAGATGCATTCGGAACTTTAGGAGTAAAAACAAATTTGAAACTCATTACGAATGGTGTAAGCGAGGTAAACTACAAATGGAGCGCATGCCCAAAAATAAGGAGTTTTCATATAGAGAGAATGGCGATGAACTAAGTCCTCTTCGTGTCATCTATGCCGACATCGAATGCTATATCGATGATAACACCCATCTAGCAGCAGCCATTTCCTGCTATGAAGTATGGCATGACCATTTCCAAAATAGAAAAAATAAGATGCACGTCTGGCAAGGTGAGGATTGTATTTACCAATTCCTACAATTCCTCGAACAGGCTGTAAAATTTCAACAAAAGTATGATGGTGAACTCTATCGCAGATCATTGCATATGACAGCAGATGATCAAGCAAAATTTGATAGTTGCAACGTTTGCCTCAAATGTAGGAAAACATTTGATGATGATAAGATCAAGAAAGTGCGCGACCATGATCACATCACTGGTAAATTTAGAAACGCACTATGTTCAAAATGCAATTTTTCACTTAGGATGAAACGGCGTACATTACCCGTCATTTTCCATAATTTCAAGGGCTACGACAGCCATATGATAATAAAAGGAGGTTTAGGTCAAATGAAAGAGTGGAAGCTTGATGTAATAGCACAAACGAGAGAGAAGTTTATGGCCATGACAGCAAAAGTACCTGTCGATAAAACTAAAGAAAATAAGACGGTCTATTTTGATATAAAATTTTTAGATTCCTACCAATTTATGATTGCATCACTGGCCTCTCTCGTACAAAATCTAAAGTCTCTTCCACTAACTCAAAATTTAAAGAAACAATATCCAAATCTAACCGATGAAGTCATCACACGGAAAGGAGTCTTTCCATATGCATATTTTGATGCGATTAGTAAACTCGGCGAGACTTCTCTTCCGCCCATAGATAAATTTAAAAATGATTTGAGCGGTGCAGAATGTAAGACCGAAGATTATGATCATGCACAAGATGCATGGATAAAATTTGACTGCCATACATTTGGCGAATATATGATTGCCTATCTTAAGTTAGATGTATTTTTGCTGGCTGATGTATTTCAGGAGTTTCGACGAGTGGCATTAGAAGAGGATAAGTTAGATCCCGTCCACTTTGTCAGTCTGCCAGCCATGTCATTTAAGTCTGCTTTTAAAATGACTGGTGAGACCATTCATCTCTTACAAGATCCAGAGATGTATAATTTATTTGAGCGAGGAATTCGCGGTGGTCTCACATTTGTAAATAAACATAGGTTAAAATCAAAATTAGTAGGCGATGATCAGACTCATCTTAAGTATTATGACCAAAATAATTTATATGGTAGTTCACTATCCAAACCACTCCCTCACTCTGAGCTTAGCTGGTTAGATGATAGTGAAATTCAGCATCTCTCCAACCCTTCTAACATACTAGCAATCCCAGATGAAGGTGATTGGGGATATTATTTTGAGATAGATCTAATCTATCCAAATAATATTAAACATAAAACCGTAGATTTTCTACTCGCACCCGAATCAGGTGAAGTGACCAAAGATATGTTTTCCGACTTTATGAAACAATTTCATAAAGATTTAGAATCATGCGGTCAACCCGACTATAAGCCTTGCCGCAAACTTTTACTCACCCAGTATGATATGGAAAACTATCTAGTCCACTTTAGCATCTTAAAATTTTATTTAGAAATGGGTATGATTTTAAAAAAAGTTCACCGCATTATTAAATTTAGACAGAAAGCCTTCCTCAAACCATATATTGATAGCAACAGCCAGAAACGTGCACTAGCCCAAAATAATTTTGAAAAAGATTTTTATAAGTATAAGAATAATAGTCTATTTGGTAAGACGATGGAGGATGTTAGAAAACGTGTAAACTATAAACTAGTCAATGATGTTACAAACTTTAAGAAATTGGTCTCATCACCTCTATTCATCGATAGAGACATTATCGATGAGGACCTTGTAGGTGTTAAAATGATAAAATCTGAAGTTGAGTTGTG
Source organism: Prostheceraeus crozeri (assembly GCA_907163375.1). Classification (NCBI taxonomy): domain Eukaryota; kingdom Metazoa; phylum Platyhelminthes; order Polycladida; family Euryleptidae; genus Prostheceraeus; species Prostheceraeus crozeri. Next base: position 10,273 of record CAJQUW010013301.1, on the reverse strand, counting down.
CAAGCCCATCTATATTGGCCAAGCTGTACTAGATTACTCTAAGCTTGAAATGTACCAACTCTTTTATAAAATACTAAAACCATGTCCTCTCGTAAAAGAGGTTCGTTTGTTGGGTGGTGATACAGATAGTTTCTTCTTAGGTATTACCACTCAAAAAGATTTAAATTTCAATGAAGTAGGAAAATCTTTAGAAAGATATTTTGATACATCAAATTATCCTACTGATCACCCACTCTACTCCATCAAAAATAAGGCAAAACTTGGCTGCTTTAAGGATGAGACAGCAGGGAAGGAAATAGATGAAATGATTCTCCTCCGTCCAAAAATGTACAGTATGAAATTAAAGGATAGCGACGATAGTATTAAGCGTGCTAAAGGCATATCAAGATCATTGGTCTCTAACATGAAACATAAAAATTTCAGGAAAGCCTATAGAAATAAAAATATAACGTTTGTCAATATGACAATCTTAAAATTTACAACAACTTTTACAACAAAAGGAAAGCGACAGGTCTTCAAGTCATCGTGGGGGAGGAGCTGCAATTTATGTCAACAACAATATATATTTTGACCGTTTTTGTCCTTCAATATCTCATGATGATGTCGATGACGTTTGGGTAATTTTTCCACTGCTGAAAATTATTGTTCTTTGCATTTATGTCATTCCCAATCGAACTGTGTCTGCCAGTAACGATATTGATAATTATATTGTTGATAATTTTGATATTTTATTGTGCAGAAATCCAGATTTTCATATAGTAATTGGAGGGGATTTCAATCGTATTCGCTGCTCATTTTCTGATGATTTGGATGTGGTGAATCTTGTAACGACTGCAACTCGTGGTAATGCCATACTCGATTTATTTTTTGTAAGTGAAGATGTAAATTCACAAATCATATCACTGTTACTGCTCCTGTAGCTTCTTCAGATCATCGTTGCGTTTTAGCTTACCCTGATAATGACACTTACTTGAAAGGATGTATAAAACGACGTGTTTACGATGTACGCGAGTCCAATTTGAATATGTTATTTTCAGAAATAAGTAAAATCAATTGGAGAGACTTTTATTATTCAAATGAGTCAAGTGAAAACAAGTGTAATATTTTTCATGAGATGTTGTCAGATTTCGTGCATACCTTCATACCGCATTACACTGTTTTCCTAACTCCGAAGGATAAACCCTGGATTACGCCATTACTAAAGATGTTCATTCAACGGCGGTGGGATGCCTTTCGTCGTCGAGACTTTGATGGCTATAATTACTGGAAGTTGAAAGTTCAGACTGAAATTACCAAAGCCAAGAAGAATTGGGCTGATGGAGTAAACCACGGTGGCAAAACCTGTGGAGAGTGGTCAATCATGTTCGTGGCACAAAATCTATTGATCCTGTCTATCGTCTTTGCACTCAACTGGGAGGCACTCAGAATGCAGTCGAACTGATCAACAATACTTTCAAAGATGTCTACGCTAATGACAGTGGAAATTCTTTGAATTTTTCAAATCTTGAAGACGATGAGTGGTCGTAGATTTCTCTTGTTTCGATATAGAACAATGGCTTGACAGGGTTAAAGCCACAAAAGCGCCTGGGAGTGATTGCATCCCAACTCAAGTCTACAAAGTCCTAGCACCCGTGATAGCTGGCCCACTATGTCACATTTTTCATCTGTGTATCAGCGAAAGACATGTACCAACCAGATGGAAATACAGTCATGTATCTCCAATCCCCAAACATGGCTGCTTCGATCTAGAGCATATTCGACCGATTTCGTTATTACCCCTGCCCGCAAAGCTCTTAGAATATCTTGTTCTTCAGAGTGGTGTTAAAAATGCTCTAATTCATCATTTCGGCAGTAATCAAATCGGTGGCCGTCCGGGTTCTTCTACTACGGCGGCATTGTTGAAGTTGATGGACGATACAACACGCCTCCTTGATAGGCATGACATTGGGGGAGTTCAAATCGTATCTTACGATTTCAAAAAAGCCTTTGACCAACTCCGACATGACATTGTCATTCAGAGACTGATTGAAATTGACGTACCTTTGGGATTCATTCATCTTATGCGTGATTATTTATCAGGTCGTACTCAGGCGGTGAGAATTGGTGATTCAATCAGCAAAAAAGTTGAAGTTCCATCCGGTGTGCCACAGGGTTCCTTATTCGGCCCCTATCTGTACTGTATTGTTGCCGCATCTCTGTCATCGCTCGATTCAAGTTCAACTATCATCAAGTACATTGATGATTTAGCCTACTGTATCCCAGTTTTTCGTAGAGATAATTTGACTAACTTTATCGGTGAGCATTTACACTTGATCCAATGGTCCACATCTAACGGTCTCACTTTGAATAACGCGAAATCTAAGAAATTGTTCATCCAAAGATTTAATGATTGCTTTTCTCTCGTGCATTCTGATGTTGAGGACGTTGATACTCTTCGCATTTTGGGTGTTCAGCTGAATAGCCGCCTCACTTGGGATACTCACATCAACTCAGTGATAAAGGTTGCTAATCGGAGGATGTATGGGATTCGCTTACTCAAGCCTCTCATCTCTTCCAATGAATTGACTGTTACCTATTACGCATTAATACGAAGTATTCTCGAATATGCTTCATGCGTTTTTGTTCATTTGCCGTCATCTCTTGAGTACAAACTGGAACGTTGTCAAAATCGTTATCACAAATTGATTTGTTCTTTGCCAAGATACTTTCGAACATCGAATTGTGGTTGCAACCGTTTCCCTGACTTAAAACAACGTCGGCTTGAAGCTGCTTGTAGACTGTTTCATGAAGCGTGTGTTGACCAGAAGCATATTTTACACGAGCTCATGCCTCAACGTTCTACTCGAACTCATCGCCTCTTACAGCCTTCTGCTAACACTACAAGACGTTTGAATTCCTTTGTTCCATTTTGTTGTGCGACTGCTTCAAATTCAAGAGTTGTGTGATTTTTCTTCTATTTTATTTTTGACTGCGTATATTTTTCCTTAATGCAACGATATACTGTAACTTAAATGATTTTCATTTATTGAATAAATTCTATTCTATTCTATTCTAAATCTAAGTCGCATGAGATCAAAACTCATACTTTTAGGAAACGGGCGCTTTCAGCATGGGAGGATAAGAGGTGCTGGTTAGAACACAACATATCTCTTCCACATGGACATCCTGACACAAACATACCACCACCCAAAAGAATTAAACTCACACTACCACATTCAGGAGACGTCTTAGCATAATCATCCTTAACTTAGTATTTTTATGTTGATTTCTGTAGATAAACATTGCTGTTTTATGTATCGCATGAGATCGTTTCTTCCTTGTGAATATATGCCTACAGTCAGCCCATTCCCCCTATATCTGTGAAAAGACTTTTTCATATACATATTTTTATTTCAATAAACATATCACAATGACTTCACTTTGTTTTCCGAAACACTAAAGTTACGAGGGATTTAGTATCTTTCACATGGATGCACTCTTGTAAACCATTGGTAATTTTGATAGTAATAGAGGGTATAGTTTGTTTGACGACGGGATGATAGAAAATAGATTCAAACATCTTCTCGACTATTCCATATGAAGCGTCTTTATCATGAATGAAATCACGTAAAATGTATTCTTTTTTCTCACCAACAGAAATAGGTAGAATCAAATCACTTTGAATGTAAAGGTGCTCTTCATGTTTATCAAGTGTCATTGGTATTTCTATACCAATCGTATGCGCAGCAGCAAACACAGTTTGTAGCATTGAAAAACCAAAGAGTTTTTTCAAATTTTTACTCAATTGACATTGAATGTCATCACCCAGTTTCAGAACAACGCGTTGATTTTCAATTGAAAACGAAATGTGGTGTGTCTTTACATCATATTTACTTTTCATCACATGCTTCAACTTCTGTTGTATATAAGGATTTACTACATGAATGAAGCTTTCAACTGTATGATATAGACGCGGCATTATATTGATAGCAACTTTAGATTCTTCATAAGACTGGTAACTTTTCTTGATGCGATCACCATAGATGTCCACCCACCATTCATCATTAACTGAATCAGCTTTAGTGTGATATTCATGAGAAGCATACACCACACCGCTTCCAATAATAGGCGTATAATGTCTTACAAAATGACGCAAGGTTGGAGAGAAATAAACTGTAAGTTTGTCATTATATTTCTGAATAACCAACGTATCTTTGTCCGCCATAATTTTCTCTCCATACTTCTTACCCACAGTCTCATTCCATCGTTTTACTAACTCAATAAGTGATAAAGGTTGAACACCACGCTTTTTCAAAATGATGCGTTCTTCGCATTCTACAACATCTTCATCAAATATTTTAAATCTATAATGAAATTTGTTGATTCGATTTGAATAAACTTTTTTAACATTTGCAGTAGCAATTGACGTTAGATGTAGTCCATGGCCAAAACCGAGATGCGGATAGAATTCATTATCCAACCTCAGTGTAAGACCTTTAGTAAAAGAATGAAAGCGGAGGAACTGTCTCCCACTCCAATGATAGATAGTAAACTCATAAGCTTTCTGATTTTTATTCTTCATGATGGAAGTATTACCACTGTTGAATGCCTTAATAATTTTCTCATTCCCAAATGGTTCATAAGAATCTGATTTTATCTGAATCCATTCATAGTTCCACTTTCCATCTGATGTTAAATTGTATGGGAACTGGAATGCATTATTCATCGTTATTCCATCATGGGTGCGAGGAGTCAATATCATTTCTTCCAAATCATTCACATTCTGAATATTGCTATCATAGCAAATACTAGAAACGCCAACCTCCCATTCACCTTCTAAATGTAGTGGGCGATTTAATTTTTGGGAAATTTATTCATAGAAGCATTACTGGGCAAGTAGATTAGAAACGAGTCCTTATTTTCACTTTCCATATTATTCACATTGGAAAAATATATTAGCATACTTTTGCATTAACTCTTCATTCGGAAATGGAGTGTGATACTTGTCACAGCATCTTTATGAAAAGGAATCAACGCACCAGCATCGTCATAAATGGCAATATCAATTTGTGGGATGTAGTTTGATCTCAGCTTTGTATAATGCACTTTCTTGAAAGTATGCTCAGATAAAATACTGCAGCTTTTTGGCTGGTATGGTATCATTGCTAGCAATGGAGCTTCAACATCTCCCACACGTACATCTTCACCAATATTAGAATATATCTGAAAATAGTTAATACGACGCGATAGCGACATGTCTGCGCTAGCTTTGGTTACAGTACCACTTTTAAAGATATTTTGGTCAAAACCCAAAATGTCCATTAGAGTTTTATCCATAATTAGTTCAATACCTTTTCCACTTATAGTGAGAGACAAAGTACCTTCTTTTTCAGAAAATGAAATATGTTGCTCATTAATCACTTCATTTAAATAATCTACAACCAATTTAACCGAAGTAATAATGCGAGGCATCAACACTCTTGTTTCATGTAAGATACCACCTAAAGGCTCTACACACTTTCTGTATAAAGATACGGTCCATTCTGTATCAAATTGATTTGACCTTTCACATGGTAAATGTTGCATATCAGATTTTCCATGAACAGCTGCAGAACGATGTCGTAAGAACTGATGAAAATCTTTTGAACAAACTAATACTAGATCATCATCATTTAATTTACTTATCGCAATATGATTAGATGATTTGATATAAGTCAATGTTGCCACTTGTTTACCATCAACTCGAAGGAGATAATTAAATTTCTTCAATAATGTTTCAGGAGTCATGTTTGTCTTTCTTGGCTTAATCACAATCTTCTTTACCAACGTCTTCTCATTTCTTGGAATAAGATCTACATAATAAGCTTCCTCTCGATATATTAACTGTTTATGACCACGTATGTGGTAATTAACGTTAAAATTATCATAGCTTGTTAAGGCGCTAGGGAGGTAACCTAAATCATTTCTTAAACTTGGACTTAAACCAACAATCCAATCTTTCTCAACTACATGATGTACATAATTATGATCATCATTGTGCGGAGTAAATTGGACAATATGTTTACACGCTTTATTCAAGAAATCATATATAAACTTTTTACATGATAAGAGATCTTTCTTTGGCCACTGTGGAATGTATACTCGTCACCCCTTTTCACATTGGTAAGCAGCTGTACGTCTCATATTAATAGTCATCACCTCATGATCAAAAGTATAGACACAGTTGCTATAAACAAGTTGAGTGACACCCACTTCCCAATTTCCATTTAGCTGTTGTGCATGATCAATGGGAGTAGAAAAGAGTGCGGCTCGATTACTAGCAAATCTCTTTGTAGCCGCATTGCTAAGCAAAATATGATAAAATGACATTTTTATATTGCTGATATGCGGCTTTGCATAACATCATGAAGACTTGGATTTTGGACTCTCTACAATATATCAGAGTTGATCGTGATGGAAACATACACTTCAAAAATTCTCATGGTCATACATCAAGAGGTATTACATTAACATGGCGACAATTTGTCAACCTCAATGATATCATGAGGGATTTGGAATATTTTGAAACATTAAGATTCATCTCCTTGGGTGATCAAGTTTGGCTTCAACATTACAGAAATGAAATTCAAATCTGCCATTCTCATTCCACAAACTGTTTCTCATTTCGCAAATACAATTGGGAGAAGTATAGAAGATACATACATCGCTCCATCATGACATTTATTCGTCGTGAGTTCATCGCCCTACTATGCAAATCTTAATCAGACATGACTACCACGCACCATGAGTTGGAAATTAGATTCCCTACAACGTATTGAAACGGATCATGATCGAAACGTCTATTTCAAAGATTCAACTGGAAATGTGAGAAGAGAGTTTGCTTTACCTTATCGTCATTTTCAATCTCTACATCATATCATGAAGGATTTGAAATACTTCTATATGAAAAGATCATATTTCCACGTATTGGAAATCGCATCTGGTTGCGCGTCAACAATCGGCGAATTCAACTCTATCATTCCCAACTTCATACTAACTTCACATTTCATCAAGGTAGTTGGGAAAAGTATAAAAGGAAGGTACATCGCTCAATTTACTCATTCTTTCATCATGAAGCGTCATCGTTACACCATCGTCAACATTCTCCGTCACTTCAGACTCTACACCAAAATCGATCTCACAACATTACACCAACACCTTCCAAACAGCAAGTATTACCCGGGCCGACCTCAAATGTTAGTGGTGAAAATGAACAATTCACGGAATCTTCAACTCTTCCCAAATGGGACTGTACAGATTCTCGGCGCCCTTTCTCATTCATCGGCGCAGTCAATGCGCTTAGAGCTACAAAGACTACTACGTCGGATATGGAAGAGGGAGAGGTCTGTGATGTCGAATCTGACTGTGGACAATATGGTGATCTCTACTCAATTGAGTGACAGTCTATCATTTTTGAAGATTCGTACCAGCAGTTACAATTTGTGTTATGAACCCGAACTTTTTCCTGCAGCTCTCATTAGTTGTTGGTTACCTGTGCATGTGGCAATCTTTCATAATAGTAAAGTGATCATTACTGGACTAAAATCTCATGTACAAGCAAATGTGTTCCTAGACTATCTCATTGAGTATGCACGTACCCAGCGGATTGTAAAATAAAAAACAATTTTTCCAACATGATGTTTTTATTTCAAATCATGATAGAACTTACAAATCATTTTTTCATTAGAGGATGGATTACATGAAAAGTTTTGAATAATAGATGCAAATCGAGATACATGTAAACGTTTTAAGATGAAGTACAGTACAAAAGCACCACACGTTGATGAAAGTGGATGTTGTAGTATGCGTTCATTTCGCTGATATTGACGCGTATGTTTTCTCAACCACTGCTGTGTTGGTATATTTGGAGGTTGAGCAAGAGAGTCAAATAGTTCACCACGTCGGTCTTCTCCAATAAAGATCGCTTTCCAATGCTCAGCGCCTAAATTCTGCGAATGAGTGTTTAGCACAATAAAGATGGGATAGTGATTTACTGCAGGTGGTAAGGTATCGAGTGAATAGACATTATCGAAAGATTTCAACGTCGCTTCGTCTGCATTACGCTGCACTTTAGTCTTAATATCGTCAGCAGTCAACCAACTCATTAACGATTATACTGAAGAATCACGTCACGATACTTTGTAATTTCAATATTTGAATGGAAGACTGCATAAATTAATACATTGATCGTCTCAGGTAGTGTTCTTTTGAACGTCAAATCCAAACGAATATTATGAGGCACGTTCGCTTGACGATAGGGTGCACTAATATCGCTGTCAGCAGTCAAATCAAATGCATAAATAGTATATCCACTCTTAAACTCTTTCATAGTCAGTCAGTTGGTGTCATCCGTATTGTAAAAGCCAAAAACATCCATAAAATTAACATAACTGCGCATACATTGATCCGCAGCAAAATCTGGTTTGTAGGGTGGACCAGGATGACTCACACCATTCACACGTAAAGCAATTTCACTTAACTGATTGTGTTTAAAATTGAAAGGATTCTTCTTTATATTACCATTAAATGCATCATTTTCAACCATTGCCACCATGAGGAGCTTCGGTGCTTCCGATGGAAAGAGGCCATCTTTCATGAAACTCTTTTGATCTTTCGGAATTGTAAAGGTGAGAAGCTTTGTATGCTGAACGGGATAAATGGCATTTTGGCGGTTAAGACCTTCAGCATGTCCTCTAATGACACTTGGATTCGGTACTACTCGACGAATGTAAAGCGCAATATCTTCCACATGAATTCTAAAATTGTCAACTTTAGCAAATGCATTCAGCGCAAATTCAGGCTTATTCAATGTCAGCTTGAGTCGCATGCTGGAATTACAGAGTAAAAACTTTGACTGTCTAAAGAAGTCTAAATTCAGCGGACCATATAGCTGACATACTTTACTATCTTTAATCATAGCAGATCGCTTTACAAAGCCACTGTTTGTTTCAACATCAAATTTTCCTGCTTCATCTCTGTACCATCCCATGGCTTCCATATGACTTTTTTGTGCTGCTGGATGAAACTGTGATACATGATTGAAATATGATTTATAGGGATAATCGCTTTGACCACCTTCCACCTGCTGCTTTCCAATCGTTAGAGAAACATCGCGAAGTAATGTAGTCAATGGTAAATTGTTCAGTCCAACTTTATGTGCATCGTCAATAGCAGTTCCATCTGCTTGCTGAATTCTAAACCTCAAATCAACCATCGCATAACTCAAATTATGTAGTCATCACTACCACCAGGAATAACAAATTCAATGGGACCAGCATTCTCAGCTGTTCGAGGATGATAATCTACAATACTTGAACTAAGAATATCTGTCTGTATGCTTGTTGATCAAACAAACAAAAACCGGAAGTTTTACACTCCATGATTAGAAGTTATAGCAGCGTCGTCGTTTAGCGCCTGATGAATGATTAGAGCCTCTGCGACGTTTGCGTGAATGCCTTTTGACTGAAGATCGCACCTTACCAGCTCCGCGATGTTTCCTCCTTCCTTTATTCATTCGTTTAGGTGATTTCTTTCCTTGAGTAACACCAGCAAAGGTCTGCTTCAATGTTTTTAAACCGCGTTCCTTCCCACGATTCAACAAACTGCTCTTAAAACTTCTACCTCTGGAAAGATCACTAGCAACATCACCAGCAAAGCCAACGGCATTACTTTAAAACATTTCGTTTTAAAAAGATCTACCGACATTGGATATGAGAGGTGCTACAACAGATTTCAGTGCACCAAGTATGCTACCTCCACGTTGGCGGCGAGCGCCGATGTAAATTTGTCCTCCAACACTTACATAGGAAGGTCGTGAATAAAATGAGGCAGTTGGATTCATAGACCAACCTCCCTCGCGGCGTTAGCTCTAGACCCGAGCGGGACGCGTAGAAAAGTAGGACAGCGAAGAACAAAAAACCAAGGAGAGCAGATTCCGGAAGGAGTGAGAAAACTATTTTCAAGATGAAAGGAGGCGAAGGCAAGACTACGAACGAAGTCAGGGACGTCAGAGCGCACGTGAAGTTTAGAGACGGACAAAGGGAACCATTAATAGTAAGAAGGAGAGACTAGGAAGAGTAGAAGAGAGTCAAAGAAAAGGTCGATAGGAGGTCGAGGATGGAAGGAGAGCGTAACGAGAATTGGAGATTAGAAGAGCTGATATAACGTACAGAGTCGAAAGTAGATACGAAATAAGGAAGAAGGAGAGAGCCGAAGGAAGAAGAGGTATTGCGGAGTTAAAGATAGAAAGGGCTCA